>LPNX010519361.1:278984-415244 GCA_001517045.1 Pseudotsuga menziesii
AAGTGTAGACTCCTTCTTGAGCCTTCAGCTTCATCGTCTTCTTCATTCATAAAAGATAAAGAGGATAAGAGGTGCTTCAAGAGTTCATATCTTCTTCTTTGGATGGTAAGAGCTTGATATTTAGTTGCTCCCACCTTCTCTTCTCGAGCTTCTTCTTCTTGTGAGTTCTCTTCCCAGAGTCTATTGAAAGCAATCACTTTATTCTAGCACACATTCCTCGAATCAATGAATCCTACGATCCTGGGAGGCCATTCAAAATGGCTATCACCACTTCTGCATTCTTCACTTCTTCTTTTACTTCTTCAAGTTCTTCTTTGATTTGAGAGACTCTTATGACTGCATGGTCTCTTCATTCTGGATCTTCACATTAGGTCATATTCTGATTTTTGTTCTTCCCTTCAAATAGCTTGAAATTCTGAAACAGATTCAATAGCTTTGCTTGCAATAGGTAGTGCTCTGTAATGCACATGTGCAAGCCTTCTATGCCAAAGCTCATTTGGATCTACTGATTCACGGATCAAGGCTTGTTCTGGATAGCCCTTCAATTTGTACAAGCCTCCTTCTTGTTCTCCAATCACTACCACATCATCGATAGTCTTTCCTTTTGGCCACATGGTGACTTGACCATCTATGAATGCAGCTCGCATTCCTTTTGCATCAATGCTGAAATGGAGAGAAGGTTCTTCTTCAATCTTGGAACAAAAAATACTTCTTTCATTGTTAGAGACTTACCAGAGTCTAGCTTGTATGAAGATTCCCCACTACCTGTTATTGGATATTGGTAGTCATCTCCTAGTTTCACCTTGTGAGGTGATTCATGTTCTGACAGTCTTACAAAGGATTCCTAGAATCCCGTCATATGTTTGGAAGCCCCACTGTCTATAAGCCAATAATCACTTCCATGAGTAATGTTACCTATGACAGCTGATATCAGAACACATTCATCCTCACTTGAAGAATATTCACTTTCATATCTAGATCTCTTTCTAGATGGTTCATCATCCTTTGCAGCATGAGCATGATGTCTTCTTTCACCTTGACCAAGTTCTTCTTGTGAAAGGCTTCTAACTTCGTCTCCCTCTGAAACTGGAACCTCCATACTCATGTAGGTGTCCAATCCATTTTCTTCAGAGAGATCATATACTTCCAGGCTTGAAAGTTGTCAACTTCCACAATCTTGTCACCAAGCTGATGTGATATATCATATTGAAATGAGAACCTCAAATGGAAATAGCAAAGGATTAGATCTTATCGATTTGAGGTGTCCGTCCTTGTCCTGGAGATCGCTGATCTAGGGTTTGTCGTAGAAACCCTAATTTTCAAAAATTGGAATCTTTCATATCTGATTGGATAAACAGATAGATCTCTTCAAATGGAGCTGTCCAATGTACTCTTTTTCTGAAAACAGTGGAGGGAAGCTCCTAGAACAGGAAGCCCTAATTTTCTGATTTCTTCTGCATAAATTCCTGTTACTGTTTCTGTGATATCTCCGAAATTAATGATCCTCTATGTCTGAAATTTCTCACTGAGGTAACCTAACACGTACCTGATCAAACACCACAGGTATCATCAGAATTGGTTTCACCATTTTGGATTTATGATCCTTTTCCCAAGGTGACCTGTTACAGGACTGTTCATAACAGTGAAGTTGTACGGCATGCCACGTGTCACTGGTTCATCTTCTAAGTCTGATATTTGGACCACAGAAAGTAAAGTCCGTTCCATTTTTGGAACATCTTCAGGAATTCCATTTGGACCTCTATAGCCCAAGATATTGCAGATCTCCCCAGGTGTCCTATTTATGGATGATTTCTGGAAGAGGAAGGAGCCCTAACTTGGAGAGATCATCTCTCCCAGAATATAGAGAATCTGAGGCTGATGTTTGGACAAAGTGTTAATCAAGATTTTATCTTCAGCCCCTGAAATTTTCAGATTTTGAGACTTATCCAATCTTGGAATATAGCGACTGTACCAAAACTTAGCAGTTTTAGTATTTAGGGTTTCTCCTAGCTCAGGGTCAAACTAGGGTTTGACTTTCCTGGAGTTTCACCCAACCAAATTTCTTGATCCAGGTCTCTAAAATTCGGTTTTGATGAGGAGAAAAATCTTATGCTGGTCTCACTAAAAAATTCCTCTTCTGAAGAAATCCCTAATTTCCACATCGAAACTAAAAATGCTTGAAATTGAATTCCGCATCGATAGAAAGATGCACCCTTCAATGGAGATTCATCTTAGCATACTTTTGCTGAAAATATGTGGAGGAAGATCCAAAAAATAGGAATCCCTAGTTCCTATAGCTGCACAATGTCTTCTTCTCAGGTTAGCTCTGATACCATGTTAGTTTTTCAACATTTAACCTAGCATTATGTTAGGAACTTTTCACTGAGAGAATAACAAGCATAGGAATAACATAAGCACATCACATGAGACAAGAGACAAAGAGTTTTGATAGGGGAAACCATAAATGGAGAAAACCAATCAAATTTCTCTAAGATAGAATCACCACAAGATGTGAAACCCAAAACAGTAAGATGACCTCCCAACACAACAGCAGCCTTCTGTCTTCTGTCAAGCCAAAGTATTTCCTTCTCCAAAGGTGCGCCACACTTGAGAGAGAAAGTGATGTAATTCACGAGTGATAAATAGAGAGACACACACTCTCTATTTATGTTAGTTCGTTCACTTAAGTTTCCATTTCACACGTAGGATCAACCCTAATAATTACTACTCGAGCCTACACCTTAATTAGTGTATAATAACTCAAGTGCCCCAAAACTATGGGGACTTACCTAATGACTTGATATGACTTGTTTACATTATTAATCCTCCTGATCAAAACATCAGGGTATGACCACATGACTCAAATACATAATAGAAACATCCCGGAATAAACATCGGGTTACAATACATATGATACATAGAATAATACATTTCGAAGTTACATATACATCAACACAGCTAGCAATGACTCTGCATCATCTATGTGACACTTCATCTGCATTGAAGTGATTCTAAAGGCCTATGCCCTTGCTTCCTTGTCTACGTCAGGTGTGGCTGGTGCTCGAGCCTCAAGCTTAGCAATCTGCGCCTTGTGGTATTCCTCCATCTTAACCATGGTCTCTTCTAGGGCCTTTGCTCTATCTGCAATTCTTCTTACTTTCTGTGTTAGAGGAAAGGTAGGATCTATGTTACACTGGGGTAACTCTGATGTGATGTTCTACAGGACCTGACTTAGATCTTGTTCTCTTTCTTCATATAGTCTTAACTCCACCTCCTTTGTCTGAAATCCTGCGGTGAGCTCTGCATTCTATTGTATCAGCTAAGTGTTCTGGTTATAAGTCACAAGCTCTCTATCCCTGAGCTCTGTGGCTATATGCTACTGGATCATCTGTATTTGATAAATGGGGAATTGTTCTATATTAAACTCGACAGGTTGCGTAACCTATATCTGCACATCAATCATCGAAACAGGGAATTGGATGCTCCCTGGTGGTATCAGCACTGTATTGGTGCGATCCTTTGCAAAGAATTCCTTGGGGGAAATCGATGGTTGTGAGATTTCTCCTGCTGTCGCTTTGACTGAATGAATCTGCATCATGGCATTCTTCTCAATTAGTACTTTCAACTCCAGAAGATGCTTATCTATCATGCTCTGTAACTTGTCCTGTGATGTCTGCAGCGCCTGAAATGAGTCCCGCATCTTCTCCTGCAATCTCGCTGTGATGAGATCATACTCATCCTCTGTTAGTGCGGTCTCTGTAGATGGCATTGAAAATTTGAATTTTTTCTTCTTTTGCACCACTGGTGGCACTTCTACTACATCTTTCCTCTTGAAACCCACCTTACCTTTTCCTTTGTCTAATGGATCTATCAGTGCGGTATCTGCTAGTACCATTCCTACTGTGGCATATTCTAATGCCTTCTTCCACTCGTCATCAAATTCTTTGATGACATCTTCTACATATTGTGATATCATCATGAACAATACAATAGCCCAGTCATCCTTTCTAAACCCTTTTGGCCTCAGATAGATTGTATGCTTGTCCGCAATGAAATCAAGCCGATTGTGATACATGTCAACAACCTCTGTGTTGATCTGCGGTGTCTCATGGATGACTTGCTTCAACAGCTTATAGTATTCATAGAATACTATCATATTTATCTTTTTCTTGGCTAGACTGTTGCTTTCCCATAAGTTTGCATATCATGCGCCTCTGCACTCTCCTCCTCGTAGCTGTAGAAACTGGGTATGGGGCGGCTCTCTCCACCCGATGAATGCACATAATATAAGCAGCCACAAGAATTCGAAGGGGTGGTTTGGATTTTCCTACACTGCCAAACAATCTGTAAGAAAAATATTTAATAAAAAAAAACACCAATTAAATTGTTCACCTTCTACGACCTGCACGGCAAGGTGAATTACTGCTTCTGTGACATCTTTCGAGCGAAATTTAGTTAATAGTCTTCCTGAAAGCAGACTGGCTGTAAATATGAGTTTATCATCTGCTAAGGCTGTGATTTCATAAGCTCGACCTCCTCTCTGCAGCTTATACTTGCTAACTAGAAGTGCTGATAGCTTAGTATCCTTGCTTTTCCCTGATATATGTGTCTGAGGGTCCTTACCGCTTTTGGACAGCCCAGTGATGCGATGTATCAAATCGACGTTCAAATCAACCCTGTTACCTAGCCAGAGGTAACCTCCATGTACACAGGAAATTAGCACATGCACCACGGCATTAACCTCTATACCTCATCCGAAATGCGGTATTTTCAACAAATTGAGAAAGCCTAACTGCTCAAGAATTTGGACATGTTCCATAGGAACAAACTCATCTGCACCGGTCCTCGGGTTCCTCTGAACCATAAGATACTGATCCTGCCGAAACTAAGGATATGTCTTATTGTCTCCAAGGTTATAGTCTGTAAATTTGAGAGAAGGGACATATCCTAACAGTTCTCCATCTTCCTTTACACAAAATCAATCGGCGGTAGTTGAATAGGAAACTTAGAACCCTTGGGAATGGTTACCTCTGGTGCATCCTCGACTCATGGCAAAATGTATACTATTTCCACATGAAATTCTTCTTTTTTCTCTGAGCTAGACTCTTCTACTATCTGAGCTTGACTCTTTGTCCTTGGCGTCTTCCTGACCTGTGTTGCACTCAATTTCACAATCCTGGGTGGCATCGTCATAGCATACTCGAGGCCACCATGCTTGAATCGTCGCACGACGTCTTCTAAAGGCTCCATCTAGAACATAAACCGCCTGGTGTGATACTCTGGACTGGAAATGGCTGTGAAAATGGGGAAACCATCACTCTGTAACTGGAGTATCTCTGCATAGGGAAAACTCTACAAATTACTCTGTAACTCTCAGAAATCGCAAAAGTAACCCTTCTGTCAGAATGATCTGTGTATTTGTAATTAAGGTGGTAATCTCTGAAACAACGGTCGCTTAGGATGGACCCATTGGCGGCATTTATTGCATAGACAAGACAACACCCCACACCCCGTTCTTCATTAATTGCTGAAAACCCATTCAAATTTCCCTTGAAAATTATGCGCAAGCTACGGTCTCGACCAAGATTTACCAAATCTAGGACAATCATTGTACTATTTCCAAATATAGGGCAACATATACCTATCATATCTACATTAATTGCTTTTCAGAAGGCGAAGTGACTGGCCCTCTTTCCCTTTCAAAATCATCTTCGTAGCACGGGGAACATCGCCTCGCTAGGATGTCACGCCGCATCGTCCTGGACCAAAAAGTTGGCATGAAACTCCGCAACGTTAAAAAAACTCCACAATCGTCCTATGACTTGCACAAAATAAACTTTCCTGCTGCAATTCCTCCTACTTAGAAATTTTTCACCTGGTGTAGACTAGTTATGGGTGCGATGCCTCCTTTCAACTACATTGGACATCTGCACCACTTAGTTCTCTGAGTTAGGGTTGGGAGGTGGAGTGGATATCACTATAAAGCTTAATCCTACTGCCATTAATCAAAGTAGGAACAAGTTCCTCGTTCAATTTACTGAGCTGAACGACACCTCCTTCTGTGACTTGCTGAATCTGATATGGCCCCAACCAATGTGTCTTGAACTTCCCTGGAAACTTAAAAAACTTGTTGTCATAAACGAGCACTAGGTCTCCTATCTGAAAAATATTTCTCTTGATGTGCCTGTCATGCCAAGCTTTTTCTCGTGCCTTCTGTACTTTTTGATGAAATCCTGCGATGAATCTATCTTCTTCTAAGGCAAGCAGCTGCGCTAATCTTTCATTCATCGTATCTATGTCAGCCATCTCGGTAATTTGAGCAATTCTTAAACTGGGAATAATATATTCCATAGGCATAACCGCCTCTTGTCCATACACCAAGCTAAAAGGTGTGTGTTCTATGATTTTATTGCATGTAGTCCTATAATCCCATAACACAGCATTAACCTTGAGGTTCCAATCATCTCTTTGGTTGTTACAGATCTTAGTAAGAGCATTTTCTAGAATATTTTTAAAATCCTCCACCGTACCATTATCTTGTGGGTGGTAGGGAGTGCTCTTATGATGTTGTATCTGAAATTCCTCCGTCAAGGCAATAGTGCGATTCAGAAAGTGTGTACCTTGATCACTCATCAAAATTGCTGGACATCCAAATCTACTTATGATGTTTTCAAAAATGAACTGTGCAGCTGTAGCAGCATCACAATTCCTTACTTCTTTGGCCTCTGCCCACCTGGTGAGGTATTCTATTCCTGTGATGATGTATCTCGCACCAGTTCATTTCCCTGGTGGGTTGATAGGACCCACGAAATCTATAGCCCACTTGTCAAATGCCTGCAACGTAATCTGTGGTCGCAGTGGCATTTCATCTCTCCTCAAAGGTTTTCCTACCCTCTGGCAGATATCGCAGCATCTGAAAAACTCCTTAGTGTCTTTATGCAAAGTAGGCCACCATAATCTTGCAGCTATAATTTTCTGAGCAGTCAGCTTTCCTGCGAAATGACCTCCTACGGTACCTGAATGTGCTTCTCTGATAATGGCCTCTTTCTCATGCGGCATAACGCATCTGCGCAGGACTTCATCTGGACCTAACTTGTATAAATGTCCTACGATCAAAGTGAAATCTGCTGCTTTAACAACTAACTTTTTCTTTTGCTTCTTAGTAAACTCAACCGGTGCCCACCCTGTAGTGAGAAAGTGAATAATATCTGCGTAATACTCATCTGTGATCTGGATAGAAAACAATTACGCATCTGGCAAATTATCCTCTAAAATACTTGGTTCTTCTCCTGAGTCTATCCACGATAGATGATCAGGTCATGCATTCAATCTCCCTGGTTTTACAATAATTTCAAAATCATACTCTTGAAATAGGAGTAACCATCTGCAACTCCTTCCCCCTAACACTAGCTTATTGACCAAATACTTTAAAGCAGAATGGTTAGTGAACTTTTTGAATGGAGCACCCAACAGGTAGTGCCTGAACTTCTGTAGGGCATACACCATAGCTAATAATTCCCTTTCTGTAGTGGTGTAGTTCTTTTCTACGGTAGATAACTTTCTGCTTGAGTACGCGATAGGGTGATCGATACCCCCTTCTCCTAGATGTGTTAAGACAATCCCCAGTGCGATGCCAGATGAATCCACATGTACATGAAATGGTTTGTTCCAATCTAGAAATACTAAGATGGGTGATGTAACCATCTTCTCTTTAAGAGTGTCTAAACTTTGCTGGCATTCCTCATTCCATAGGAATTTCACTTCTTTCTTTAACAGCTTTTCCATAGGTGTTGTGATCTTTGCATAGCCTTTGATGAATTTTATATAATACCCTGTATTACCAAGCACTGTCCTCAATTGCTTGACTGATTTGGGTGCTAGAAGATTTACAATGATGGCAATCTTTGTAGGATCTACCATCAAGCCTTGTCTGCAAACAATATGACCCAAAAAAATACCAAATGGTGCACATAATATACATTTCTTCAAGTTAAGAGAAATCTGATATTGCCTACATTTCGCTAACATGAGCCTTAAATATCCTATATGATTTTTTATTAATCCAAATACAGTCCAATCATCAAAATAGACTTCTAAGAATTTATGTATGTATTCCTTAAAGACAGCAACTACTACTCTAGAAAAAATAGCTGGTGCATTTTTAAGACCAAAGGGCATTACCGTATACTGGAATGAGCCCCATTCTATCGCAAAGGTGGTCTTATGTCGATCCTCTAGATGGATTCTTATATTATGATAGCCTGAAAAGCCATCAGTGAATGAGTATATCTCCTGTCCTCCCACATTGTCTAAAACTTCATCAGTAAAAGGTGTCAAAAATGGGTCATGAAGTGATGCATCATTGAGTTTGCGCAAATCGACACAAATCCTGATTTCTCCTTTAGTTTTCTTTTCCTGCACAACCATGGGACTAACCCATTCGCTCTCTTCTATTGGTTCAATGATGCCTGCTGCTAGCATCTTATCAATCTCATCCTTAACTTTTTCTTTATAAAGAGGATTTAATCTGTATGGATGCTACTTAACTAGCCTAGCATCCTCTTTCAAAGGTATCCTCATGACTCCCAAATCTCCTACTATTCCCTTCATATATAGAAACTTAGTGGGAAATAAGTCCTGATATTCATGTAACAAATCTGTGATGTATCCTACCATTTCATCGTCCCAATAGTCTCCAATAGAGGCAAACTTTGGTTCTGTTTCTGTGCCAATATTGATATTTTTAATCTTAATAGGCTCTGTGACAGCTGGAATCTCTAGCTTTGGTCCATCAACTTCGCGAGTCCCTTCTGACTCTGGAATGTTGATACTGTGAGGATTCTCATCCTCATCACCTGGCTCTTCTACGAAGTTGTAACACTCTAGCGCATGTTCTAAATAGATGGCCCAATCAGGATGAGCATACACTGGTAGGGTACAGTCATCAAATATCTTAGTCTTTATAATATTTAGAGCCTGATCCATGCTTGGATACTCATATTCAAAAGTGAAAGTGAGTACAAATCTGTCTATCATAACTGGCCATGTAATCGTTCCTTTGCACAACTCTGTCTAAGTGTACCAGTTCCTTGGGACTATGTCTAAAGTGTGAATGAATAGGTGAACCCATTCATCCTCTGGAATTTCCGACCAATTCTGTTCACAAATCTTAATATGTGACCTGGGGTCACTTTCTCCTGTATATTTCTTCTGTAAATGCTCCTTGTCATTAGAGAATCTGATCACCATCAATATCTTAAAATCATCCCATGATGCAATATTTTCTTTATGTGCATGCCACCATCTTGCAGGTGTGTCTCTTACTGGAAGGTCAATAACTACCATCCTCTGGTCATTAGGGATTTCCTACTCAAACTGCTGTAAAAATTCATTGACATCTACTAAGCCATCAAATGACGGAATATCCTTAATCTCTGTTCCAATCCATCGTAGTGAATTAGTCATAAATGCATATCTATGAGCTAAAACTTCATAAAGTCACTAATGGGGACACATGTACCAGTCACTGGAGTGTGGGGAACACCTCTATAGGTTAACTGCCACTTACTGAATGTGCATGCATCAGTTTGGGCGCCTCCTAGACCAATCCCTACATTTTTGTATCCACTAGGAGTCCCGACACCAACCTACTTCAGTTAGTTGGAGTTAGTATGAGTTAGTATTAGTTATCCCTCAGTTAGTTCTTAAACAGTTAGATAGAACATGTCTGCAGGGATAATGCATGGATGCATGTGGAGTAGGCGCATTTTCCCACATAACACACTCAATTGCACTTAGTTAACTAGCTGTCACTGTTTTTTTGAGTTGGTTGGACATCTGGGATTTGATTTTGGACTCCGATATTAATTGCGAGACCATGAGTTAGAGATTTAGTTAGATATAGTCATATCCACTTGGGATATCCGAGCTCATACCCCATGCATTTGAATTCTTCCTATGTAAACTATTGTAACACTAGTTATTATTATTGTGAATGATACTATAATTTCCTGAGCAATACTTGTATGATTCCTGTGTGGTTTGTTTTGTTCAATTTGTATCTTCATTCTCCATTCTTTCTCTCCAAAAATGATTAAAAATATCTACTTGAAGATATAAATGGAATTCAAATTCGAATATGGTATCAGAGCCTTCTCAAGCAGGTTTCATGCTTGTTTCTCCCCATCTAACATCAAAAGCAGTTGAGTTTCCACAGAAGTCCCCTATGATGATTTTATAGCTCTAGATTTATTCAGAACAACGAAGAGGGCATGGTAGACCCTGAAAAATGTTCATGCTAGGAGGAAAAACATGATTCTAATAGTTCATATGTTTTAGTGTGTTATTGTAGTAAAATTGATAGGTGCTATGTAGCTTGTGAGAAGTATTTGCAGTATTCCAGCCGAAGCAATTATGAGTTCTCAAACTCCTAAACCACAGATCCTCACAACTTCCAATTATCTTGATTGGAGGATTAATATGCATCTATCCTTTCACAAGCATGGATACCACAAGATCATACATGGATGGGAGTTTGAGCCTCACCAACCGATAGAGTGGAACAAGTTCCTAAACCGTTGTAATGAAGCATTTAGGTACTTAAGTGCTTATATTTCTAGAGATCTCCTCTTCCATATAGAAGGATTGAGGACTCCCAGAGAAGCTTGGGAGAAGCTCAATAACTTTTTTAACAAACAAGATGAGCTTCATGGACACATTCTAGAGAATGATTTTGTATCTTTACATTCCAGCAATTTCGAGACTATTGAGCAATTCTTCACTAAATTCAAGTCTCTAGTACTCCAGTGTAGATAGTGCATAATAGAGTAGAAGGATGAGCAAAATGTCCTTTCCATA
This sequence comes from Pseudotsuga menziesii, assembly GCA_001517045.1. Classification (NCBI taxonomy): domain Eukaryota; kingdom Viridiplantae; phylum Streptophyta; class Pinopsida; order Pinales; family Pinaceae; genus Pseudotsuga; species Pseudotsuga menziesii. The sequence continues at coordinate 289,842 of LPNX010519361.1, forward strand.
CTCATCAAACTAGGCCCTGAGTATTCTATATTTGTTTCCATTTTTCATTCCAAGCAGGAAAGCTTTCCTGATTGAAGTTTCCTTCATTAGATTATTTTTCTGATTCCTTAATCAAAGAGCAAGACAAATTGATGAGAATGGGAGTCATGAAGACATCCAAAGATCAATCTCTTCTAGTTTTTTACTCTTCCAAAGTGCAAGGAAAGGGGAAATCAAATAAGAAGGAGTTAAAGGACGCTGATTCAAAGCCTAAAAAAAATCAGCAGGATTTCGAAGGGGCCTCTGGCTCTAAGAAGAAGAAATTTGAGAAGAAACTATGTCCCTATTGTGAAAAAGGGTACCATCTTGAAGAACATTGTATGAGGAAGCAACTTGATGAGATGCCTGCTCTTCTCAAGCAAAATAACATTTCTTCCCCAAAAAGAGAAAAGAATTTAGATAATGGACATGAAAGATGTCATCCTTTGAAAGCAGGACTACCTCGGTCTACAGCCTATTTGATTGATTCTGGAGCCTCCAATCACATGGTGGCCTCTAAGGATCTCTTCTCCTCTCTCAATATCAATGAAGGGTCAACTATTCACATGGGAGATGATTCCAAAATTCTAGCAGTAGCAAGAGGCACCATCAAAGTGAGGCATGGTGTGTTCAAAGATGTCCTATATGTGCCCTCCCTTGTAGCTAATCTGTTGTCTATTTACCAGATGACTCATGCCGACTCACCAAACAAAGTGGTGTTTGGACCTGACTCAATGGAGATCACAAAAATATCAACTGGGAAGCTTGTAGCAAAAGGAATTTCTAATCATGCCTCCAAGTCATATATTTTCTCTCACTTCATTCCATACACAGTTCCAGCATCACCCCAACTTTAATTCGAAACTTATGAAGGTATAAACATTCCTTCACTTCCTATTGAAGTTTTAGTTTCAAATCCTGACATTTCCAATTCAGATTCAGAAGAGGATTCATCCCAACATGATATAGACATTGAGCTTACACCTCAAATGGATCTAGATCCAGATCTAGCATCTACCTCATTCCAGTAGCCTAAATGGGCTAAGCAGCTCATAGAAGCAACTAGAGATGGTTCTGGGGATCCTAGTATCAGAAGGAGAGTGTTACATTGTCTCACACAGATCCTCTTCTTACTGAGAGGTGTTTTATGATGCTTGGGTTAGATCCTCAATCCTTCAAGGAGGCTTTCCATGATTTTAGATGGCAAGAAGCCATGGATGAGGAGTTTGATTCGCTACATGACATTCATACTTGGGAACTTGTCCCCTTACCTCTAGGAAGGAAGCTGGTATAGTGCAAATGGATCTACAAAACCAAAATAGCTATTGATTGGACCACAACCAAGTACAAGTCTCGGTTGGTGGAAAAATGGTATTCTCGGGTCAAAGGATTGGACTACAATGAGACATTCACTCCAGTAGCTAGAATGGACTCCATAAGGCCGGTATTGGCCATTGATGCTTCCAAGAGATGGGAAGTACATCACATGGATGTGAAGAGTTCCTTCCTTCATGGTGATTTGGAGGAGGAGATATATATGAAACAACCTAAGGGTTTTATTAATGATCCTTACTTAATCTACAGACTGCAGAAATCACTGTATGGACTCAAATAAGCCCCAAGAGCATGGTACTCTAAGCTAGATGCCTTCCTCATCTCTCAAAAGTTTGAAAGGTGAAAATATGATTGCAATGTCTACATGAAGAATAAGGAGGGGTTCCTTGATTCTAGTTGTATTGTATGTGGATGAATTGCTCATTACTAGCAGCTCTGTTGCTGGATTGAGCAGCATCAATTCTGTTCTTAATAAGTCATTTTCTATGACTGACTTAGGAATGTTAAGACAGTTCATTGGTATCAAAGTAAGTCAAAATACTTCAGGAATCATGATCTCACAGTCCAAGTATTCATCAGACATGCTTAAGAGGTTCCACATGGAGGATTGCAAGGCATCCCCCTGCCCTTTTCTATTAGGAATCAAGATTGAAGAAGGTGTTTCCACACTTATTTGAGACCAGACATATCATATGTTGTGAGTGTTGCTTCCAGATATATGCAAGAGCCATATGAAGTGCACTAGAAGGAAGGAAAGAGGATCTTGCACTATGTGCAGGGTACTATTGATTATGGGATCCACTATGCTGCTGGAGAATAGCTGGATCTCACAGGATTTATAGACTCAAACTGGGCAGGAGATGGAAATGATAGGATATACACCTTAGGTTTTTTATTCATGATTGGATCTGAGCCAATTTGTTGGTCCAGCAAGAAGAAAGCAGCCCTTGCACTTTATTCAGTAGAAGCAAAGTATCAAGGAGATATGAATACAGCTATTTAGGCACTTTGGATGCATGGCATATTGACAAAGTTCAGGATTCATACTTCACCTACAGTAGATCTTTATTGTGACAACCAGAGTACAATCAAGATCTCCACTGATCCTGTTTAGAAGCAGAGGACAAGGTACATAGAGGTTCACATGCTCTCCATTCGAGAACTGGTGCATGACAAAACCATCACACTGCAGTACTGTCTGACAGAGGATCACATTGTAGATATTTTTACCAAGTATTTTACCAAAAAGATATTTTCCTTTCTCAGGTCTCTTTTGGGCATTAAGGCTTGATTCTCAGTTCCTATTTTTTAGGGGGGTTTTCCCAAAAGGTTTTCCTACCTCATTTGTATTATGTCTCTTAGATTGTATATTGGGTGACTTATGGTCGTGTTACTAGGGCCCACAGCTATCCAAGTTAGGATTCAAGGGGGGGTGTTAGGATTACTAACCCTCCCTAGTTCATGCTTTCTATTAGATTAATTATCCTAACTTAATAACCTTAATTAATTAATTAGGTCCACTAGTATCATTGGGTCCACTTCTCCTAATAGGTACACATTTACTAGTCACTGGAGTGTGGGAAAAACTGCTAGAGGTTAACTTCCACTTAGTGCATGTGCGTGCATCAATTTGGGTGCCTCCTAGACCAATCCCTACATTTTAGGAGCCACTGGGAGTCCCGACACCAACCTACTTCAGTTAGTTGGAGTTAGTACTAGTTAGTCTTAGTTAGCCCTCAATTACTTTCAATTAGTTCTCAAATAGTTAGCTAGCGCATCTGTTGCATGGATAATGCATGGATGCATGTGGAGTAGGCACCTTTTCCCACCAAACACACTCAGTTGCACTGAGTTAACTAGTTGTCACTGTTTGTTTGAGTTGGTTGGACATCTGGGAGTTGATTTTGGACTCCGATATTGATCGAGAGACCATGAGTTAGAGATTCAGTTAGATACAGTCATATCCACTTGGGAGATTCAAATTCATACCCCATTCATTTGAATTATTCCTATGTAAACTGTTGTAACACTGGATATTATTATTGTGAATGATACTATAAATTCCTGAGCAATACTTGTCCAATTCCTGTGTGGTTTGTTTTTTTCAATTTGTATCTTCATTCACCATTCTTTTCTTGAAAACATTATTAGAAATATCTTCTTGAAGATATAAATGGAATTCAAATTCTAATACCAAGAATGTGCAAGTCAAATAAGTCAGCCAAGGAGGAGTCCTTCATACACAACAACAGAATATTTGAAGATCACAAGAAAAAATCCTAGAGTCAGGGACACTCTCAGGCATGGATAAATGAAGTTGATCAAAGAAGTGTTGGAAGTTTCAACAGCTCGATCAGGTGTTGGGCATGTAACCATGTGGGTAACATTAATTCGTATTGTCATATGATGAGGTGTTTTTATTGCAATGGCTTTGGGAACAAATATCAATATTGTTGGAGTACATAGAAACAAACCATGAGAAGTTTCTCATACAGCTCATCAAGGAAATCCACGACAGATGAAGGAACAAATAATGAAAGGAAAAATGCTAAGAAGTATGGATGAAGAAGACTGAGCAGTTATAGACAGAAGAGGTTGATCAGAGCAAGAAGGATGGTTTCCATATGGAAATCCAAGTGTAAGGTCTCTAAAAGACCTCATCACACCTTGAGTTCATGAGGGTGGAGGATGAACTCAAAGGAGAAAGGATGGTTACTCCAGGCATACAGACAGGTCCTAGGATCATGCATATTGATAGGGGGAGCAGTGATTAGTGATCGGTGATTTTGGATGCAGATATGTGGTCACCCTTTTCCATTGATGCCAAAGGGGGAGAGATGAAGACAAAAGAAGAGAATGCTCACAAGGGGAGCATAAGTTTTTGTCATCAATGAAAAAGGGGGATATTGTTGATGAAGTTGTCATTGATGCCAACATGGAATTGCATTGGCACCATAGGTTTTCATTGATTCCATCAAGTCCCACTTGAAATTCCTTGGACCTCTTACAGAGCGGGTTTATTCCTTGAAGCACCTTGTACCCAATTGACAAGGTCCTTGTACCCACAAGGCTGGATCTTGGAGCCACCACCTTGTTGAATATGATGAAGACGTTACTGATGTCGATGAAAATCTTGGAGATAGTGTTTAATCCCATTTACATGATAGAGAATCCATATATGGGTTGGAGAAGCATTAATGAAACATTTTGTGTTCATTCATGTGCTGATGATGTCATGGTAACCCAGGAGAAGGCCTAGCAAACCCACGGGTGATGTCATGATTGATCTTGACCCTTGGAGGTCTCCTAATGTGATTGAGGTGGTTGAATAATCATATGAATCTCCTTTCTTGATGAAGAAGCCCTGAAGAAGTCCTTGGACCCACATGTGATGGCTTAATGGTCCCTGTACACTTAATGAATATGATTTCGTCATTGAATACTTGATGAAGACCTAAAACCCTTGATGATGATCTTGATTCCTGTGTATCCCTTTTAGGGGTCATGGAACCCTTGGAGATGGTCATTATACATGATAAGTTTTGGAACCCACATAAATGTATGCATGATGATCTTTGGACACTATATGATCATTGATTATGCATTTGGAAATTATTTGGGTCTTGCAATCCATACATATGGTGGCTTGTAAGCCCATGATTGTTGGAGCCTTTGATATGATGGAATATTTGGTAATAATTCCCTAATCAATTGGAGATGGATTCCTATGTGATGGGCTTGAAGTCCATGGAAAGTATATTGTTTAAATATTATATGATATCTTTGCAAAATTCCTTGAAACCCTTGCATGTGGTGCCTTGGGTCTTGAACCCACACACTTGGTAGCTTGTTGATGGTAATGTATGGTCCTATTTGTGGTTATATGTCTATTGGGATGTATATGGAGGTAGATCCCATGGGAGTCCTTGATATGTTGAATAATACATTGAATAAGACTTTGAAACTCTTGTAAGTGGTGGTATGGTCTTTGGCACCCTCATGTGTGGGGTCTTTGACGTACTGAACATATTGAATAATTTAAGGGTATTAGACCAAGAATTTTCAAATAAAACCATAATAGGGAGATATTCCTCATCAATCCATTTATATTGATATGTGCATGATATTCTAACTCCTTACAGTTGAAGAGATATGAATTTTTGAAGTTGGTGCACCCCACTTTTTTGGGTCAGCCGACCAACAAAAGAGAATTTAATTATTTGTAATTTTGAATTGCGTGTTAGCTCAGTTTGAGGTACTAACTTTCCTCCAAAACATCTATAAATAGAATATAAAACATTTCATTTGATCATCATCAATTCTCTCAGTATTTTCACAACGCTTGGAGAAAATTGTGAAAGTTTGTGGAGGAGAAAGTTATGGGCATCTTCACTAAAATTGGCATAACTTTCTCATACAGAATCAGAATTACAAAATTATTGGCTTAATGGAAAGCTTGTTAAGAGGTCTATGTGGTGAGAGGATCTAGATTTTATTTTGGTTTTTCTATTTTTTCTTCATATTTTGATCATCAAAAAGGTATGGTTCATGCTTTTGGGTTTCTCTTGTGATTGCACATGTCTCTCATGGATAGACTTCATCTTTGATCTTAGTATGTGAGCCTCTATATTGGTATATATATTTGGATTCATTATGGAGGCTATGATGATGATGTTTCATACATTTACGCTATGATATGATACACTTTATGATGATAATTCATATGATAATGATGTACACTCTATGATGTTGATGCACTCAAATACAATATGATGTAGATGCATACCATAGTGTGTTAATTCTCTCATATGCACTATGATGTATACTTGATGACGATGATGTGAAAATGGTGCACACAAATATAATTATGAGGTATATTTGATGATGAGAATGCATACCCTATGACGATGATTCATACCCTAAGACGATGATGCATACCTATGATGATGATGCAAGCCTTATGTTCAGTGAAAGAATACCAAAATTACTTATTCAGTAATCATGTATGATGAGGTGTATAATAATGTGTACATGAGAATATCGAACAGCTTGACCAATAGTATTAATGAGCAGAAAAGAATGACCAGTGGTGATGACAAAAGGTGATGTGCAGAGATACTTGACCAACAGTGTTCCACAACAGTGATGAGCAAATTGACCAAAGATTGATGAGGAGACTGACCAAATTGATGAGAAGTGTTGACCAACAGAGTAATGAGAAAAGATTGATGTTAAGAGCAGAGTTTGTTTTTGCAGCACAGCCATATGATTACTTGCAAGAATAATCTTGCACTTGATGATTGCACTCCTCATACCCTTCTTAATTGGAGCTGAGAAAAATAGGTTGAGAAAACTAGGTTGGGTCCTGTTATGAGATTTGGTGCACTTTTCATCAGTTGGTGTTGATTGTAATCAAGAATATTGTTGTCTTCCATGTACAAAAAATAAAGATCAAAATTCCATATATTATTGTGTCTCTTTTGATGTGATGTTGTGCTTATGGCTCAGTATGAATTTTATTATGCAATTGATGACATAATTATTGATATGCTATGATTGACTAAAATAAGGTAAAAAATTTAAAATTTCTCACACACTAATTCACCCCCGTTCTTAGTGTGGCCATTGTGTCCAACAGAAGAGTACTATAAGGGCATCTTAATCATAGTTTATTCCTCTGAAACATTGTGTGAAATCATGAACAGATTCAACAACAAATCATTCATGAATATGTTCATTAAACATATCGATGACATAAAAAATCATGTGGGGAAAATAAGATAGATCCACATACTTGAGAAACAAAATAAAGAAATTCAAGCACAAAGAATAGGAACACCATGTATAAGACATTATTATCTTAAACCCAATGTAAAATCTCCTCGGTCCTTGTTTTAATTCAATAGAAATCTCATTATTTTTTCAATAGAATAGAAAATACATCAAAAGAGGTCCATTTATCTCATCCTTGAGCCTATTTTCCTTCTTTACAAGAAGAATGTCTCGGGTCTCATTACAATGAAGGAGGAAAAGAAGAGGGAAACTAATGTTGAAGATCCATGTATAAGTCTATCTCAAAATATTTGGCATCCTATCGGATATATATTTCTGAACCTATTGTTTTTATTCTACAATTTATTCCTTTATATCCCTTGTGTTCGAACTCTGTGCTTCCCACCTCATATTGTCATGTGTGAAAAGATTCCTAATGTGATGTCATATCTAATGCAATGATAGGGTGTTTTTGGTATTTATAATTCAAATTACGCACAATGAAGTATTGGAAATTCCCCAAGCCTTTTTTAATATTTTTAATCCTACCTCAATCTTTTTTTTATTGAGAAAATTGCGTATATTGCCTCCTTTGCCACAATCCATTTATTTCTTTGATTTCTTAGAAGTATCTCTCCTTAGTGGTTGAGAAGCACTAGGATGAGGTGAACTATGTGACGAACTTGATTGCTCTTGAGGTGTCTACATATGTTTCCTTTTTTCCAAAAAATAGTGTAATGTGGTCATACTATCCAATCGGTCTTGATTTATGGCCTTCGTTCCCTTCAAAATTTTGAATGATTTATCCAATTTAGAATATGGTGTGTAATTTACATCTCTTGGATTCTACATCATGCTTCTTTAAAAGTTGAGGTAGCAATAGTTTGTTTTAATTGATTCACATCCTCAATTGTTCTGTAGATGATTTCCTTATCTAGCACATGCATCAACTTACACATATCCTCCTGGAAAATTTTATTGTATATCTCAGCTTTTGATTTAATGATATTTTCATCCCATGAGCATGGGATACCATTACTTATCATTGTATTCATGGCTCTAAAGAATGGATGGAGCAATTATTTTGACTCTATCACTTTATTTTAAATGATTTTCAAGTTGTTGAATGTACTTATGCTGGTTTCTATATCCATGTATACTAATTTTATGTCCCTAATTCCTTGCATTTTCAGTTCTTTTGTGTTCAGGGAGTTTATCGCTCCTCTGGCTACTTTGGAAGTCTTGTACCTACACTAAATATTTCCCGAATTATTTTTTAAGTTCTGTTACACTTATTTAAAAACAATATTTATCTACAAATAGAACTAGAGATGATCTCTTATTAAGGAAAAATTGTTAGACACCTCATCCCAAACAAACTTTTATACTCTTTCAATGTCTTATCCATTTTGGCTTCTATGAGTGACTCTTCATGTCTAGCCTTCCATGTGTTGATTTCTTCCTGCACTGAGGAAATTTTGTTAATCTACTCATGTACCTTCTTCTCTGATTTAACGGTATTTCATCCTTCATCTTTAATTTTTTCTTTTATTTTATCAGCTAACTCTTTAGTAGTTACCAATTTCATGGCATTATCTACAACCTTAGTTCTCTAATGTCAAGTATTTATTCAACTTCTATATTCTTTGCTTGAAGGCTACTATTGATTATGTAGAGGAAACTTGTTGATTGTTGGAGGTTGTTAAATGAAACTACTTTCTAGGCTCTGTGAGCTAATGATTCAAAGAATCAATTTTAACATTAGCTTCCTCCAATTGGAAACTAACGTCCTGTGTGAACTATTTATCTACCTCCACATATTTTACTCTTTTATCCATAACAACATTCTGAGCATGTTGGCCCAAGAAAAGTGCACAAGGATAAATTAGATGTACAAGCAAAATAGGAAAGTGTGTGTGCGACAGGGTAAAATCAGGTCAAGATGATAATGAAGGAACCGGCGCAAGAAGGAAAAACATGCACACAACGGAGAAAAGGCAGGTTAAGGATGGAAAGAAGTTGCGATGAGGATAGTTGTAACGAAGAAGGCAGATATGAGTTAGTGGAAGAGGCAGGTGGAATAGTTAAAGCTGGATAGGTAGAAGTCAAGGAAGACTGCAGAAGGATGAACCAGCAGAAGAAGGAAGGACAATTTTTGCGACTAGTTATGACCAGTACATATGAGCTGAAAGACGTTTCTGGGTCTAGTTAAAGTGGTGGTTAATATCTTCCAGGACTTTCACGGCTAGGTATGGGCTAAAATTATGTAACAAAAATATTTTCTAATTTGTTGATTTTGTAATAACTGAGCTGTACTCAGTCGACCCTATGTGGTCTTGTAGATACTATTAGGAAAAACCCGCTCTATATAAGGTTTGTTCTTGTTGTTGTTGTTGCTATTTTTGTTGTTGTTGTTCAGAAGGTTATGTAAGTTTAGTAAGTTGGCTGGACAGTATAAGTAGAATGTTTCTGAGCCATAGATCTTGTAGTTGTGTGCGCAAACCACTAGTAGTAGAGTAATCTGCAGTTGAGTGTGAAAACAGTAAAGTAGAAGAGTCGATCTAGGTTGTGTGCGGGTTAGTAGGAGTATATATAAGAATAAACTAGAGAGCATGAGAGCAAGAATATTGAGTCAGGAAGATATATCTTAAGAACAGTCTGCAAGTTGCAGACTTCAAGGTGCTATATCCATTTCTCATGCCATATGAAGAGCACCTTGGTGGTTTTTCCCAAATGGATTTCCATGTTATTTATCATATTATATGGATGAATGTTGTTGAATGGTGAATTTTTATATGAATGCTTTCTTACTTTGCATTATTACAGTTACTATTGAATGTATGTCCCAATCTAGTTTATCAGTACAAGAATGAATACTTAAAGTTGGTTGGAATGGTATGTATGAGTTCATGGTTAAACTGTTAAGTAAAAGTGTAGTCGTGCACTATTTGGTCAGTATAAGGAACCAGCTACGTTGCACCGTTGCACTAGCTGTAGGTTCATAAGAACGAGGTTGTGTTGTGCATAAGTCACGATGCCTCACTGTGTTGATAGTAAAACTCCATCATATCGCCTTTGTCGAGTGCCTTGGCCTTGCACCAAGGGAATATAATCCCTTTCCAACTACGAAAACATGGTTCTGGAAGTTACCCATTAAGATATCTCGGGTGAGAGTGCGCCTAATTCACAGGCGTTGGCGACTGAGCTTACTCTTTTGGGTCAATGTCTTTTGGTGTAATGTTGGTATTGTGTTGATGTTGAATCGTGGGTCGAGACAGGAAGTAGAAAGAGGCCAAAAAATGGTTCCGTTGCGGGGATTGTTAACCATTTTAGTCGAGGGAAATGTTGTGGCATCTGACAAAGAACAAGATAGAGGATTAGCTAGAGTCCAATATGCTAGCATTCATGAAAGAAGAGAGTGTATGATCTCAGCTAAGCACAAAAAACTAGGTAGACAAGTACATATAGATTGATATTCACGAGATATTCTTTGCAGAGTTTCTTGTTATAATACATGAGTGGTTGTCAAGATTGAAAATAAGGCAAACAAATTTCAAGAGAAGAGAATTTGTCGAATGTAATGATCAGTTGGTTTGCGAGGTAACGAGTGTAAGTAACACCATCTCTAGAGCTGTTGATTTTTGGGTTGACATTATTTTGCAAGGATATATTACTGAGTTTGCAATAGAGGCTATAAACTCATATAGTGAGGCTAAAAGAAAATTTTTCCAAGGACCCTGAAGAAGGTATATGTTATCTATCAGTAAATGGATCAAGATTCTTGTGTATGAGAAGGGCATCCTGCATATTGAGTAGTTGAGTCGCATCCCATGGAGGAAGGCTATGTTGCAAATGACCAATCAAGAAAATGGGAAATGGTGATATCAAATGTTCCCAGGAAGTACAGAACCTGAAATAAAGGCTAGATTCCTAAGGAGTGGAAGGAGATTCGGATCTGGGAAGAGGAGAAAGATAGAGGAAGGTCGCAAACTCCTAGTTTGTTCAAGGAAAGTGAACATGAACTTCAGTCACAGGTAGACTAAGGATCTTGCAACGAAGAGGAATATAGCCCAATTTTAGAAGGACCAGAAGACTCTGAAGAGTCTGCTGAGACAACAAGTTAAGGATGCAACTACATTACATTAGGAGTATCGCCAGAGGTAAGTTCTAGAACCTCATCTCCTAAAATATTTATTAATAATGATAGTGCTAGTACTATGACTAGCGCGCAATGGGGAACACCTCTGTTAAATCCTTCATTAGATAACCCCGATGCCAACTCAATGGCTGGGGTGGATATTCGGTTACCCACCTTCAATGAAAATGGATCAAAGGATCTAGAATAGCATTGGTTCATTTGTGAAGCTGTATGGATGGTTTGTTTAGTTTAGAAAGTGGACTTAAAGAAAGCACAAATGATCACGACTCTAAGGGGTCATGCACTGGATTGGTTTATGAAGTAATGCATAGTACCATTAGGAGCACCACATAAGACCCTTGAAGAGTTATGGTCTGCGATGATCTTCAAGTTCAAGAAACCTAAATCTGACTTGTAGTGTATCACTGAGATCAAGGAGATAAAACAAGCAATGGTAGAGACAGTATGGGACTTTAACCAAATATCTAAAACTTTTATGGCCAAAGTAAGTTTCTTAATGTTGTATTTTTAGCATAAAGAGTGGTTCATTGCTACATTGTTACCACATATCTGAGGTCCATTAATGCAACAAAATATTGAGTCACATATAGAAGCATTGGAATTTGCAATGAAGTTGGAAACATCACCAATTGGTGATGGTGTTGTAGGCATGCTACAGATTCAGTCACAACTGGATAATCTAATGATGCAACTTCAGGATATTAAGGAGGAAAAAGAATCCCACGAAGACTTATGGTGCACAAAATGAAAAATGGATGGGCACACTAAGGATAAATGTTCAACCTTCATGAATTATGTCTCATCTGGTAGGCCAAAGCCATTAAATGGCCATGGACTACCCTGGTCTCGTATATGCCAATATAGAGGGCATAGCGACGAGTGTTTATACTTGCAAAAAGTTGTAAGTACCCTAGAAAACTTGTTCTATAAATTTTGCAAGTCAGTAGGGCATGAAGAGAAGGATTGCAAAGCATACCAGCTCTTGAAGGAAAATAGGGTTGACATTTGATGAAGAATGAGGGGCAGGCTCAGGCTGAACCAGCGCAACCATCGTATCAGCTTGTGTAGTTCCCACCCAATCAGTATTGTTATGGAGAAAACTTCCTATGGCTTGGGGTACCACAACAGACAGAGTAACCACAGAAATCAATCCCTTCCTATATGCAAGAGAAACCAAACATCTAACACTAAAATATCTCGACACATACCTTATTCTGGACGGTTGATGTAGATCCCCGTTGAGCTTTTCCACTCTCGCTTGTATAATTAATTTTCTATCTCAACATTCAGCAAAGAAAAACAAGCATGCTATATATAATTGTGTTAGACCTACTATAGCATATATAATCAATAACATATAAGCATTTAAAAGCATCCATGGATTCAATACTCATTTACATACACATTATTAGACAGGAAAAGATATTTATATTAATATAAAACAAAGATTACAATAGTGACAAGCTGTAGAAGGAGCAAGACGATGAAGTCGACTTGAATGAAGACCGACTTAGTCGATCAGCAGACTAAGTCGATGGGCTGATTTAGTCGATCAGATGACTAAGTTGATGAGCCGACTTAGTCGATCAGCCGACTAAGTCAATGGGCTGACTTAGTCGATCAGCCGACTAAGTCGGTCGGCCGACTAACTAGAAAGATTAGGTCGATTAACTAAAAGTCGTGTCGGTTCACCGAACCGACAGGTAGTTATTTTGTAACTGTCTGTACATTGTATATATTAGGCTGTTGAGCCAAACGAGAACTCAGTTCAGTTCTCTACCTTGTATGAACTCATTGCATTAATATAATCTGTTATCTTATCTGTTCTTGTCTCTTGTCTCTGATTTATAGTTATGTTTTAGTATGTATTATTGGTAACCTTATGTGATCTGTGAGATTACAACATTGGTTCCATTTCTGGTAGTACATGTCTAAAATATATGCTCACATATGATACCAGAGTAAGAGATCAAGGACTGGTGGGACCGTAAAGTTGCGAACTACTTTCAAAATTACGCAAGAAGAAACAGATTGACAGTCACTAAAGCCAAAGCAAGATTTTTCACAGAGACACATGAAAAATTTGTCGAATCAGTGCCACAACTGTTGAAGCAGCTTATGGATGAGAAATCCAGATGCGACTAAAGAACAACAGTTGCTAGATAAACTATTCTGTGGAGGTCAAATAATTTTTTCGGAGTGGTTCGAGCAAATCATCGACGACTTCTGTGAGGAGCAAGCAGTCGAAGACCGAACGTCAATGGAAACTGCCAAAGAAAAATTCTACACAGATTTCACCGAACAATTATTATGCTCCTTACCGACCTTGCTGTTCAAATTCTTGATAGAGAACGGAGCAGGCCACATCATCGAACCTAGACCACCACTGTGTGAACAGCCACCAAAAACCAACTGGGCGTAGAAGCAGAGGAAGTGGGAGAAATTTATTGCAGAAAGGGAGTGGGAATACTTCCTGAGTAAGTGATTTGAACTATCCGGGCTTTCTAAAAGCATAGGGTAGGCTATGGGGGGGTAGATGGTCATGTGTCGGAGGTAGAGTATAGTGGATCCTAGTCGACCTAAAGAGGATAGCCGTCACCAGTAATGAATAATCGACCGTACAGGACCCAAAGAAATAGTATTGTATGAAAGTATGTCGGACATTCAGAAAAAAGAAAGGGATGAAAGACAGCAGAGAAGGGAAGAAAGATGTGAAAGAGCCGTCGAGCTGCACAGAGAACAAAACCCTAGGGAGACCGACCGTGAAGGGAATCCGCCAGAGTCAGGTCTTGACCGACAGGAAGAGGGCATAGAACAAGAGGTGTCCCCTACGGAGGAAGAATTATGGATAGAGCAGCTAGAAGCTCTCCAATTAACAGCTCACGGTGAAGGAACAACCCTTTCCCCATTAAATCCACATACCAGAATACAGACTATTGTCAAAGATGACCTCCAACTAAGAGCTGGTCACTATAGTATCTGGAGCCGACTAGGCGACGACACGTACACCGGACGACATCTTGTCATACGTCGACCATTCGAAGGGAACTGGGTGATGATTCAAGTGCCACCCTCCCTCCGAAGTATCCACTTGCTCTTACCGACACAGGAAGGAGCACCCCCCCCTGCCAAGTACAGATTTTGAAGAAATTGAACAAGCAGACCTGCGCACACAAAGTTTCAGTGGACCATCGACAGTAGAAATCCACAACAACCCACTATACGTCAAAGAAGAATCAACCATCGATAGAGGCATAAGTTCTGTTGACCAAAATTCCATAGGAGCGACTACATCAACAACCCCACCACTTTCACCACCACCCACACCTCCGACCCCACCGACTTCTAAGAATAGTGAAAGTGATTCAGACATGGGTCACAGATCAGCTCACATTCCTCTCTATGAGGGGGATGAAGACCCCAGACGACATTGGTTCGTCTATGAGTCAACCTGGGAAGCAAATCAGGTGACGGATGAAGACCGATAGATGGCTCAGCTCGTGGGAGCCTTACGGAAAAGGGCCTTAACCTGGTACATGAACTTTTCAAAAAGGCAACCCAGAGTGATGAAAGCTGAGATCAAGGCGCAGTTCTTATCATTCTTCAAAACCCCAGACGCCAAGCACCTAGCCGCCAAAAAGCTCAAGACAACACAGCAAAAGCCAGGGGAGATAGTCCGTGACTACGACAACGTTGGAAGGACCTATTAAGCCAACTAGATTATGTTATTGATGAACAACTACTAATTCAATGGTTCCTTATAGGATTATCACAGAAAGTACGATGACATATCAGTCTGGAAATGTTCAAGACATATGAAGAAGCGCTGACCAAAGCTCTACAAGTGGAAATGGATGAAGATATACCTGCGTATCCGATGGACCACAAGTTAGAATAACAGCTCGAGAATGTGCAGAAGTATTTGAAAGAACTGACCCTCAAGAATCAAGAAATCTAGTGTACTAAATGTTCCATGGCCGGACACTCGAAAGATAATTGTCGACACGAATACAGTCGATAGGACGTCCGCTTTGTGCAAACTAAAGCATTTTGCAACATTTTCCAGGAGCACGGAGATCATTCTATGAAATAATGTTTGTTTAACATGAAGAACGCAAAAGCTTCCTAGTGCACCATCTGTGAGACAAAAAGTCACAACACGGCCGACTGTCAATTAAAACTGAAAAATCGACAAAATTATCAGGCGGTCTACCAGACGAATGCAGTAGCACAAAACAATGAGAAAAATAGTACCAATGACCAGAACGGGAAAAGATACGAAGGCCGACGATATGAGCGCCGGTACGACAATCGACGACAAGGGTTTGGAGGAAGAGGTCGATTCGTCGGGAATCGCGACATACAACCACGTCAATCTAACCAGTGCTTTATATGTCATAAAGAAGGGCACTGATACGCCGACTGTCCATACAAGGACAAGACTGATCTGAAATTCTGTAACCATTGTGGAGTAGGCGATCACTCTCTGGAGGATTGTCCTACCATGTTAGAGAAAATAAATAATAAGAAAAACGTTAATGTCTTGTCTTATGTACAAAAGCATGATGTACTAACTACTAAGAATCTACATATCGTTACTTGACAAGGCACAAAAACAGGCCCTGATAATCCTCAAATTAGTAAAATTAAAAACACAAATGGTTATCCGGATCCTATGAAAGAAAAACAAGCATATCAAGAAGCCACCCACATATTCCACGACATTGCACAACAAGAAGACATTATTAACAGTTGACTTAGCACGACACAACAATTAACCCATCTCATTCAAAACGACAAATCCATACCCCAGTTCATTGATTTATTACATGAAATAAAAAGTAATAATCCCGAAAAACAAACTAAGAACATATGTAGCCTAAACCAAAAAGACAAAAATGATGTCGACCCACTTGTTGACCTGGAAATCAAAGGTTATCACATCCAACAAGTCATTCTCGATTTCGGATCTCAGGTAAATATCATGACCAGGGATACATGGGAAAAGATGGGAAGACCTCAACTCTACGAATCAGGTATTTACCTAAAACTCTCCAACCAAGGTCTCATTGAACCCATTCGGGTTTGGAAAGATGTCGACACGACCATCAAAGGAATTTTGACTAAGGTTGATTTTGAAATCATCGACCCAAAAGAAGGATCTAGCTCCTTCCCATTGCTAGTTGGTCGACCTTGGGGATGAAACATGAAAGCCTCCATATCCTTAGACAAAGAACGAATTAAGTTAAAAGGAAATGGTCACAAATTCATTGTACCCATTAATCTTGCCCAAGGACAACCTTGGACAAAACCGATTGATGAGGAAGTCGATGTTAGATAGCTTTACCAGATCCATAACACTACCGACTATACAGAGCCAAACATCTATGGGGAGCTTCACTTAGGTAACCAAGACTCAATTGGTTATAATTCAGATGCTAAATTATATGACTGGGAAATGGAAAATTATGAAACACAAGCAAGAGGGTGCTGGACTATACAAAAATTACAGAAAAAACCCACCTGATAGTACTTCATTGTATCAATTATCCCCAAAGTATTTGAAAAGAAAGTCAGAGAACGACCTTCCTTACAACCAACCAACTTACACACTACTCAACTGCTCAGGTATAAGGAAAGGGAATCTCCAGTCATGCATGTCGAACAAGTATCTAAAAATATTGGAGAACATGGCAGACTTCAAAGCTTAGTGGAAACATTTATAGGTCAAGCAGCTAGGTGGTGGGATAGCCATCAGACAAAATTGCAGAGCTGGACAACTGCTTCAAATTTCTTTGTCGAATGGTTTGGTGGAAAAAAGTTAACCTATGAAGCTCAAACACCTCTCTTTATCCAAGGTCAAGACCCAGAAGAACACATTAAGAATTGTGAAAAGGAGTGGAGAAGACTTGGATATAAAGATGAGAGAGCCTAGCCACATTTGTTCCCTTCAACACTAGCCGACTTACCCAATAAATGGTATAAGATGGAGGAAGCTCAAGGAGAAACCTTCTTTTGGCCTGAACTTAAACACAATTTTATTCAGGACTTCCAGTTCATACCTCAAAACAAACAATTGGCTGGGACAGCACACCAAATCAAACAATTTCTCCAACCAACAGAAAAACAACCCTTCCAAGACCATCGACAAATCAAGGACTGTAACAAGATACAAACTAAATCAGAATCACAGTCGACACATTTACACTTAGAAAATGAACACACGAAAGGTAAAAGCTTCAGATGGAAGACCGATCACATGGAAACAACAAAACCCATCTACTCAATCTTGAAAGTTGAGACTACCGACAAACCAGATCTTGATAGAATGACTGCAGCTAACTTCCCTGCCACATTCTCACAGTTCACAAAAGGAAGTTGGCCAATCAATGAAGCTAAAGCACCAGAGTGGCTAGATGCCAAAGTGAAAACTAAAGAGGTCGACATTTCAAATGACGACCGACCAAAAATAGCCAAGATTGGTGACTACTGGAATGAACAGCAGACCACTGAAATAGTGAACTTACTTAGAGAGTTCCAGGATGTCTTTGCAAAAGACTATAAAGACTTAAAAGGCTTAGTACAAGAGATGGGAGAAATGAAAATAGATACTAAACCTGATGTCCAATCTTTCAAGAAAAGACCTTATAAACTAGCTAATAAGTACAAAGACATAGTTAAAAAGGAAATAGAAAACATGTTAGCAGCGAGGATCATTTACCCCATCGATCAGTCCAAATGGGAAAGTCCCATGGTCGTCCAGCCAAAGAAACATGACCCAACAAGGTTGAGAATTTGTGTATACTTTAGGGAGCTTAACAAAGTCACATTGACAGATCCATTTCCCACCCCCTATGCTGATGAAATATTAAATGAAGTGGCAGGACATGAATGCTATTCATTCACAGATGGATTCTCAGGGTATAACCAAGTACCAATAGCAAAAGAAGACCAGAGAAAGAAAACATTTGTCTGTGAATTTGGCTCTTTTTCTTATAGATTTATGTCTTTTGGGATAAAGAATGCACCTGCAGTGTTTTCCCGAATTGTTTTCAAGACCTTCCAAGAATATATCTATAAGACCATGGCAGTACACTTCAACGATTGGACTATATACTCCACCTTAAAAGATCACTGCACATGGCTCCGACTTATGCTGGAGAGATGTCGACAGAAAATGACACCGACGCCTGGAAACGTTGTCAACCTTGTGTCAACCTCTCCACCCCCTATGCAAACATTACGACAACATTCACCCGAAACCAACAAGGCAACGTAATTGGAGCATCACAGTCTGTCATGGATCCAATCAACACTGACGCCCAGGACGACCTACCCACTACACCTTCAGAAGCAGGTATATCTTCTGACGGAATCCCACAACACACTCCAGCTAACCCATCCACCCCAGTCCCTTCTTCGACCCCATCGCCTCCACCACCTCTATCACCACCCCCCCCACCACCACCAGATTCACAAATAGACCTATCACAACCACATACATATTCTCAGCCGGACGTAGTCATACCAAACCCCCAACCAGAGAATCCATCGACTTCCGTTCCCCCGACCACAGACCCAACCTCAACTGCTGAAGGCACCCAGGAGCTGGAGGCCGACAAACACAAGAAGAAGAAAGAACATCATACCAAAACTTCCAACTTCCGGATAAGCTTAAGGGATGCAAGTTCCTTGACAGACACAGAGGTCAGCCAGCTCCTCAAAACCATGGCCAAAGAAGCAAAGCTAAGGACGGTTCGGAAAAATAAAGAGCTTACAGCCAAAAATGCAGAAGAAGTTGAGTTTCTCGGCAAATGTAGAGCTCTAGCATAGACCGTGATACCAGGCCCTATCAAAGTCGACACAGATCGACCAATTGAAAGAGCATACCAACTCTTCGAGACTATGGTATCAACCGTCCAGGCCCGGATGCAAGAGACTATGGAAGAACAAAAGGAGGAGACTGCTCGACTGCTCCTAGCCCAGCACACTGCCTTCTCAGAGGCCTACTAGGTGCTCTAGGACCACATGGAGGAATCTGTTATCATAGAATAAGTCTTACATGACTGGCCTACTCATTATGGACAGGTCTATCAGCAGACAAGGCATTCAAGCTTTGGAGGGCAGGAAAATGATCGAGGCAGCACTCAGACAGACCATAGAGGAACAGATCGTGCTGGAGACCACCAAGTTACAGCAGCTAGAATGAGCAGCTCATCAGTGGGTGCAACAGGCTCTTCCAAACCTCAAAAAGGTTGATGTCATCTGCCCCCAGATGAAACAACTCATCGACGCAGCAGCAGAGCAGAAAGAAGCTTTAGGCCCCAATATGGAGAAAATCATAGAAATCCCCATTTCAGAAAAGATGTCAGTCCTATCAAGTTTAACAACATTAACGATCGACATCCAAAAAGATTTACAAATTTGGATGGACTTTCAGCATCACCTTGCCATCACAGCTCCGGCCATCGTCGAAGTCTGTGTCCAGAAGAGACCAACCATCTGTCTACACAGTCCACAGCAATAGAAATCTTCAACGGTTCGACAGAGCTTCATTTTTTTGTACCTCCCTATTTCTTTGGGACGAAGAAACTTTTTGTTCGTGGGGGAGATGTAGAAGGAGCGAGTCGACAAAGTCGACTTGAACGAAGACCAACTTAGTCGATCAACCGACTAAGTCGATGGGCCAACTTAGTCGATCAGCCAAGTCGATGGGCCAACTTGGTTGATCATCTAACTAAGTCAGTTGGCTGACTAACTAGAAAGATTAGGTCAGCTAACTAAAAGTCGTGTCAGTTCACCGAACCAATAGGTAGTTATTTTGTAACTATCTGTACATTGTATATATTAGGCTATTGAGCCAAACGAGAACTCAGTTCAGTTCTCTTCCTTGTATGAACTCATTGCATTAATATAATCTGTTATCTTATCTGTTCTTATCTCTTGTCTCTGATTTATAGTTATGTTTTAGTATGTATTATTGGTAACCTTATGTGATCTGTGAGATTACAACATAAGCTCTTTCGGCATGTCTGCGAATCGGAGAAACTGAGTCCTCCACCTGAGCCTCCACCACTTCAATCCTCCATCTCTCGATAGTAACCTCACAAGCAAAGGCAAGCTTGGGAATAACACAAATTTCTCCAAGGGACAAAGCGATGTATACTCAAGTATAAGCTCTAGCAACAATGGACTATAGTTTTCTTGCTCTTCAATTCGTCTTTCTTCAATGTATCCAAAGGGTTCCTTATATAGTGCTTCAATGGGGTAATGGAAGGTCAAATCCAAGCAATCTCAAGGCATATAGAAGGGCAAGAGACAAGTGACTCGGATCCACATCAAGGAAAACTCCAAAACTATTTGGCCTTTTGCACACATCCCAATGTATGCGGGTTTGAGGGTCAAATCCATGTATATACGTGAGAATAGGTTTAAAAGTCATGTATGGCAAATAAGGCATGTTTTTAGGGATGATCTTGGAAACATCAAAGGCACAAAAATGGTACATGGAGTCTAAAGAGTCTGTAGATGGACAGGGAAGGCCATAAAGGTGTGATTCACCATGTGTGGTAAAATCAGTTGTAACAGATGCCCCCTAATGTGTGAGGTCAGAGGGGTGATACGATGGAAGAAATACATTATAAGTCCATCCCAGAAGTGGAGTGATGAAGAACCAGGTGGAAGAACCATCCATCCAATAATACAATGTAATGATCAAACTCTGCACATAACTGCAAGTAGATATAGTAGTCCCGGATACATAAGAGTACAATGGCCATGAATAGGCATGATACAAAATATGACATGTGTGGTCATCACCACATACAATATAGATAGATTAGAATCTCCATGATGAATATATACAAAGGATCATGATCTCCATGAAGGCTGAAGATATACAACGGATCAAGATCTCCATAATGGCTAGAAACATCTGACATATACTGGAATCAAGTCATGAGAGCTGAAATATAATAAACATTGGCACAATCAAAGAGGAAACATATATGAAATGCCACCAATCTGGAAGGTCTTCTACACAATCTGCTATGAGTACATGTCCTACTATGTGAATAGAGGTATCGAGGTTGGAGATAGTAGTCCATCACCTCATTACCGGTCATTGATGTATACCATTAACAGACACGAGATCACCCACCGATAATGAAAATGGGAATCAAGGTACTATAGTGAAAACTAACAAGTGTCAATAAAGGTGTTGAGCCTGAACACTTAAAAGTATCCATCGATCAGGGGACATTGATGTATTCCCAAAAACTATCAATGGTGAGAGAACCAGCCACTGATGACTGCAAGTCTCAAGGCACTCAAAAATGACTCTAGATTCCTATAACAGAATAAATGATCTGAAGTCGATGGGATGAAATCCATCAAAAGGAGGGCATTAAGGCATCCCCCATCATCCAACATGAGGTACTCAGCAAATATGTATAATGTGGAAGGACTCGATCATAATGTGCACAAACCAGTATCAGTACCGGGAATGGCCAACATGCAAAGTCAAGAGAACTGAGGAATGGCCGACTCAGGTTTCAACTTCCTTCGAGCAAGAGCATGAAGGCGAATGGTGAATGAATGTAGGCAGCATGGACTCGATATACAAAACTGGCATATCTCTACAACACAGGAGGCATTAACAGAGGCTCCATAGGGACTAGAAGGTTAACCAGTTGATGGATATAAACTCAGAGAAACAAGTATAGCTCCTAAAGTCAAACTATTAACCCAACCAACAGATGTGATATACAGTGCTTTGTTTGAATGCGACACGACCTGACTGCTACCAAAGATAAAATATTTTCTTGTCCAAGTTTTTGGTTTTTTTATTTTTTTGGACATTTTCAAATATTTTGAAAAGCTTGAAAAAGAATAAAAGTGCTTTATAGTTACAAACTAGGGGGAGACGAGTGTCAATGGTCAAACAAACTAGTTCCAAGCAGTGGAACATACCTATGCTCAATGCAAGGGCACATGTGTAAGATAATGACACTTGGGGGAAAGTCCCCTCCTGGTAAAAATGGGGAATCAAGCTATAAAAGATATATAAAATGGCTCTACATGGCTAGACATGAGACAAGCTCGGGCTATATGGCTGATAATCAAATTCAGGGAAGCCAGTATAAGGTTCAATGAGGTAGGAAAAACTCATGATAATGAAATTACAACTTGAAATAAGGGATTCCTAGGGACAACGGCCAACAAAAACATCAAGAGGAGTATGAGGCTCTTGCGCAAAGACATGGTGATACTATACAAAGGACTCCCACACCCTAAAGGAAAAAATGTGGGCATGGGCACCAAATGCAACAAAGGAGCTAACTAGGGCACCCATGTATGGTCAAGCTCTACCATTCACATCATGTCACTTCTAAGACAACAAGAAGGTTCCGTGACAAGATAGAATGGGTTCGTACCTAAGGTTATAATCAAATGGTCATAAGGTCATGGAAAATGCACACGGATGTGAAATCTAACCTATATGCCAGTTTAGACATAATACCTAAAAGCGGCATGAACGGGTCAAAACAATGGTCAAAAAGACACTCAAAACAGTCTCCTACATCATCAGATTAGTCCAAAACAGTCCAAAATGGTCAGAAATGGTTCAAAACTATAGAAAGGGGGTAAAAAATTTCAAAATTTTCAAAAATTTTCTATAAATAGTAAAAAATTCAAAAATTACATATCATTTGAAAATTTTACCCATTTGAGCTTATAACTTCAATCGCGAATTTCGGGATCTTCATCCGGCAAAATTAGATAACGTTTGTTCCAGGTAACTCCTCATGTCCTCCTCTTCCATTTTCATGTAATTTTTTCAATTTCCATGGTCAATTTTTTACTTTTAGGCCAGTCTATATTAGTCTTTTCGACCCACGTAGAAATTGGGGATTTTTCCATGTATAGGGCTGGCTATACATGGAAAAACCTTCTAAACCCGCATACATACACGGTTGTTTTGCAAACAGTTGCGTATGCAGACGCGCACATGGTTTTTTAAGGTATCTAATGACCAAAAAATATTTTTAATGTGTAGGATGGTCCTAGAATGGAGGGAGAGGGAACATGGAGACGTATAAGAGGCTATACATGGTGATTTGATGTCTCAACAAGCTTTACATGCACGTGGGCTATACAATTTTTGGTTTCTTGGCAGCCTGAGGGCCAAACCAAGACTCCTGCAGATGCTAGTAGACTACTGGGATCTAGACTCAGAGTATTTCCATATCGACAGGATGTCCATCACTATAGAGGTGGAGGACATATACTTCATTACAGGATTGTCCCAACAGGGAGAGGTGGTGAACCTACGCTCTTGTGGGCCTGGAGGTGGCCTCACCATTAATGAGTACATTGTAGTATACTATTTTTCGGACATGGAAAAGGTTGGGAGTCAGATCCCGATAAAATCCATCCAGGTACTAGGCTTGAAGGCCATACTATTGGCACTCAACAGGATAGTTGGGCTAGCATCACTCCACCAGGCCTCGTGGCCATTCATGTTCTATGCAGTGGAGTGCATGAGACCCACAGTTTACGATTGGAGTACTGCATTGTTGAGTAACATGAAACAACAGCTCAATGACTGCAAGATGGGCAGGGTATGAAAATTTAGTTTTGGTAGTATACTAAGCACATTCTTCTTTGAGCATGTTACAGAGCTAATCCCTAGAGTTGACGTTCCTCCTCACAGGGTTCGAGATCTGGCCCAATGATATTGGGCAGATGCTATGCGCATAATGGGCGAAGGTAGGGTATCCAACCCCTACCTAGCTGATTTATTTCCATGGTGGCAAGGGCAGATTATTTCCATCGATGATTACCCTTATGAAGGGATATATTTTCGGGGAGATCTCGACATGCCCCTTCCACCCGGAGCAGCATACGATGATATTGGTAACGAATCCAAAACCGTCTTTTTAAGTTTTTTGAATTATTAAATTTTTTTGTGTTTTTTGATATATAGACTCAAAAGACATGTTTTGGTGTGACGACACATAGTGAAAACCTGTCATATGTATGCAAATGTTGGACCACGGTGGCTTAATAGCTTCCCTCTTCATAGACGGAGGGGAATAGGAGATGATATCATGGGTTTGGATGCAGAGTGGATGCTCCAAAGCATCCACACAAACTTTGTACGATTGACACACTGAGTACCCATGGCACAAGTTGAGGACTTGCCTGAGGCCATGCAGCGTCAGGTGGTTGGGGTACCATGAGCATGTGTTCGGCTATTCCAATGACTAGCTAGAGCTGTAGTGTGCTACCACGATCAGAACCCCCAAACTCCTCCACAGGATTAGAGACCTGAGAGTGATTCATTTTTGTACTACGGTGTATTATATTTTGGTGGCTCGGAAGCCCCATTTTTGTATTATGACATCACATTATGGATGTTTAATGAAATTTTTTTTATGATGATCGATTTTATTTATTTATATGTGTATAAAAATGTATGTTTGTGATGTGCTTATGCTCTATGAAACAAATGACAATCTAACACATAGTTAGCATATGAGTCAGCAAGTTGATTATAAATTCTTGAAACATGTATGTATGTTATGTTGTCAAATTTTCGTTCTAACAATTTCACACGTAAGAATCTTCGTAATAATGTCGGATCCCTAACCCGATATAATCCATTAAGCTGTGACACTACTAACTACGAATCAAGACGTACCTCAAGAGATAGAACACCATGTGAAATGGCATCTCATAATAGATCAATAACGGCACTATACTCAGCAACATTGTTCAAACAAGGCCGTAAACATATGCCTCCTGAAGACAATACCTGACCTGTAGGAGTATAAATCACCCAAGCAGCAGAGGCTAAGTGTTGAGTGTGGCGGCTAGCACCATTAGCGAATCCTATGAAAGTGGAAGACTCTATTGACATCTGCCATAAGAAACAGAAGCTAATCAACAAACCTGATCACCATAAGAAAACCTAACTATGCAAAAAAAACTATACAATAATATACAATAATCATCCTTGGCTGAAGATCATGCAAAGTATTTTTTAATATAGAGCCCATTTCTAGGCTTCTCCAAGGCTGTCCCTTCATAATCTACCAGCTCATAGGAGCCCTTCTCTAACACATGTTTGACCATGTAAATACCATGCCACACGAGATTAAACTTTCCTGTGCCCAAGGGTTCTTTAGCTTGATATCATAAAAGGTCCAAATATCCTTCACTAAACCTCCTCGAATAGATAGACTTATCATATTGGACCTTAATGCGATGCTTATTCACCTCTAGAGCCACTAAAGCATCTCAGTGGCTGCTCATCAAGCAGCTCTAAGTGGACCAAATGTTCCTCCAATGCGAAAGTGTCTAGTAAAAGCTCTATAGCTAGTTTCAATGAAGGGATTTTGCATTCAACTGGTAATATAGACTCCACTCCATGTAAGAGCTAATATGGAGAAAAACTGGTGGCAATATTAACCGCGGTCCTATATGCCCACAAAGTAGGATATAACATGATATGCCAATTCTTTTTTCTTTGTGCAATGGTTTGTTGGAGAATGGACTTAAGTGATTTGTTCACTGCTTCAACCTATCCATTCACCTGAGGGTAATAAGAAGAGGAGTGTTCCTACTTATACCCTAACTTTGAGGCCAACTCTTCCATCATTCAATTCTGAAAGTGCCTACCATGGTCAGTGGCAAGCTCTTTCAGAATACCGAACCGAATAATAATTTGGTTGAATACGAAATGCATGGTTGTTTCACCGTCGGATTTAATTGTGGGCATAGGCTCAACCCATTTCATGAAATAATCAATGGCCACTATAATATGATGATGCCCCCTAGCTAAAGCTAGGTTTCAATCCATGAATTCAATCCCCCACTTGGTGAAGGGGCCGGTGGTGATAATTGGATGTAACAGGGAAAGATGTGAGTGCATATTGCGAGCAAACACCTAGCAAGGGCGACACTTCTTGACCACATTAACACAATATTTAAAGATGAACGGCCAAAAATATCTCAGTCTCAATATTTTTTGGGCTGTAGAAATCCCAGATAAATGACCACCACATGCCCCTCCATGGAAATCATTCAGGAAATCTCAGCCTCCTCATGGGTTAAACAATGACTTAAAATGGAATCTACACCATGGTTGTACAAATTGTTATCCACTATAAGGTAGTTCTTAGATACGTGACATAATCGTCGTTGCTCATCCCGTGAAAGGTGAGTAGGGACCTTCAATGTTTGTAAATATATGATAATATCCCCATACCATGGATCCAAAGTTGAGCTAAGGAAGATATGCTCATCGACAAACGTATCCTCATAAACTTCCTCCTCCTCCTCACTTGGGAAATCAGAAATGAGCTCCGCAAAATTAACGATTTCTTCGATTTTGTTGAAACAAATTCGAGATCAAATTCTTGTAAAATCACAATCCATTTATTATACTTTCCACTGATCATCCTTCTAGTGAGGACGAACTGAAATGGATTGGCATGAGCTACCACCAAGGTCTAGTGAAGGAGAATGTAGTGTCTCAATCTCTGAACCGCATGAACGGTAGCTGAGGCAAGTTTCTCCACATAGGAATAATGGATTTCCGTATCTATAAGGTTCCAGCTCAAATAATATATGACATGCTCATGGATCTCCTTATCCTCCTGAACCAAAACCATACCAATTGTCTCCATGGATGCGGCCACATAAATAAAAAAGTCACAGCTATATTTCGATGGACTAAGCATGGGGGTCGATGCTAAGGATCATTTAAGAGCATCAAAGGACTCTTGGGCTCACTCATCCCAGCAGAAGGTAGTGTCCTTCTTCAAAAGACACATAAATCCCTTAGTCAAATTGGAAAAGTTAACCATGGATCTCCGTAAGAATTTTTCCATGCCTTGCAAACATTGAAGATGTCTAATATTTCTCGAGGGAGACAATCGAAGTATTGCCTCAACCTTTAAGGGATCGACTCTTATACCCTCTTTAGAAACAATGAATCCTAGCAAGTGACCTAACTTCACATAAAAAATGCACTTATGAGGATTTAACCTAACCTGGTAGTAGCGGCACCTTTCAAGCACTAATCTCAAATGGTAGGGATGATGCACTCTCAGCCGAGAATGAGCAGCAAGGTCATCCAAAAATACTTCAATAATTGATTTGAGATTATGAAAAATCAAGGTCATAGCCCACTGAAATGTGGCTCTGACATTCTTAAGACCGAAAGGCATCTTCTGATATGCAAACATACCCCAAGGATAAATAAATGCAGTTTTGTGTTGATCCTCGGGTTTAATTTGAATCTGATTATATCCAAAAAATCCATCCATGAAGGAAATTACCTCGCTTCCTACACACTCATCCAAAATCTGATCAATAAATGGTGTGGGAAAATTATCCTTAGGACATGCATGATTTAAATCACAGAAATCAGTACATATACAGATCACTCCTTGTTTCTTATCAATCGGAATGGGGTTTGAAATCCACTCCATCAAGGAAATGGGATAGATAAAGCCGGATTTCAACAGTTTTTCTATCTCATCCTTAATCGCGGGTTCTTTTCTAGGATTCACCGCACGCAAACATTGTCAAACAGGCTTCACATTTGGATAATTCTTGATTTCATGTTCGAAAATACGAGGGTCGATACTTGGAATTTCCTCGTATGACCAAGCAAAGGCGTCACTAAATTCTTTGAACAGCTTGGTATACTCTTGAATCTCAACATGGGAACATTCTGCCCCAATATAGACATTCTCAATCTTGCTAGGATCGCGAGAGATATTGATAGGAATCATAGGTGATATATTCACCATGTTCCCATCAGCCATCTGACCAGGAGAGCCTAATGGAACCACAGGACTACCAATATTCTCGCTAAGAATCTCCCTAATGTCATCATGCTCCAAACGGTCAAGCTCGGGAAGAAAATAAGATATATGGTGTAACTCTTCCCAAGGTGGCTCAACTCCATACATGGCCTCAATAATAGCTTCATCTGACGGAAAAACACTATCAAGGCAGTCATGTGCAGGAGAGGACTCAACTTCCCATGCAGGAAACACATACGGGCCATCCTCTTTTGTCCGTGAAGAGGGAGGACTAGGCCCTGTAACACAATCAAGATTTTCTTGATATGCAATCATTACTGCAGGAAACGGCACGTCCGTTTCATTAGGTCCATTCGAAAGACTCGGTGTAGGAAGAATCCAAGGATCTTCCATATGGGAAGTGCAAAAAGACACGAATTCAATGAAGATGAAGCCCCATTGAAACTAGATCCAATCATAAGGACAGGTGTAGGACAACTAAATGTCCCCATATGGGATGGATACATACATACACCCACACTCCCAGTTGCCGGCTGAGAGTGGTCAATAATTGGGATCGAAGCTCTTGACGATGAACTAACACTTGGATTTTTGAATGGTGTTTGATCAATCATAACATTCTTCCCATTAAACAGAAAGCATACAACTCAAAATAGAGAAAAGTCTATGGTTTGCATACTATACATCCAATTCCAACCTAGTAAAATATTATAATCAAGGGGCACATCAATCACCTCGACCTCGATCGCGATGGTAATCCCTTCCAAACGAACCTTAAGAGAAGGAAGAATTTCACGCGGCTGAAATGATCTACCATCAAAGGTAGTCAACATGGTAGCATATTTAGACAACTTGGGAGAACCCAAACCCATCCAATACGAAAAAGACATCACGGAAGCAGTAGTGCCTTCATCAATCACAGTGCATTTAACGGACATGTTAAGACATTCCACATGAATCAAGAGAGACACGTAGTAAGGAAAGCAAGGTTGTAGTCCCATGGTTTGAAATTTGATGATGGAAGAAGAGTTATCATCATTCACTCCAAGATCAGAAAGAAAAGCTTTCATTTACGATGGAAAACTCTGAAGAACTTCAAGCACAGACATCGCATAAGGAGTTTGGCCCAAATCCTTGACAACAAAATAGTTTTGCGCGGCTCGGGCATTAGGATTGTGCCCCAAATACTTTAAGACTCCCTTAGGAATGTGAGGTGCACTCTCAGGTTTATCTATAGTATTTTTAATATGCAAAGGACTCTCAGTAGGAGGAGGTTCTTTCCCAAGGTCTGGTTGTGATGAACCATAGTATTTAGCATGAGTCACAACCTTAGTAGCATGCACCATGTTGATGCACCCATGACCAGTACTAGTTTCCGATGGATTTTGATCTCTACCCGATGTAGAATGAGGATGATGGGTCCTCGAGTTCATATTTTGATTATAGTGTAAAGGATTAGTCAGCACAGCTGGGCCCTATGCTATGAACCTTGAGACATATTCCATACGAGGGCACAAGTGAGTGTGGTGGTTATCCTTACACAATTTGCAAGGAAACTTAACCTTACGTTTAGACTACGTGTCCCCCCTAGCATTACGATCCTTCTTGTCATTAAAATTGGAATTTTCATTCTTGTTCCTAGCCTTATGATTGTTTTAACTATTTTTCTTATTCCTTTTGGGCTACTGGTTTCCCTTCTGGTCCGACGACTGCATGGAAAGTACACTCGCTATTTGGGTGGGTTGAGACAAATTCGTATCTTGTCCCAATGTGGATTGGTTAATATGCAATTGACTCACTTGTTTCGTAACCGAGTCCACAGGTTTGGCACTTTTACATCCCACAATGCCATTGGCATGTGGTCTTGGTTTGATCTTGGGATCAAAACTAAAATGCAGAGCGTTCGGTATGATCTCATATAATAGCCCGGATTGAGCATAAATCAAATCCAGTTCCTGTGCCCTAAAAATTGCTTGTTCCTCATTCTGGACTCTGGATGTAGAAACATCCTTCGTGATATAAGGTAGCAACGATTTAAGGAACCACTCAAGGATAAAATCCGGTGGTATGAAAGCTTTAATCAACCTCTTCTGTCTACGCCACTCTTGGATATGGTCCAAGATATGCATGGCTTTGTCCTACTGAAATGTCAAGATGAGTTCTATACTAATGACATAACGCACTGGTAACTGGAAGTGGTTGAGGAAAGTCATAGCAAGGTCATCGAACAAAACAAATGCCCCCTTTGGTAACTCTATGTACCATTTCATTCCAGGCCTTGTGAGGGTGCATTGAAATAGCCTCAAATGGATTCATTCATCATGTAAAGAGTTGGAAGAGCACCAAAGGTGAAAGGTAGTGACATGTTCACTAGGATCTTCTCCTAGTTTTCCCTCAAATTTGGGAATGTCCAAGGGAAGCTTGGCAGGGACAGCCGGCCAAGTCAGGTCATAAGATACTGGATCATTCATTTGTCTCAATAAGTCAGGTAAATTTAATGTTGCAAGGAAAGGGAGCCTAGTTTGAGCCAGTCTATGACACGCACCCTGATAGGTTTGGTTCAGATAAGGCTGACTACTGTAAACACCATGGCCTTGGCCATAATATCCTCCTCCCGTTTGACCCGTGTAGTGATGCATGAAAGCATTATGATGTGGTGATCCTTGATTATGTGGTGCTACAATGCCATAATTAGAGGAGTAAGCAAGTTGTTGATAACCATACCCATAAGATTGATAACTTTGTCCATACTATGGTCCATAAGATGGTGCATGAGAAGTTCCATAAGATCTCCCATGGGATATCCCATGAGAAGCTCCATAAGTAGGGATATGGGGAATGCCATGAAATGGACAGTAAGATGATATAGAAACAGGAATATGACCTCCTGAGACAATAGAAGATGCTTGACTATGAGAAACTACTGCACGAATAGTCGTAGTATGAACATGACTAGTAGCAATGTTTCAACCTGAAGGACCACATGAATGAGGGGGAGGAAGGGTCGTCAAAAATGCATTCAAAGGAGTAGGAATAGAGGACGAAGGGACATGTGAAGGGATATAAATTGTATTCCCTGTGGTCACTCGTCTTGGTTCTGGTATCCACATATGACTACTAAAATTAGGCCTAGGATGAACATGTGAGGTAGCATCCACCACCGCGATGGAAGGTGCAATGTGACTAGTGCTCCCAAATCTCTCTGCAAGGAAAGGAATGGGAATTCCCCCAGGCATAGTGTTTGGTTCAATTTCTGACTTGGCATGATGTGCCAGATCACATGCAAGGATATCAGGCATCCCATAACTAACATGAATAGTGCTTATGGGTTCATGGTGAGTCTTGTCACCTGAAAACCAATACCAATGACCTATGAATGAGGGATCGTATCCGGAATGTGAAGGTATATCAGGTGAAGGATCATATACAGGAGTAGGATCTTCCTCCCCAACCTCTTCAGGTGGAGAGGACATCTCAAGAATCTCATCCTCATGATCTCCCATCATGTGTGAATCAATGTGATAAGTAGTCCACCCAGACAGTCTATTTCTCTTTCCCAAAAAAAGAGGAGATGTGGAAGTTGGAAGTCCTACTAAATGGAGAGAACGGTGAAGTGCTGCACTCAAATCCACAATGACTCAAAAAATGAAAAAGAATCTATCTAATTACACAAACCCTAGGAAAACTAGCATGCATAGAGCTTACACCTATATAATGTAAATCCAAATCACAAGCAAGCAAGGGTAGGATATGTGAGCTCCTGAATGAAGCAGGTATGTCTCACCTAGGAGAGGCTTGAGACTCCCATACACAATAAGTGGACATTCATAACCAATTATTGTGGCCTTCAACTTCAACGCATATAGTGACTATGTTGTCTGACCCCAACCTGACCAGGACACTTGCATAATAACCTCTGCGAAGTACCCCCCCCGATAACCTAGGTAAGGAAACTAAGGTCACCTCAATATAATCAATTCCCAGATGGACAGTCGCAGGCGGGATTGAACATATAGGCAGGGTATCAAAGCCCAAAACTCTTGAAAGATCCCCCAGATATGAATACAATCCTGGAAATATCTCCGATGCTACTCAGTGATGACTAGGGGTCATCCCAATCAATAACCGCTCGCACTGCCTTGTGTTTAACTCCCTTGTAAGGGGAGGATCTTGAGAAACACTAATTATACCAAGGAATTTCACACTCTCACCTGGACAGACACATACATGTTGTTGTTTGGTGGTCTTAGAGAATTTACACACAATGAACTATTTCAAGACCCTAAAACATAATATTGTTGGTGCACCCTATAAAATAAAAGAGTGTAATTCATTTTATTATGCATTGATTTTAATTGTCTTATTACTCAAAAGGGTAAATGATCGTGCAACTAATGGTGTTATGATGCAACAAGAAGTAAAATGCACACCTAACAATCTGTTGGCCTTACTGGGCAAACTGGAGTTTACTTTATTGTACTAACAAAACCCTTAGCTCACTGGCCCTTTCAGCAACAGAACACAGAATGACCTGAAGTCTCACCCGAAGTGATCCTAGATGGGGTGGTTGAAGAATTAGGTTTCCTTAACCAAGTTCTGTAGCATCCTAGGTCCTCTTGACTCTAATTAACCGGCCAAATCTCTCAGCAAGGACTATTTCTCTCTTCCTAGTTGATTCTGCTATGGGACTGACTCTTATTACATCGCATATTCTAGGACAATGCACAAACTTTCTCTTCTGCTCAACTCTTAACCTGCGATATCTCACACCGCAGCTCCCCCAACGGTGCGATATCGCCTTTCTACGCTGCGATATTTCCTACAGTAAGACTCAATATGCTCATCAACTCTCAAGGTCCAAAGGCTTCCTCCCTAGGTATAATAGCTCAGTTAACCTTCATTAGGGTGTTCAACAACTTCACTTAGGCTCCTACAGTTTAACACGCTTAACATCAATTACGCTCAACTCGCTGGACTAAATATACAGAAGGCACTTAACACTGTATCTGTTAGCTGTAATGAATCAAGCACTGATAAACTCATATAAAGAATACTCGACACATTCAACTCGCATTTAACCTTCTATGTTACTGTAAACTGAAGGATAGCATACATACATTCATTAATCAATAAGAAAAGTTCATGTAACGGATAACAGATAGCAAATAAGTAGAGCACAATCACATGAAACAGTCGCACAACACACAGATGTTACGTGGTTCACTTCCAGGGGGGAAGCTACGTCCATAGGAACTATGTTTATATTATATCTTGAGAGAGTAAACACAGTTCTGCTACAACCTCTTATGCAGCATGAGATCTTCTGGGAAACTCCACACACACAGCTGGGAGCCCTTCTCTTAGATCTCTTCTCTTCCTATAATGCTTTCTTCTTACACTATACCCTTCCCCTCTCTCTCAATCCCTACAGATTGTTACATTCATGCTCAAGGAGCCAGCCACTGGTTACAGTAAGATAACTACAGACTTAACGATAGGACCAGAGCTCAACTCTTCCTCAATGTCTCACAATACTGACAACAACTAGTCACAACCCAACCAACCAACCCTTCATAATACAAAATACATGCTTAAATAGGTGGCCCGAAGGTCTCACCATGATACAAAACTATGGGCCTATCCCAACAGTAACCCAAAACCCTAACTGTGACAGTCAGGCTATCTGTACTTTGAACCACCACTTACTAGTCACACCGCAGCTTCCTACAGTCTTCTGTGATTTCTGGCACTGATCGCGGGTATGGATGCTGCTTCCTCGGTCGCTCCCGTTCTGTCCTTTATCTTTAATACCTCATCCCATTGCTCCTTCTCCATTTATGAGGGTAGTTGAGCCCTCCTATCATCGTCGCTTCCTTAAATGCAGTGGTTGAGCTCTCTTCTCGGCCGCTTCAAGTACTATTTCCTTTGACTTCCTTGTTCTGACCACCGCGATTTTCGGCCCGTGATCCACGACGGGAAATGTGCTATGGTGCTGTACCTTTATCGCATCATATCTCTTATATCGATAGTTTATCGGCATCGCCAAAACTATCTTTCCTCCAAAAATTGTCCATCTTCCACCAAAAATAGCAGCTTTTCCTGTGGTTGCGGGGCCCTGCTCCAACAGTCCCCTAACACTTACTTGTGGCTCATCCCCGAGCCACTAACAGCTGGTTTCTTTTTCTGTAGATTCTACTTGGATTCCTGCAAGGTCTTTGTGAATCTCTCCTTGAGTCTTGCGACATCTTTGTCCATAGCTTCGACACAGTCTTGTGTCGCTACAATCATAACTTAACTAATCATGGGGTCTTCTATGCTATCAATTACACTCTTTCTTGCAGTGAACTCCTTGACCTTCTTCTCAACCGCATCGACCAGCTCTGCAATTTGTTCCTGATACGGTTGAAGCATATTATTGAGTTGTATCTCTTTTTCTTGCAACCTCTGTGCTTCCTGTTGCAAACGGTTCATCTCTATCAACTTCTTCATCTTTGCAAGAGCTCCTAAGCTCTTAACTTATTCATTTATTTTTGTTGTTGCATTCTCTATGTTTTGGATGCTCTGCTACAAATCTAGTCTATCTAGGAGCTCTTCTAGTTCTGACCATGTCTTCATTGCATCAGCTAGCAATGAATCTGCATCATCTATGTGACACTCCATCTGCGTTGAAGTGATTCTAAAGGCCTATGCCCTTGCTTCCTTATCTGCGTCAGGTGTTCCTGGTGCTCGAGCCTCAAGCTTAGCAATCTGCGCCTTGTGGTCTTCCTCCATCTTGACCATTGTCCCTTCCAGGGCCTTTGCTCTATCTGCAATTCTTCTTACTTTCTGTGTTAGAGGCAAGGAAGGCTCTATGTTACACTGGGGTAACTCCGATGTGATGTTCTGCAGGACCTTACTTAGATCCCGTTCTCTTTCTTCATATAGTCTTAACTCCATCGCCTTTGTCTGAAATCCTGTGGTGAGCTCTGCATTCCGTTGTATCAGCTAAGTGTTCTGGTTATAAGTCACAAGCTCTCTATCCCTGAGCTCTGTGGCTATCTGCTGCTGGATCATCTGTAGTTGATCAATGGGGAATTGTTCTAGATTAACCTCGACAGGTTGTGTAACTTGTATTTTCACATCAATCATTGAAACAGGGAATCGGATGCTCCCTGGTGGTATCAACAATATATTGGTACGATCCTTTGCAAACACTTCCTTGGGGGAAATCGATGGTTGTGAGATTTCTCCTGCTGTCGCTTTGACTAGCTGAATCTGCATCATGGCAGTCTTCTCAGTTATTACTTTCAACTCCAGAAGCTGCTTATCTATCATGCTATGCAGCTTGTCCTGCGATGTCTGCAGTGCCTAAAATGAGTCCCGCATCTTCTCCTGCAATATCACTATGATGAGATCATACTCATCCTCTGTTAGTGCGGTCTCTATAGATGATGTTGAGAATTTGAATTTTTTCTTCTTTTGCACCGCTGGTGGCACTTCTACTGCATCTTTCCTCTTGAAACCCACCTTACCTTTTCCTTTGTCTAATGGATATAGCCGTGCGGTATCTGCTAGTACCTTTCCTGTTGTGGCATCTTCTAATTCCTTCTTCCACTCGTCATCAAAGTCTTTGATGACATCTTCTACATCCTGCGCTGTCATCCTGAACAATCCAATAGCCCAGTCATCCTTTCTAAACCCTTTTGGCCTCAGATAGATTGTATGTCTGTCCACAATGAAATCAAGCCGATTGTGATACATGTCAACAACCTCTGTGTTGATCCGCGGTGTCTCATGGATGACTCACTTCCATAGCTTATAGTATTCATAGAATACTATCATATTTATCTTTTTCTTGGCTGGACTGTTGCTTTCCCATAAGTTTGCATATCGTGCGCCTCTGCACTCTCCTCCTCGTAGCTGTAGAAACTGGGTATGGGGCGGCTCTCTCCACCCGATGAATGCACATAATATAAGCAGCCACAAGAAGTGGAAGGGATGGTTTGGCTTGTCCTACACTGCCAAACAATCTGCAAGAAAAATATTTAATAAAAAAAAACACCAATTAAATTGTTCACCTTCTGCGACCTGCATGGCAAGGTAAATTATTGCTCCTGTGACATCTTTCGAGTGAACTTTAGTTAACAGTCTGCCTGTAAGTAGACTTGCTGTAAATCTGAGTGTGTCATCTGCTAAGGCTATGAGTTCATAAGCTCGACCTCCTCTCTACAACTTATACTTGCTAACTAGAAGAGCTGGTAGCTTAGTATCCTTGCTTTTCCCTGATATATGTGTCTGAGGGTCCTTACCGCTTTTGGACAGCCCAGTGATGCGATGTATCAAATCGACATTCAGATCAACCCTGTTACCCAGCCAGAGGTAACCTCCATGTACACAGGAAAGTAGCACACACACCACGGCATTAACCTTTGTACCTCGTCCGAAATGTGGTATTTTCAACAAATTGAGCAAGCCTAACTGTTCAAGAATCTGGACATGTTCCATAGGAACAAACTCATCTGCACCGATCCTCGGGTTCCTTTGAACCATAAGATACTGATCCTACCAAAACTGAGGATATGTCTTACTGTCTCCAAGGTTATAGTCTGTAAATTTGAGAGAAGGGACATATCCTAACAGTTATCCATCTTCCTTTACGCGAAGATCAATCGGTGGTAGTGGAATAGGAAACTTAGCATCCTTGGGAATGGTTACCTCTGGTGCATCCTCGACTCATGGAAAAATGTATACTATTTCCACATGAACTTCTTCTTCCTGCTCTGAGCTGGACTCTTCTACTATTTGAGCTTGACTCTTCATCCTTGGCGTCTTCCTGACCTGTGTTGCACTCAATTTCACAATCCTGGGTGGCATCGTCATAGCATACTCAAGGCCACCACGCTTGAATCATCGCACGACGTCTTCTAAAGGCTCCATCTTGAACATAAACCACCCAGTGTGATACTCTAGACTGGAAATGGCTGTGAAAATGGGGAAACCATCACTCTGTAACTGGAGTATCTTTGCACAGGGAAAACTCTACAAATTACTCTCTAACTCTCAGAAATCGCAAAAGTAACCCTTCTGTCGGAATGATCTGTGTATTTGTAATGAAGGTGGTAATCTCTGAAACAATGGTCGCTTAGGCTGGACCTGTTGGTGGCATTTATTGCATAGACAAGACAACACCCCGCACCCCGTTCTTCATTAATTGCTGAAAACCCGTTCAAATTTCCCTCGAAAATTATGCGCAAGCTGAGGTCTCGACCAAGATTTACCAAATCTAGGACAATCATTGTAACATTTCCAAATCTAGGGAAATGTATACCTGTCATATCTACATTAATTACTTGTCAGAAGGTGAAGTGACTGGCCCTCTTTCCCTTTCAAAATCGTCTTCACAGCACGGGGAACATCGCCTCGCTGCGATGTCATGCCGCATCATCCTGGACCAAAAAGTTGGCGTGAAACTCCGCAATCGTCCTATGACTTACACAAAATAAACTTTTCTGCTGCGATTCCTCCTACTTAGAACTTTTTCACCTAGTGTAGACTAGTTATGGGTGCGATGCCTCCTTTCAACTACACTGGACATCTACACCACTTAGTTCTCTGAGTTAGGGTTGGGAGGTAGAGTGGATATCACTATAAAGCTTAATCCTACTATCATTAATCAAAGTAGGAACAAGTTCCTCGTTCAATTTACTGAGCTGAACAACACCTCCTTCTGTGACTTGCTGAATCTGATATGGCCCCAACCAATGTGTCTTGAACTTCCCTGGAAACTTAACAAACTTGTTGTCATAAAGGAGCACTAGGTCTCTTGTCTAAAAAAAATTTCTCTTGATGTGCCTGTCATGCCAATATTTTTCTCGTGCCTTCTGCACTTTTTGTTGAAATCCTGCGATGAATCTATCTTCTTCTAAGGCAAGCAGCTGCGCTAATCTTTCATTCATCGTATCTGTGTCAGCCATCTCGGTAATTTGAGCAATTCTTAAACTGGGAATAATATATTCCATAGGCATAATAGCCTCTTGTCCATACACCAAGCTGAAAGGTGTGTGTTCTATGATTTTCTTGCATGTAGTCCTATAAGCCCATAACACAGCATTAACCCTGAGGTCCCAATCATCTCTTTGGTTGTTACAGATCTTAGTAAGAGCATTTTCTAGAATCTTTTTAAAATCCTCCACCATACCATTATCTTGTGGGTGTTAGGGAGTGCTCTTATGATGTTGTATCTAAAATTCCTCCGTCAAGGCCTCAATAGTACGATTCAGAAAGTGTGTGCCTTGATCACTCATCAAAATTGCTGGACATCCAAATCTACTAATGATGTTTTCAAAAATGAACTGTGCAGCTATAGCAGCATCACAATTCCTTACTTCTTTGGCCTCTTCCCACCTGGTGAGGTATTCTATTCCTGTGATGATGTATCTCACACCAGTTCATTTCCCTAGTGGGTTGATAGGACCCACGAAATGTATAGCCCACTTGTCAAATGCCCGCAACGTAATCTGTGGTCGCAGCGGCATTTCATCTCTCCTCAAAGGTTTTCCTACCCTCTGGAAAATATTGCAACATATGTAAAACTCCTTAGTGTCTTTATGCAAAGTAGGCCACCATAATATTGTAGCTAGAATTTTCTGAGAAGTCAGCTTTCCTGCGAAATGACCTCCTACAGTACCTAAATGTGCTTCTTTGATAATGGCCTCTTTCTCATGCGGCATAACGCATCTACACAGGACTTCATCTGGACCTAACTTGCATAAATGTCCTGCAATCAAAGTGAAATCTGCTGCTTTAACAACTAACTGTTTCTCTTGCTGCTTAGTAAACTCAACTGGTGCCCAACCTGTAGTGAGAAAGTGAATAATATCTGCGTAATACTCATTTGTGATCTGGATAGAAAACAATTGCGCATTTGGCAAATTATCCTCTAAATTACTTGGTTCTTCTCCTGAGTCTATCCGCGACAAATGATCAGGTCATGCATTCAATCTCCCTGGTTTTACAATAATTTCAAAATCATACTCTTGAAATAGGAGTAACCATCTGCAACTCCTTCCCCCTAACACTGGCTTATTGACCAAATACTTTAAAGTAGAATGGTCAGTGAACATCTTGAATGGGGCACCCAACAGGTAGTGCCTGAAGTTCTGTAGAGCATACACCATAGCTAATAATTATCTTTCTGTAGTGGTGTAGTTATTTTCTACGGTAGATAACTTTATGCTTGAGTACGTGATAGGGTGATCGATACCCCCTTCTCCTGGCTGTGTTAAGACAATCCCCGGTGCGATGCCAGATGCATCCACATGTACATAAAATGGTTTGTTCTAATCTGGAAATACTAAGATGGGTGCTGTAACCATATTCTCTTTAAGAGTATCTAAACTTTGCTGCCATTCCTCATTCCATAGGAATTTCACTTCTTTCTTTAACAGCTTTTCCATAGGTGTTGTGATATTTGCATATCCTTTGATGAATTTTATATAATACCCTGTATGACCAAGCACTGTCCTCAATTGCTTGACTGAGTTGGGTGCTAGAAGATTTACAATGATGGCAATCTTTACAGGATCTACCATCAAGCCTTGTCTGCAAACAATATGACCCAACAAAATACCAAATGGTGCACAGAATATGCATTTCTTCAAGTTAAGAGAAATCTGATATTGCCTACATTTCCCTAACATGAGCCTTAAATATCCTATATGCTTTTTGATTAATCCAAATACAGTCCAATCATCAAAATAGACTTCTAAGAATTTATGGATGTATTCCTTAAAGACAGCAACTACTACTCTAGAAAAAATAGTTGGTGTATTTTTAAGACCAAAGGGCATTACCATATACTGGAATGAGCCCCATTCTGTCGCAAAGATGGTCTTATGTTGATCCTCTGGATGGATTCTTATCTGGTGATAGCCTGAAAATTTATCAGTGAATGAGTAGATCTCCTGTCCTCCCACATTGTCTAAAACTTCATCAGTAAAAGGTGTCAAAAATGGGTCATGAAGTGATGCGTCATTGAGTTTGTGCAAATCGACACAAATCCTGATTTCTCCTTTAGTTTTCTTTTCCTGCACAACCATGGGACTAACCCATTCGCTCTCTTCTATTGGTTCAATGATGCCTGCTGCTAGTATCTTATCAATCTCATCCTTAACTTTTGCTTTATAACGAGGATTTAATCTATATGGACGCTGCTTAACTAGCCTAGCATCCTCTTTCAAAGGTATCCTCATGACTCTCAAATATCCTACTATTCCCTTCATCTCTATAAACTTAGTGGGAAATAAGTCTTGATATTCATGTAACAAATCTGTGATGTGTCCTACCGTTTCATCATCCCAATAGTCTCCAATAGAGGCAAACTTTGGTTCTGTTTCTATGCCAATATTGATCTTTTTAATCTTAGTAGGCTCTGTGACAGCTGGAATCTCTAGCTTTGGTCCATCAACTTCGCGATTCCCTTCTGACTCTGGAATGTTGATACTACAAGGATTCTCATCCTCATCACCTGGCTCTTCTGCGAAGTTGTAACACTCTAGTGCATGTTCTAACTGGATGGCCCAATCAGGCTGAGCATACACTGGTAGGGTATAGTCATCAAATATCTTTGTCTTTATAATCTTTAGAGCCTGATCCATGCTTGGATACTCATATTCAAAAGTGAAAGTGAGTACAAAGATGTCTACATAACTGGCCATGTAATCGTTCATTTGCACAACTCTATCTCAGTGTACCAGTTCCTTGGGACTGTGTCTAAAGTGTGAATGAATAGGTGAACCCATTCATCCTTTGGAATTTTCGACCAATTCTGTTCACAAATATTAATATGTGACCTGGGGTCACTTTCTCCTGTATATTTCTGCTATAAATGCTCCTTGTCATTAGAGAATCTGATCACCATCAATATCTTAAAATCATCCCATGATGCGATATTTTCTTTATGTGCATGCCACCATCTTGCAGATGTGGCTCTTACTGCAAGGTCAATAACTACCATCCTCTGCTCATTAGATATATCCTGCTCAAACTACTGTAAAAATTCATTGACATCTACTAAGCCATCAAACGACGAAATATCCTTAATCTCTGTTCCAATCCATCGCAGTGACTTAGTCATAAATGCACATCTAGGAGATGAAACTTCATAAAGTCTATTCTGCCAATTTTTGAAACCAACATCTGAATCCAATGTGCATGAGCTATCACATCGCCAAATAATATTTCCTTCTGCGGTGGGATTGATATAATCACTCTGGTTAGCAGTCATCTGATAGAATCTCTCCATATTACACACCTCTTCCTCTGCTCTGATAGGTTCAATGTATCAAGGACCCTGAAAAGGATCCAACAGTGCGATGACTCGAATCTATTTATCCTCAAAGGTCATTTGTCTTTTCTTCAAATTGATAACAGCCATTTTATCAAATGCCCAATCAATACCTAATAAATATGGATACGATCTGCTATCACCAATAATTTCTATGACTTCAAAATCTGCAAGGATGTGAACTCCATCAATAGGAACTGGTACTTGTGGTAATCGACCCAGTGGTGATACCCTTGACTGATTGGCTAATCACAAATGGATAGGTGATCTGGATAACTTAGGGCTACCCATTTGTTCCCATGTCTGCTTAGTAAGAACATTTACCTCTGATCCTAAATCTAGGATTACCTCATCCATTTCAAACTCTCCAATTTGTGCTGTGACTCTCATTTCTCTTCCTGTTCTTGTATGGCCCATAATATTATGAACAACACGCTGCATACTGCTCATAGAAGAATACTGCTGATACTAATCTATGATGCGTTGAATCTCTCCTATGGCTTTCTCATTTCTTACAAGTTCCAAGGAGCTCCGCAGGAAGGATTGTACACTTCCTGTCAACTCATCCTCTTCGCACCTTCTAGATGTGGTAGCCTGCAATATCTGGACAGGACTAACGCCACAAGATTTTTGCTGTGGTACACCCCTACAAGGCAATATCTGTGATCCTTATGGTGTAGGGTCAGCAAAGAAATTTTTAGCTTGCTGAAATGTTTCTTTGTTCTTCTGCAGATCAAGTGGTGTAGATTTATCAGTGGCTTTACGCACCCACTTCAGACCTATATTCTTTTTGGCATCCTGTGATGTCCTTCTAGTAGAAGCATCACTGTGAGTCATAACATTGACTCTTGGTTCTGGTTCTTTCTGATCAACAGCAATAAGCTAAATATTTTGGTTTACTGCTGGCTTAGGATCCTTAATATTGGCTATCAAGATATGACATTCTTCTATAGTATGATCATAGGACTTGCAATACTTACATGTTATAGTAGGGTTCTGACAATCCTAGCATAATGTCCTATGGCTCCACAGTTGTAACAAACAATCGTTCCATGGCCACAGCCAAAGCCTCCACCACGGCCTCTTCCTCTGAATCCTCCACCACGGCCATCATGAGCCGGTTCATGTTGTGGACCTTCTGCTGGTCCTGATGTCTCTGACTGGACTCTATATAAGTCATGTTTTCTCTCTATCATGAGATCATAAGCTCTGCAATTATTTTCATCATGTCCTACTGACTTACAGAAGTTACTATATAAATTATTAGGAGTTTGTACATACTTCTGAAGTAAAGGGAATTCCTGTGGTCTATGTCCTCATGTTCTACAGATTTCACACCATGGCCCTTGATTCTGTACTTAAGGGGTTAGGATCCCCACTTGTTATATACTCAACAAATACTGGACAGTTATCTTTGGTATGGCCATGTCCTTTACACTTTGTACACCATAATTCTTGTTCAACCTCTTTTCCTTTCTTAATCTCATGTAACTGTAAAGTGAGATTGGCTAACTATTCTGTAAGTTTGTCATACTTGCACTAGTCTCAGCTAAAGGTGAAGCCTCTAGTTTCATTGCCATCTCCAATGCTTCATCCTGCGTATGGAGTTTCTGTTGCATTAGTGGAAGTCTGATATGAGGGAGTAGTGCTACGATGAACCATTCCTTATGCTTCTTCGGCGCAAACTCAAAACTAACTTGGTCTATAAGAGCTTTAAATTTCTAATCGAAATCCCATACTGACTCTGTGGGTAACTATTTAATGTCTATAATTTCTCTGATACATTGTGACTCAGACTTTGGTTTCTTTAATTCCTTAATCATTGCGGTCCTTACCTCTGTGAGTGTTCTGTTATGCACTGATGTATACTTCATATACCATGTTAAAGCTCTTTCTCTAAGTGTAGTGGCCAACTGGACAAGCTTAGTATTGTCATCCTGGATCTGTTTAATGGTCCATACAACTTCACATAGGAACCAATGTTGTTCTAGGTCTTCTACCCCTGTACCCCTAAAGGTAGGTAATTTCATGTCATCCCCCATTCTGTTTCTACGAGGTGGATTCTGATTTTCTGTATTACTACCACTTGGTGGTGTAAATGTAGGTGGTATAAAGGTAGTATGTATTGTGTGTGAACTACTAGATGGAGTTCTTGCGGGATTATTCTGAGTCCCAGTTGGTTTATGTGGGGTATAAGGGTGGTAAGGGATACCCCCTGCTATTCTTTCTCTATTATTTTGACTCTGTTTTCTAGTACTATCTGAACTGTCTTCAAAGAAGGAAGATCTGAAATCTACTTTAAATCTCTTACCGCTACATGTACATCCAATTTCTTCAAAATCACTCTCAAACTCTTGTGACATTACACTTACTTAACTTATTCATCTGAGAATATATCCAGTACTCCTTTTTCATACAATAACATCTTAAGGGACAAATTTAAAGAGTTCAAGTACTAACCGTGATATCCATTGAATAAGTACCTCTCTGCTTCGCTGAAACTCTTTCTTTGATCAACTGCAAACTCTGTAATGAAACCTCCAGCAAACTCGCAAGCCAGAAGTCTACTACCTATGAAATGGGATTATCTACGCTCTTCATGGTGTGAATCAGCTCCGGTGTCCAGACAATGTTCCTTTTCTTCTTGAATACATGCTTATCATTCAACTTTGACAACCAATCGTACAACTCATTTGCATAGGTCATAAAAAATATCTCATGGAGGTCTGTGAAGATATGTTTCTGTAACCAATCCTCTGTACTTAGCCTAGGACTCTTGTTTTCTTTCTCAGCAAATTCTATTTCCTTAGACTCAACCCACTGGTTAAGTTCTTCTTTAGTAGGATTCCAACAGAACATCAACTCTTCAATTTGTTCAAAACTGGGAACCGAACCATTTTTTGGCCTTATTGGGCAGACCCAGGTTTATTTTATTGTACCAACAAAACCCCTAGCTCACTGGCCCTTTCAGCAACAGAGCGCAGAACAGCCTGAAGTCTCACCTGAAGTGATCCTAGATGGGGTGGTTGAAGAATCAGGTTTCCTCAACCAGGTTCTGTAGCATCCTAGGTCCTCTTGACTCTAATTAACCAGCTAAATCTCTCAGCAATGACTGTTTCTCCCTTCCTAGCTGACTCTGCTATGGGACTGACTCTTATTGCATCGCATCTTCTAGGACAATGCACAAACTTTCTCTTCTGCTCAACTCTTAACCTACGATATTTCACACCGCAGCTCCCCCGACAGTGCGATATCGCCTTTCTACGCTACGATATTTCCTATAGTAAGACTCAATATGCTCATCAACTCTCAAGGTCCAGAGGCTTCCTCCCTGGGTATAATAGCTCAGTTAACCTTCATTAGGGTGTTAAACAACTTCACTTAAGTTCCTATAGTTTAACACACTTAACATCAGTTACGCTCAACTCGCTGGACTAAATATACAGAAGTCACTTAACACTGTAGTTGTTAGTTGTCATGAATCAAGCACTGATAAGCTGATATACAGAATACTCGACACATTTAA
Source organism: Pseudotsuga menziesii (assembly GCA_001517045.1). NCBI lineage: Eukaryota > Viridiplantae > Streptophyta > Pinopsida > Pinales > Pinaceae > Pseudotsuga > Pseudotsuga menziesii. The sequence goes on from LPNX010519361.1 coordinate 334,817, forward strand.
ATCACATTTAACCTTCTATGTTACTGTAAACTGAAGGATAGCATACATACATTCATTAACCGATAAGCAAAGTTCATGTAACGGATAACAGATAGCAAATAAGTAGAGCACAATCACATGAAACAGTCGCACAACACATGGATGTTACGTGGTTCACTTCCAGGGGGGAAGCTACGTCTACGGGAACTGTGTTTATATTATATCTTGAGAGAGTAAATACAGTTCCGCTGCAAACTCTTATGTAGCATGAGATATTCTGGGAAACTCCACGCACACAGGTGGGAGCCCTTCTCTTAGATCTCTTCTCTTCCTATAATGCTTTCTTCTTACACTATACCCTTCCTCTCTCTCTCAATCCCTGTGGATTGTTACATTCATGCTCAAGGAGCTGGCCACTGGTTATAATAAGATAACTATAGACTTAACAACAAAACCAGATCTTGACTCTTCCTCAATGTCTCACAATACTGACGATAACTAGTCACAACCCAACCAACCAACCCTTCATAATACAAAATACATGCTTAAATAGGTGGCCCGAAGGTCTCACCATGATACAAAACTGTGGGCCTATCCCAACAGTAACCCAAAACCCTAACTGTGATAGTCGGCCTATCTATACTTTGAACCGCCACTTATTGGTCACGCTGCAGCTTCCTACAGTCTTCCACGATTTTCGGCACTGATCGTGGGTATGGGCGTTGCTTTCTCGGTCGCTTCCCTTCTGTCCTTTATCTTTAATACCTCAGCCCATTGCTCCTTCTCCATTTATGTGGGTAGCTGAGCCCTCCTGTCGTCGTCGCTGCCTTAAATGCAGTGGTTGAGCTCTCTTCTCAGCCGCTTCAAGTACTATTTCCTTTGACTTCCTTGTTCGGACCACTGTGATTTCCGACCCGCGATCCGCGGAGGGAAATGTGCCATGGTGCTGTACCTTTATCACATCGTATCTATTATATCGCTAGCTTATCAACATTGCCAAAACTTTCTTTCCTCCAAAAATTGTCCATCTTCTACCAAAAATAGCAGCTTTTCCTGTAGCTGCGGGGCCCTGCTCCAACACAATCAATGCAATTGCACTGTGTCAAATGAAAAATGGGGTATGCTACTACATGAAATGAAAATTCTCCTTCAAATGAAAAATGAAATCATTCCTATATGAAAATCTAACTAATACTTTTCCAAGAAAACCTAGTGCAAGTACCATGCTAAATGCAAAATGCAAAAATGCATCATGATGCAAAAAGCAAATTTTTTTGTAATTTTTTGAATTAAAATGAGATAATAAAGCAAAATAATGACTCTACCACCCCCAGAATCTGCAAGCAATATCAGACAACACCCAAGCAAAGCACCAAAGTAAAAGAGACATAATGCACTAATCCCAAAACAAAAAATAGAAAATGCAATGACAAGAACATTTTAAAAAAAATATAACTAAAATATGTATCTGGTCAGAAACTGAGGTGTATACAGACTCTAGAAGCATCCAAGGAGACTCATCAATCATCAAAAATCACCTAGCAAAACTTAATCTTCCCCTAAAAATCAAAACTCAGGGCATACACGACTGTGTGCAGAAAACCCGCGTACATACGTGGATATCCCAGTAAAAATCGCCTGTACACACAACTGTGAAGAAAAAACTCACGTATAGGAAGAAAAAGAGATAAAAAGAAGGTAAAACAGACAAGCTAAGATAAAATTTACTCCTATTAGACACTAGTAGACAAACATTCCCCCATACCCGACTCGGAAATAGAGAAATCAGAGCAATTCAAGAACATTGAATGCCGATAAAAACCCCCAAAGGAAATGACTATGAACTCCCTAGTATGGTCGCCAATTCTGTTACGGAGAAAAATTCCTATCGCTTGGGGTACCACAATAGACAGAGTAACTCCAAAAATCAATCCTTTCTTATATGCAAGAGAAACCAAACATCTAAAACTAAAGGATCTCGACACATACCTTATTCCGGACGGTTGATGTAGATCCCCGTTGAGCTTTTCCACTCTCGCTTGTATAAGTAATTTGCTATCTCAACATTCAGCAAACAAATCAAGCATGCTATATATTATTGTGTTAGACCTACTCTATAATATATAATCAATAACATATAAGCATTTAAAAGAATCCATGGATTCAATACTCATTTACATACACATTATTGGACAGGAAAAGATATTTATATTAATATAAAACAGAGATTACAATAGTGACAATCTCTGTCGACACGTCTGTGAATCGAAGAAACTAAGTCCTCCACCTGGGCCTCCACCACTTCAATCCTCCATCTCTTGATAGCAATCTCACAAGCAAAGGAAAGCTTGGGAATAACACAAAGTGCTCGAAGGGACAAAGGGATGCATACTCAAGTATAAGCTCCAGCAACAATGGACTATAGTTTTCTTGCTCTTCAATTCCTCTTTCTTCAATGTATCCAAAGGGTTCCTTATATAGTGCTTCAATGGGGTAATGGAAAGTAAAATCTGAGTGATCTCAAGGTATATAGAAGGCCAAGAGACAAGTGACTCAGATCCACCTCAAGGAAAACTCCAAAATTATTTGGCCTTTTGCACACATCCCAATGTACGCGGGTTTGAGGGTCAAATATGCATATATACGTGAGAACAGGTTTAAAAGTCATGTATGGCAAATAAGACATGTTTTTAGGGATGATATTGGAAACATCAAAGGTACAAAAATGGTCCATGGGTTCTAAAGAGTCTACAGAGGGACAGGGAATTCCATAAAGGTGTGATCCACCATGTGTGGTAAAATCAGCTATAACAAGTATCAGAACCAGTATCAGCCTCAGTATGCACCATAACACCCATATGCATTGTAAAATCACTATCAGCTGCAATATCAGCAAAACTAGTACCCCCCATAGCAACCACACCCACAAGGAAGGGGTGGTGGAAACTTTAGAGGTCGAGGAGTAGGAGTAGTATTTCGTAGAGGAATGGGGTCAAGTTACATGCTATAACTGTGGACAACTAGGTCACTACACCAGATATTTCCTGGAACCTACGAAGACATTATTATGTTAGGATATTTAGACACTTAGGAGTTAGTTAAGATCAACTTGTGTAATATATCCATTAGGTAAAAGTGTGTTTCTTTAGTATGCATTAGTATGCATTTGTAAATATTCTAATCCGACGGTCACGATATGTTCTAGACATAGAGTGATTTGACGGTTCAACTTCTCTTAGATCATACCTACCATTTATCCATGTCTTAACACCCGATTGGTATATGATCTCTATTTAAAGAGCATAGAGGGTCCTTGGCTAGTTGATCAATTATTAGAAGCTCATGTAACTTTCTTTCTTTTGCATAATAAATTGCTTCAAGTAGCTATTTGGCTAGGGCCATGGACTGTTTCCCTCTTGAGAGTTTTAACCACGTGACAAACATGAGTGTGTTGATCTATGATCTATTCGTGTGAAGCAGTTTTTTAAGGTGTTCAGTCTTTTGGGAGTACCCTGTGTACCCGAACATGGTATCAGAGCTTTTATGAAGAGCCGCTTTCGGTTTTTATCTAGATCTGGAAACGGTGTTGCCGAAACTTTGAAAGGGTTTCTGGTTCTATATTTTCTATGCATTTTTTGCTTGTGGGATTTGTTCCATTGCGTCCGGAGTGCCATTTCCATTGGGAAATATTTTTCGTTCATCAAAAATTGTTTCTGTTTGTTCTAGAAACACCCATTTCGGAAAATCTAAAGGTATAATTTTACGGTGACGTATTTGTTTTTTTTTTAATCTTTCATATCTTATCAGTTTTATTATTAGATCTTTTTTGTTTTAGTCTTGGACTATTTCCTTCCCTGGCTACGTATCATCTTTGCCATGCACCTTGCGCGATTGCGGTGAATTAGAAACAGTAAGGGAAAGTTTTTTTCTTGTCTTCTCGGCTATGTATGCTCTTTGTCGTGCACCTTGTGTGATCATGGAAAATCAGAAACAACGAGAAAACTTAAAAACATACAATTTTTAGGAAAACTAACCAATATCTAACCCCATTGTGTGGAAAAAAAAAATTTGTTTTTGTTTTTCATTTTTTTTTGTGATTTGCAGAAAAAAAAAGGTAAGCACGGAGAATGAGAGAGAAGAGTTAAAAAAAAAAAACCCTTCCTCTTTTCATTCTTTTACGTACCTTTTAAACTTATCTCACTTGGTCCAAAGTTGTTTTATTCCTTAATAGGTCTTGAGTTCAAGTCTTATTCATGGGGACTTCACTCAGTGAACCTCTCACATAGCACGTGCGATCATGGGATATCAAAGAATACCCTTAATTTCGAGAGATATTGACCCAAACTCTTTTTGTTGAAACCCCCTCCCAATACTTAAAACCTCCTCCCCACCCCTTTTTATACCTCAATCCTTATAAACCACCCTACCCACCCCCACCTTAAACTCCTCATCCCCCAATACCTGCAATATATTGGTTCAATTTTTGATAATTTTAAAACCCACAATATGAACTAACGTGATAGGATATTGGCCAACAAGTGAATCCCCCATGGTCTTATTAAGCTACTTTTTAGTGCATGCAATTTCTATTTTCAAGTTACTTTATTGTAAAAGTGCATCTCACATAAATAAAATAAAATAAAAAATCAACCACTTAAGTCTTTTAATTTATTGCCGCACTATTTAAAAGTAACATTATTGTAAAAGTGAACCTCACTTATTCTACAAAAGTGATTCACTTCAAAGCAACCGTTATTGTAAACCGATTATCAAAGGTTGATCTTGGGAAGAGGGGGTTCTTTTTTTTTAGTTGGTCAAGTTAATATCGGCCACGTCACTATTGGGGACATCTTCAACATTTTCTTTGATCAAGCATAACTTCATCATCCAGAATCAGTTTTCAGTGTCGTTTTTTTTAAAACCACATATTTTTTCGAGCTATTTGCAACTAGATAGTTAGTTTCTATTTTTTTAGCCATTATTTTATAGTATGGCCGCCCCTTGTGATATTATACTTATAAGTTCTAACTATTTATGATGGAAATCTCGTATGGAGGATGTTCTACGAAGTAGGGGAATTTTTAGGATAACCTCAGGGAAGGAAATAGAACCCACTGATGATGATAAGAAAATTAAATGGGTAAATATATGTGATGAAGCTTGTGGATTGATTGGGATGTCAATCTCTACTGATTTGCAATTCCACATATCTGGAATTGATGAACCTGATAAAGCTTGGAAAAAGTTGGAATCTGTGTTTGGTAAACACAATGAAATTCGGGGTCATCAACTTGAGAATGAGTTGCTTTTCTTGAATCCAAATGATTTTTCATGCATTCAAGACTATTTATCTAAGTATAAAACTCTTAGACTCTTATGTGTAGAATGCAAGATTAAAAAAGAAGACAAACAATGTATTTATCATATTCTTTCCAAACTTGGACCTACATATTCTATTTTTGTATCTACATTCTACTCCATGAAAGAATCCTTGGCTGCAGCTAGCTATCAAGAGCCTAGCCTTGAATCCTTTTTTGATTCCTTAATTAGAGAGCAATATAAGCTCATTCATCTTGGAATAATTAACAATGCAGATACATTTGGGAAAGCCTTATTGTCCCAATAGAAAGAAAAGTCCAAGCCTCCCAAGAAACAGAATTTTCGCAATAATAAGCCAAACAACAAGGGTCCCAAACCCTCTCAGTCTTATCATTCTTTAAAAAATGACAAAGGATTCAAGAAAAATGGAAAGAAGACTAAGCATCATTGCAATTTTTGTGGGAAAAATAATCATGATAAATCTAAGTGTTTCAAGAAGATGGAAGCCTTGGAAGCAGCAATGAAGAAGCACCACATCAGCATAGATTCATCTTCAGAATCTAACTCTCATGGACATGCACTTTGTGCTTCTGGTTACTCTTATACGGCATCTTCTTTTTCTACTTCAAATGAATGGCTTATTGATTCTGGAGCATCTTATCATATGGCTAAGGATCAAGCCATATTTTCTACTATGCATGAATGTAACACCAAACAAATATTTTTTGGTGATGATACATCTCTAAGTGTTATAGGATCTAGAACAGTTCCAGTAGAAAATCGTCATTTCAGTGATGTACTATGTGTTCCAAAAATTTCCTGCAATTTGTTATCAGTCTATCAAATTACTCATTCAGGTGAAGGTAAAACTGTGACGTTTACACCTCACCAAGTTGTAATCAAGGATTTTTAAAATCCTCAAAATGTCCTAGCTATTGGAACTGTTAATGATATTACTAGGTTGTACAAATTTAACAACTTTGAGTCATCAACTTTTCCTTCAGTTTTTGTTGCTCATAGTGATAACTTGAGCAAACTTTGGCATGAGCGATTTGGTCACTTAAATTATCACCCATTGCAACAACTATGTAAAGACAATATGGTGACTAGTCTTCCAATGGTATCTTGCAATGATGGTCTTTGTTCCAGTTGTGTACTCAAAAAACATCATCGAGACAGTTTTGACAAACGTGTCTCTTGGCATGCCTCAATTCCTTTAGAGCTTGTGCATAGTGACTTGTGTGGTCCTCTTCCATCTGCATCCTTTTTTGGTTTCAAATATTTCTTAACTTTCACTGATGACTACTACATATGCACTTGGGATTACTTCCTAAAACTTAAGAGCGAAATATTTAACATGTTCTTGGCCTACAAGGCCCTTGTTGAAAAACAATCTGGTTATCAAATTATTAAGTTAAGATCTGACATTGGAGAAGAATATGTTAACAATAAGTTCACTACTTTCTGCACTGAATAAGGAATCCAACAACAACACACTGTTCCATATACACCACAACAAAATGGTGTAGCTAAATAGAAGAACCTCACTTCAAAAGAAATGGCTAATTGTATGATCCAATCTAAGGGACTAAGTATTCAATATTGGGCTGAGGCCATAAATTGTGTAAATTACATAGTTAATCACGCACCCACTAAGTTTACAAGGTATAACACCGGAAGAAGCATGGAGTAAAATTAAACCAGATTTAAGTCACTTTCATGTGCTTGGTTGTGAAGCATGGGCTCACATTCCGGATGAAAAATAGAAAGCATTGCATCCTAAAAGTGAAAAGTGCATATTTGTTGGATATTCTAAAGATGTAAAAGGTTATAGACTTTTTCAACCCCATTCACATGATATAATCGTTAGAAGAGATGTTAAATTTGATGAAAATATCTTGGCCTATGAGCCTAACTTGGTGGGTGTGCCATCTTTGTCCTGCGAGCCTAACTTGGTGGGTGTGCCATCTTTGGCCTGCGAGCCTGATTCAGCGATTGTGCTTTCTTATTCTTATTCCAACTTCCTTGACAGGTTTCCAAATCCAGTTTTTAATGATGACAGTGAGGATGAAACTCCACCTCCGCCTGCTCATGTTCCTTAATTTGCACCAGCACCAATACTTCCTCGATGGGTCTGTGTTGGTTCTCTGGGCAGACCTGGGTTTATTGTAATGTACCAACAACATCCCTAGCTCACTGTCCCTTTTGGCGATAGACCACGGAGCGGCCTGAAGTCTCACCCGAAGTGATTCTAATGGGTTGGAAAAATACTCAAGTGCCTTCGACCAGGTTCTGTAGCATCCTGGGGTCTCGCAGCTCTTCTTAGCTAGCGAGGTCTCTCTCTACGACGCACAGTCCCTCTTACTCGCGGGTTCTGACAGGGGAAGAAATCCTATCGCATCGCAATGACTCTGGCAATGTGCTACTCTCTCTTCCACTTAACCCGTGATTTACACTATCTCACACTGCATCTCCTCTGACGGTGCGATATCGCCTACTGTCAACGCGATATCTACTATAGTATGGCCCACTGCGACCCTCACGGTCCAAAGGCTATCGCACTGGGTGGAACGACTTGGCTAACTTCCAACAAGATAGTAACACTCCGACTTGAACTTCCACAATTCAACACACTCTTCCTCAACTATACTCAACTGGCCGAATAAGTATATTGGAAACACTTAATAGAGTGACTTATTACTGTGTGAAACAAGCACTGATAAACTCATATGCAGACGCTCGGTGCATGTAAATCTACCTTTAACCTTCAATAATGTTGTAAATGAATGAGACATACAGACATTTACTAACTGATAAACAACATTCATGTAACAGATAACAGATATCAACTAAGTAAAGCACAATCACATGAAATAATCACATAACACACTGGTTTTACGTGGTTCACTTCCAGGGTAGAAGCTACGTCCACAGAACTGTGTTTATTATATCTTGAGAGAGTACATAGTTATGCTGCAACCTGATGTGCAGCTAGAGATCTTCTGGGTAACTCTGCACTACTGTCAGGAGCCCTTCTCTCCTAGATCTCTTATCCTTCTCTATATTTCCTTCTTACAATATTCTCTCTCTCTCTCTATCAATCCCTGCAGATTGTTACATACATGCTTCTATGAGCCAGCTGCTGGTTATAGTAAGATGCTACAGACTGAATACAGAACCAGAGCTCGACTCTACTACAATACAAAATACTAACTGACCCAACGGCTAACTGGCTACAGGTTATCCAACTAGCTAACCTTTTACAATACAAATTACATCCCTTTATAGGCGGCCCGAAGGTCTCGCCATTACAACACTATGGGCCTGTCCCAACAGTAACCCAAAACCCTAACTAGTGACAGTCGGCGTATATGTACTTGGAGTAGCCGCTTTCCGTCACACCACTGCTCTCTGCAGTCTTCCATGCTTCCCAGCGCTGACCATGGGTACTGGGTGTCGCTTCCCTTTCTGTCCTTCGTCTTCAATTCCTTGGCCTCGTTGCCCTTTTTCCTTTATGAGGGTAGCTGAGCCCTCCTATCTTCTGCCGCTGCCTTGAATGCAGTGGGTGAGCTCTCTCTTCTCGGCCACTTCCTTGAATGCAGTGGGTGAGCTCTCTCCTCTCGGTCACTGAGGTACAGTCATCTTCTTTGAATTTTCTATCCCGGTAGTCACAGTTTTCGGCTCTGATCTGCAGCTAGAAACATGCTATGGTGTCATAGCTTTACCTTATCTCTTATATCCTTGCCAAAACTATCTATCTGCCAAAATGACAGCTTCTCCTGTAGCTGCGGAACCCTACTCCAATAGTCCGTTCAACATGTGAAGGAGCTGGTGATATTGCCGGTGATCCTAGAGATCAACGTCGAACACGTTCTCAATTTCAACGAGCCTCTTCTCTTTTGGCTCAAGTTTCTGAGAATCATGATCCATAAACTTTTATAGAAGCTTCAAGAAATCCAGATTGGGATGCAGATATGGATGAAGAATATCATTCCTTAATGGCGAACGATACTTGGGATATTATTCCTATTCCAAAAGAAAGAAAACTTGTCAGATGTAAATGGGTCTACATAACTAAGTATGCATCAAATGGAAGTGTTGAAAGACTTAAGGCAAGGTTAGTTGCAAAAGGTTTTTCCCAAGTTGAAGGGATTGACTACAATGAAACCTTTGCCCCTATAGCAAAAATGAACTCCATCTGCCTTGTTCTTTCCCTTGCAGCCTTACATAACTGCAAATTCCATCAAATGGATGTCAAGTCTGCCTTCTTACATGGTGATTTACATGAGGAAATTTACATGGAACAACCTCCTGGATATGTTCAGAATAACTCTAGCCTTGTTTGTCTCCTTAATAAATCCTTATATGGCCTAAAGCAAGCTCATAGAGCTTGGTATGCCAAAATGGATAGCTTTCTCCTTGACACTGGTTTTTCTAGATGCCATTCTGACCCCAATGTCTATACCAAGAAAGTAGGAAACCATCTCATCATACTTGTTCTTTATGTTGATGATCTTATCCTTACTGGTAGTGACCCTAAACTTATAACCCATGTGAAATCCAGTCTTAAGCAAAATTTTGAAATGTCAGACTTAGGACATTTGCGTTATTTTCTTGGTCTCCAAGTCTTGGAAACCAAAGAAGGAATCTTTCTTTCCCAGTCTAAGTATGCTTGTGACCTTCTTCATCGCTTCCACATGGAAGATTGTAAACCAGCCCCTTCTCCCTTGCAGTTTGGATTCAAAGTTTCTGCCACTTGTACTTCCCCTAAAGTAGATGCCACCTTGTATCATCAACTTGTTGGTAGTATTTTATACTTGACTCATTCCCATCCTGACCTTTCCTTTGTTGTTGGTCATGTTGCCCGTTATATGCAAACTCCTCATGAAAGTCACTGGAAAGTAGTAAAAAGAATACTTCAATATATTCAAGGTACAATTTATTTTGGGATTCATTACAGTACAGGGGGGAAACCTTTTCTGGTTGGTTTCACTGATTCAAATTGGACCGATGATCCTGATGTTTGAAATTCTACTGCAGGTTATGTTTTCAGACTGGGATCTGGACCTGTCACTTGGGATTGTAAGAAACAACAAGCTCTTTCTCTTTCTTCAGCAAAAGCAGAATCTTGAGCCGTAGTTAATGCCAGTCAGGAAGCTTTATGTCTTTGATAGATCCTTTCAGAGTTTGGGTTCGAGTAGCAACAGCCTACTCCACTTTGGTGCGACAATCAAAGTTCCATCAAGCTTGCCAAATATCCAGTTCTACATCAGCGCAGCAAAAACATTGAGCTACACATGCACTTCATCAGAAATCTTGTTCGTAATAGTGTTATTGAAGTTCTCTATTGCCCTACAGATGATCAAGTTGTAGACATCTTCACCAAGTCTCTTATAGAAGCGAAGTTTTATAAACTTCGGTCTATGTTAGGAGTTTAGGAATGTGTCCTTAAGGGGGGATAGGCTCTAATGCCTCCTTCCTTTTCCTAATAGTGTCACTTTTGTAAATCCTTCAATCCTATCCCAAGTTGTTCTTAAGGGGGGATGTTAGGATATTTAGGCACTTAGGAGTTAGTTAAGATCAACTTGTGTAATATATCTGTTAGGTAAAAGTGTGTTTCTTTAGTATGCATTTGTAAATATTCTAATCTGAGGGTCACGATATGTTCTAGACATAAAGTGATCCGATGGTTCAACTTCTCTTAGATCATACCTACCATTGATCCGTGGCTTAACACCCGATTGGTCTATGATCTCTATTTAAAGAGCATAGAGGGTCCTTGGCTAGCTGATAGATTATGATAAGCTCATGTAACTTTATTTCTTTTGCATAATAAATTTCTCCAAGTAGCTATTTGGCTGGGGCCATGGACTGTTTCCCTCTTGAGGGTTTTAACCACGTGACAAACATCAGTGTGTTGATCTGTGATCTATTTGTGTGAAGTGGTTGTTCAAGGTGTTCAATATTTTGGGAGTACCCTGTGTACCTGAACATTTTATATTGTAATGGACATGACCATAATGTCGAGCAATGTCCCCAGTTGATCACAAAATGGCAGGCTAGAACCATCACAAATCCTAACCCTGTGCAGAAGCCAAACAAAAACCTGAATCTGAACTTGAATGTTCAGATGATTGTTGCTGAGCCAAGAGATATGAATGTCGATGTCGTAACATGAGGAGATGCTACGACTGGATCTGATCAGGATAAAATGCAAGAACAAATGAAGCCATAGGTATGATCCATGATGTAGAAGAAGGTGCCATTCGATGTCCAGAAATAGAAGCAAGTATTCATGGACGTGCGATGTGAGTTTGTGGAACCATAAGAACCGTCAACATCAAAAGAATTCAAGGATATTCTTGAATGATTTCAGTTAATATTTCAGAAAATGACTCTGCAAAAGTTTAGTAAGGTCAAGTCCTTCATGTCAATTTTCTTAGTGCTAATACAAGACAAAGATTTTATTGCAGATCTATAGGAAATGATAGAAGAAACACCAGTAGAGCCACAACCTAAAAAGAAAGTTAACTAGGTTGGAAAGAAATTCAAAATAGGACGCGAGTTAAGAATGGCTGCACAGATAGGGGATTATGACATGGATTACATCATCTTAGACTTGGGTTCTGACGTCAATATTTTGATGCGACAAACTTGGGAAAGTTTGGGCAAGCCGTGACTAGACTAGTCTCCTGTCTAGTTGCGACTTGTGAATTAGGTGAAGGTCCTCCCAATTGGTAGGTTGAGTCAAGTCCCTGTCGACATCGAAGGGTTGTGCACATTTGCATATTTTGAATTAATTAACATTGTTTACGATACGAACCCATATCACACGTTGTTGGGAATAGATTGGGCCATAGACAATCAAACCATTATCAACTTCAAGAAGAGGATACTCTCATTTGAGGATAATGAGATGAGGTTAGTGTCTCCCATTTATGCTTTGGAGTGACAATGATACATTGATCCTATCTACAATAAGGGACAGGGTGACTACCTTGACTAGATCTACAATGTCACATCCATGCAAGAAGATTACATCAATCCAATAGTGGATGGAAACCTAAGCTGGAAGAGTGCTAGTTCCTGCACATTTGACTCAAGGGAGGCTTTGGAATACTAGAAAAATCGATTACATGAAGTCTCTATGAGGAGATGCGCAAGGATTATGAGATATGTGTGATGGGTGGAAAATGAATTTAGAGAGCTACCCACCTATGAAGGTTTACCTAACCTTGCAGCCTTCCTAAGTGAGTTTGAAGAACTCGTCATTGAGTCGCAGCACTTGTATGCATTGAATCATGTGCTGAAGGCTATGCCTTCCAAATGGTGGGGTACACAAAAGAAGTTTATAATAGAATGGCCACAATGCAGAAGGTTGATGGAATTCAGGTTCAGTGAAGAAGTCGTCGTCGGTGGCCATAAGTACATAGGGTTGTTGAGCCGTGTTGCGCACATAAATCAGTGTTGCACTATATTTGCAGCATACCCACAACAGGAATGGGTCCATCATTTCATACATACGTTGGAAATGACACCTAGGATATGGTATGCATCTATGGAGTTGCAACAAGGAACCCAAGATTGTAAAGGGATCACTAAGAAGTTTACGCACACATTTGAATATGATGATGAGCAACATATAGTTGATGATGTGCTTCAAACGATAAAGGAGAAGATGTTTGCTAAAATACCTGTCAAGGAGGCCAACGCTCACCAATGCAATGTGACCATTCAGAAATGGATGGATTGCTACAATTTAGTTGGAGATCCATATGATGATACGACTAACATAAACATACCGGAATCAGAAGGTATGTGTGTAGTAGAAGGAACCGGTATTTCAAGTGACCCGTTCCTTAAGTTGTTAAAGATCAGAAAAGTAAATATTGGGTTGCCAGACAACCCAAAGTTCACCAATATCGGAGATTATGGGGATGAAAATACAGTCGCAAAGATCACAGACTTGATACATGAATACCAGGACCTATTCCCTACTAAATTTTCAAATATGAAGGGTATAGTGGGAAATCTACGGGAGATAAAAATACCCCTGCGACCAGACGCTAAACCCAGTAAGTAGTGACCCTATAGGTCGAATCCAAGGTATAAAGAGAAAGTAAAAGTAGAATTGGATCACATGCTCGACGCAAGAATTATTGAACCTATTGAAGAATCAGAGTGGATCGGTCCTATAGTGATCCAAGATAAGAAAACAACTAGCAAAGTAAGGATCTGTGCTAACTTGAGGAAGTTGAACGATGCATTCTTACATGATCCATTCCCAACACCATTTACAGATGAAGTACTTAAAAGCGTAGGAGGAAAAGAGATGTATTCATTGACTGATGGCTTCTATGGCTATCATCAAGTCAGAATCACGAAGGAGGATAGCCACAAGATGACCTTCATCACATAATGGGGATGCTACCAGTATATGGTAATGCCCTTTGGACTCAAGAATGCACCGACTATTTTTTCTAGAATAGTAATCTCTACTTTTAAATATTTTATTCATAAATTTCTTGAGGTCTACTTTGATTATTGGACTGTGTTTGGTCTAGTAAGAGACCACATTGAGAGTATGTGCATGATGTTGGCCCATTGTTGCTAGTATCAGATCGCACTTAATTCCAAGAAGTGTATATTTTGTGCACCATTCAGTGTGTTGTTGGGTCACATTGTGTTGTTTGGTTGACCCAACAAAGATTGTGATTGTTCTTGACTTACCACCACCTACATCAATCACACAACACAGATTAGTGCTGGGACATACAGGATACTATAGGAATTTCATCAGAGGATATGCAACGATCACTACACCTATGGAAAAACTACTAAAGAAAGATGTAAAGTTTCAATGGACGAGAGCTTGCCAGGAAAGCTTGGATAAATTGAAGACTGCAATGGCCACTGTGCCAATACTTGTGTTCCTCGACTGGAAGAAGGAGTTCCATGTGCATGTCGACGCATCCTCTATTGTGCCTGGCATAGTCTTGACACAGCCAGGAGAGGGTGCGCTAGACCACCCTATTTCCTTTTCCAACATAAAACTATAAACAACATAAAAGAACTACACGACGATGGAAAGAAAATTCCTCTCTATGGTCTATGCACTTCAAAAGTTCAAACACTATTTATTGGGTGGGAATTTTCAGATGTACACTGACCATTTAGCATTGAAATACCTAGTCAACAAGCCAGTGTTGGGGGGGAATATCTCTAGATGGCTTCTCCTGTTTCAATAATTTGACTTTTAGGTCATAGTTAAACCTGGTTGACTAAATGTTGGGCTAGACCACCTTTCGTAGATAGAAAGTGGTGAAGAGCCAAGCAGCCTGGAAGATAATTTTCCTGACGTGCAACTATTTTCAATCCACATGGTGGATAATCAAAACCATGACTTTAATGCAGTCATTCACTTTTTGATCACAGGCTATGCACCTAAAGGAATGTCAACTAATCAAAAGAAACATTTGGTTTTCAAAGATGCTGACTATACATTAATCACGGGACATCTGTACAAGCTGGGTGCGGATGAAATATTGCGCCACTGTGTTTTTGAGTATGAACGACCTTGGGTAATGAGAGAAGCACATGCTAGTTTCGCATGAGGGAACTATGTTGGAAAAGCAAAAGTGCACAAGATATTACAAGCAAGACTATCGCAGCCAACCATACATATGGATACTAGGAGATTCTACAGGCGCTGTGATATCTTCCATAGAATAGGAAAACCCTTGCGCCATGACAAGATGTCACTTGCACCATAGATAACCCTTCAAGCATTCAACAAGTGGGAAGTTGATTTTGTGGGACCGATCAATCTACCAGGAAAGAGAACTGGCATGCACTACATTATCACTATGACAGACTATTTGACTAGATGGGATGAAGTTGCACCTGTTAAAGATTGTACCGCTGCGACTGCGGCAAATGTTTTTTTTTGAAAACATAGTCACCAGATTTGGTTTCCCAATAATACTACTAAGTGACCAAGGTACGCATTTTTTTAACAATGTGATTTCTGAGGTTACTATAGAGTTTTAGATCCAGCATAAGAATATGGCACCCTATTATCCTCAGGAAAATGGAACGGTCGAAGCTTTCAACAAGATTCTGGAGAATTCATTTACCAAGGTATCCAACGTGCACTAAGATGACTGGGATAAAAAATTCTCATTTGTGCTATGGGTGTATCACACAACTTGTAAGAGACTAATAGGACACACCCCATTTAGACTTGTATATGGACACGAAGTTTTTTTGCCAATGGAGTAAATTGTGTCGATCCTGCAGATTGTTGCGCTGACAGAGATGACCGACGAGGATATCATCTAACAGAGATTGACACAGATCATTCATATGCAACGGGAATGCTTCGTTGCAAGGATTTCATCAGACAATTGAGAAGTAGCAACAGAAATCATGTCATGGTCACCATATTCAAGTTAAGCCATTCAAATTCGAAGGACTTGTGTTGCTATATGACAGCAAGTTTTTCAAACACCCAAGAAAGCAAAAGACACATTGGCTAGGGCCATATAAGATTGCGCACATCACTGAGGACAACGCAGTAAAACTACAAAGACTAGTGCAAAGCACAGGAAAAAGTGCGAAGCGCACAAAAAAGCAATAAGCATTGGGAAACGTGGAAAGTACTACACAAAGAGAAAAGGACAGGTTGGCTGACATTAAAGTGCAAATATCCAGCAAGGATTTAGGCAGTTATGATAGCTAAGCGTCATAAATTCAACAAGATACGAGGAGAATGATGGCATGCTTTCTGGTCCTGTTAGCCATCCTCAACATAACTACCATAACTGTGATGACAATTACATCCCACAGATTGAGTTGCCAATTTAATGAAGGAATGTGTCAGCCAATCAACCCATGTGATCGATTGGACATCAACCTCCCCTTTCATGACAACTATAGAGCATCTGGGCACCTATAAATACCAGGTTTCGCAATCAAGAATCCTTTTACGCATAGGAAGAGGAATTCACAGTGGAGTTTGTTAAAGTGTAACAGATGGTGAAGGAATTCCAAGACAATATTGGTCCTCTCGTGCAGTCTGATCATGTGCCAGAAACATAAGTTTTAGGGAAAAACATGATTTTTTTGCGGCAAACCATTTTTTGCGGAGAAGTCCCTTTTTGCTTAGTGGCTCGGGACGAGACACATGTGAGTGTTGGGGGCCTGTTGGGACAGGAAAAGGGCCAGGAAAAGTGCACAAGGATAAATTATACGAACAAGAAAAAGAGGAAAAGTGCGCACGTGACAGGGTAAAATCAGGTCAATAAGAGAATGAAGGAACCAGCGCAAGAAGGAAAAACATGTGTGCAACTGAGAAAAGGCAGGTTAAGTATGGAAAGAAGTTGCGATGAGGAAGGTAGGTCTGATTCTGTGGAAGAGGTAGATAGAAGAGTTAAAGATAGATAGGATGAATTCAAGGAAGTCTACAGAAGGATGAACTAGCAAAAGAAGGAAGGACAAGTTTTGTGGCTCGATATGACCAGTACAGACGAGATGAAAGACATTTTTGTGGTTGGTTAAAGCTATGGTTAATGTCTTCCAGGAATTTCATGCCTAGGTATGGGCCAACATTTATGTAACAGAGATATTTCCGTAATTTGTTGAGTCTATAATAATAGATTTGTACTCAATCAACCCTGTGTGGTCTCGTAGATATGATAAGTAGGAAAAACTACGCTCTGTAGTAAGGGTTGTTGATGTTGTTGTTGCTGTTCAAAAGGTTATGTAAGTTCAGTAAGTTGGTTCGACCATAGAAGTAGAAGGTTTTTGAGTCGTGGATATTACGGCTGTGTGCACAGACCTCTAGTATTAGAGTAATATGTAGCTAAGTGTGCAGATATTAAAGTAGAAGATTCGATCTAGGCTGTGTGTGGGTCAGTAGGAGTAGATAGAAGAATAAACCAGAGATCATGACAGAAAGAATATTGAGTCAGGAAGACATATCTTAAGAACAGTCTATAAGTTTCATACTGCAAGGTGATGTATCCATTTCTCATGTCAGATGACGAGCACCTTGGTGGTTTTTCCAAGATGGGTTTCCACATTATTTCTCATATTATATGGATGATTTGAATGGTGAATGTTTATATGAATGCTTTCTTACTTTGCATTCTTACAGTTACTATTGAATGTATGTCGTAATCTGGTTTATCAGTATAAGAATGAATACTTAAGGTTGGTTTCAATGGTATGTATGAGTTCATAGTTAAACTGTTAAGTAAAAGTGTAGTCGCAGATGTTCTATTGAGTATAAGGAAGCAGTTGTGTCACACTGTCATACCATCTATAATGTCATAAGAATGAGGTTGTGTCGTGCACAAGTCACGACGCCTCAATATGATGTTGTCACATAGTAGTAAAACTCCATCCTATCTCCTTTGTTGATCACCTTGGTGCATGTCCCTCACCAATTGCAGAAACATAGGTTTTGGAAGTTACCCATTAAGATATCTCAGGTGAGACTGTACCTGCTTCGCTGGAGTTGTCGATGAGCTCGCTCTGTTGGGGTGATGTATTTTGGTGTCATGCTGGTATTGTCTTGATGTTGAACTGCAAGTTGAGACCAGAGGTATAAATAGGCCAATAGAGCAGATAAAGATGCATTCTCCTTTCTCAAAAAATTAAGTTTTACAGTGACATTTTGTTGGTCATTATCCATTTGCTGAGTGACTAGAAGGGATTTAGCCATCATGGAATTTTCCTAGGATCTTATTATGTCATCCTTATATCTAAGTAGGTAAATGGACTTTGTTGAGTCTTATTTCCCCTTCTCGATGATCAATATTTTATTTTGCATTTTTTTCTTCTCATTCTTAAGGGTCTTCACACACACATTCAAGTACTTATTTTTTATAGTGACAACCTCAAATATCTTGTTGTACTCATCATTGGATGGTGGATATTGAAGGTGTGTATTGTATATGATATTGCTTGACCCTGTTCCATTCATATGTCATATTCAAGGGGTACATCAGTAGTATCCAATGTAACTTGTAGGGTCCTCTAATATTGAGGTCACATCTCCTTGTACTTTTTCTAGGTCAGAGGTTCTAGTGTTATCATCATGAACTTTTAATCACTAGATCATACTTAGGTATCATCTAAGATTTAACATATGATTCCAAGTTCTCCATCATTTGGACCACTTTCTGTGTTTATGAATTTATCTTATGTTCTTTCAATATTTCCAAGGGATCACTAATATTTCTAAATAGACAAATAATTATTTCCCTAGCAGTTTGCTACCTTGTTTCCTATGTTGAGCTAGTGATGTAGATACATGAAGTCCCTTCAGAAGATACATCAGAAACTATGTTAGTAAAATAAAAATATGATAAAGAATATGAGACATGAATAATTCAAATCCCTTATTGCTGAGTCTATTTTTGTTTCTATGCCTCCTGCTCGATATTCTCTAGTCTTGGCAGGCCTTCTTGAGTAACTTCTTTTATTTGATAATGTTCTTAGGGCCCTAATTTGACCCTTTTGATATTGAGTTCCTCTTTAGTACAATAAATATACATTATTTTCTCATATTCCTCCAAACAATCCATAATAGTGGCCAAAGCTTGGATAAAATTGTATGTTCTTAACTGTAGGATCTCATCTAGACTAGCATAATGAGCTCTTTCTTGATGTTTTGATGGTTGATCCTTAATCAACATTTCTTATTGCACTAGTGATTTCATCTCTATGATCACTTTTTCTAAATTTCATTAACTTTCCTCCCTTTCTTATATAATGATAGGTTGGCTTGATACTTCTTCAATTGTAGGGAAAGCTTCCACCTTTCCTCCTATTTTGGCCAACTGTTGCTCAACAATTTTCTCTTCTTTGAATCCAGGGGGGAGATGTACTATGGGTTGGTCTTCAACCACAATTTTTTCATATTTTATTGGTTCAATGATATGATCCCATTTTTTTTATGTGAAATAGGGGTCCTACATCCTTTTAGGACCCCTTGGTATCCAACCTTTCACTATCTGGTATGGCCTCATGGTCTTCAAGATTTGGAAGCTTCCTCTCTTTCTCTTTGCTAATTACTGAGAATGGGGTAATATTTTCATGGTTGATCTAAGGGGAGATCCAACCAATTGAGGAATTCCATAGTCCCCTTAATTCCTCTCTTTTAATTAATAGTGTAACCCCTCGTCGTTATAGGGAAGGTTTTCCTACCCTTATTTTTGGACTTTACAAAGGGGATTTCAATAACCTATGCCATATGTCTTAGGTATTCTAACAAAAATAGTATAGGCATTAGAAATCTAGGTAGCATGTGGGTTGCTGCGTAAACACCATATAATTTAATCACTATGTAATTTTGTCCTAGATATAAATATCCCCTCTTTATTTCTTCTCCTAACTTAATATATGGTATGATCTTGGATTGCATCCTCTCAAGATCCCTTCCCAATACAATTGAGTAGGCCACATAATAAAAATCGGTAACATGCTTGAACCAAGTAGCACAACTTGTTCCCCTTTCTTGATCCAAGATATTGAGATAGACACATTGTTAAGATTTCCATCCTTAATCTTTTTGTAGCATAAATGCTTTGTATCAATGAGACTAGTGGAAAATAAAGAGATAAACCAAATATGAAGCAAACATAAATGCCCTTGTTGCAAAAAAGGTGGACACTTGTGCCCTCATCTCAGTAACTATGGATTTACTGTACTTAAATCTAGGTGTGTCTCTATTAGAATAATCAACCCATAGTTAGCTACCTTAGACATTAATTAATCCATTTTTTGTCTTGTTTGCCTAGTTTCCATATTCCACCTTATGCAAGTTGTCTTCCACATCTCCAAAGTGGTAAAAATTGCTAAATCTAAGTCATGGAGTGCTTGGGAAACCACTTGGAATCAAATCTGATTTATTCCTGGCCTTCCTAGAGCATGTCTTCTTTTTTTGCTTTATTGCTTGCTTTTTCTGAGTTTTAAGGAAATTGGGAAAGTTTGACTAGGTGAAGTTAACTTGTTTTTTGTCCTCATCGTCCTCCACTCTTTTCTCCTAAGAAAAGCATGTATGAGTTGTGTTTCCATCATATATTATCTTGCCTAATTGATTTTTCCAATTCATAAGCTCCCAGACAGATTTGGAAACTGCTTTATGCACCTACGGGGGATTTGCTTAGATTTAGTAAGCCTCCTTTTGACCAAATTCGAATGGCATCCTTATGAATTCAAATCTCTCATGTAATTATTTATTGTGGAAGCCTATGACTTCACAAGTATGGTTATTGTACACCTACTCAATACATATTAGTGTTTTACTCCATATTCAGTCTCCTTTGTGTGTAATTTGCATGTGTAATTGGCAATTTTTGTGAGTGTAATTGTTCTAACACATAAGTTCAATTTCCACATGGTATCAGAGCCTTTGTAGATTGATTTCTCTCCTTCCAATTTGTTATTGCAGGTTCGACATCATTGACTGGGAGCATTCTGCTGACTGAAGGGACAATTTCTGAGCTATGGATCAATCTCAAAAGATCATCTTGACTTCATTTAACTTCTTTGAAAGGAAAGCATATATGGAGATACTGTTGAGAGAAAAAGGCCTCTACAAAGTGACTATGGCAACAGAAGTAGAGCCTAATGCAGCTGCAAAGAAAATTAAATGGCACAACAGGAGGGATGAGGCCTATGGTCTCCTGTGTCTGAGCATATCTAGAGACCTCATTTTCCATCTTGATGGATTAAAATCACCAAATGAAGTATGGGAGAAGCTTGTTGATATTTTTGGTAAGACAGATGAGATGAGGGGACATCAAATTGAAAATAAATTGATCTGCCTGAGTCCCAATAGCTTTGAATCCCTGCAACTCTATTTTTCCAAGTTCAAAGCCCTTGTTTTGTAGCTAAAACAGTGTGGGATCGAAAATAAGGATGAGAAACTAGTTTTGGCCATACTCTCGAAGCTTGGCCCTAACTATTTAGTGTTTTTCTTGACCTTCCATTCCACAAAGTTGACAGCTCAATCCTGGAAAATTCCTAGCCTTGTAGATTTCATGGAATCTCTCACACAAGAACAAGATAAATTGGTGATGATGGGAACCATCAAACCTTCCAAGGACCAAGCTCTAGTTGCTGGAGATTCAAGGGTGGATTCAAAAGGCAAGAAGAAATCTAATAAGCCACCTGAGAAAAAGAGATACAAGAACAAGTCTCCAGAGGAGCCCCAAGGTTCCAAGAAGAACAAAGGAGAAATGAGCAAGTGCGCATATTGCAGTAAGGGAAATCATCCTGAAAGCTCCTACATGAAGAAGCAAATTGACATTCTGACCCAAATCCTGGAGAAGAATGGCATCTCCCTTCCTGATAGCTCAAAGAAGAGGGAAGGAGGATCAAATTCAGAAGACAGAGAGAGAGTTCATGCATTGGTTTCTAGCACATCAAGCTCACCTAGTTTCATCATTGATTCTGGAGCTTCAAGACATATGGTTTCGACCAAGGAGGCATTCACCTCACTTGACTTGTTGAAAGGTCCACCAATTGTACTGGGATATGACTCTCTCACTGAAAGTTTGGGCAAAGGGAGGATTGATATTGACCATGGTAAGTTCAGCAATGTATTGTATGTTCCAGGTCTTGCCTCCAACCTCTTATCAGTGTATCAGATGACCCACACCGGGTCTCCAAAGAAGGTAATATTCTCCCTTTGTGAATTTGAGATCACAAAGATCTCAAGTGGTAAAGTCATTGCAAAAGGAGTTGCAAATCACACTTCGAAGGTATACATGTTCTCACACTTCCTACCCTACTCAAACCCCTCTGCTCTTCTGATTCATGCTAATGAGGCAAGCAATATTTGGCATGAAATATTTGGCCACCTTAATTACAAGTATATTTCTTATCTTAGTGAAAAATAAATGGTCATAGGGTTACCAAAGATTAAGTTTTCCAAAGGATTCTGTCAAGGTTGCATCTTATGAAAACACCCAGAGCATAAATTTCAGAAATCTAGTCATGAGAGAACCTCTGCACCTCTTGAGTTGATCCATAGTGATGTTGCTGGCCCATTTCCTCATATGTCAATGAGTCAAGCCAAATATGCATTGACATTGATATATGACTTTTCCAGGTATTGTTGGGTTTACTTCCTAAAACACAAGTCTAAAGTTTATGCCCTCTTCAAAGTCTTTAAGGCTTTGGTTGAAAACTAGTCTGGGAGGAAACTTAAGGTCCTCAGATCTGACAATGGTGGTGAGTAAGTCAAGTCTGAGTTCATTCAATATTGTGTAGATGTAGGTATTCAGATGCAGCATTCTATCCCTTACACACCACAGCAAAATGGTGTTGCTGAGAGGAAGAACAGATCACTGAAAGAGATGGCAACATGCATGATGGAGGCTAAGACTTTGCCACCAAAGTTTTGAGCTGAAGCTATAAACTGTGCAGCCTATATCCAAAATAGGGTGCCTCATAAATAGCTTTATGGTGTGAATCCTTTCGAAGCATGGAGTGGGCACAAGCGAGATGTGACCCATTTCAGGATTTTTGGCTCAAGGGCTTGGGCTAGAATTCCAACAGAAAAGAGGAAGGCTTTGCAGCCCCAAAGCCAAGAGTGTCTATTTTTTGGGTACTATGAAGATTCAAAAGGGTACAAGCTGATAAATTTGAGCACAAACAAATCCTTCATTGAAAGGAGTGTTCAATTCCAAGAAGAGCCCCTAGCAGCAGTGGAAGTTGGAGAATCCTCTTCACCACCAGAACCATTGAATGTAAGTGAAGAGATAGTTGAACTTGCTGATTCTGATATTTATGATAATAAGGATTTAATTGTAGATCCTAACAGTCCTACAATACCAAAATGGGCAGAAAATACCATTCATGCAGCTGGAGAACTAGATGGAAATCCTAATGATCCTAGGAGGACTAGATCTCAGTTTGAGAGTGCTCTGTGCATGAAAGATCCTGTGTTTGCAGAGAAATGATATCTAATGGTTGAATCGGACCCATAGACATATGAATATGCAGCAAATGATCCAATATGGTAAACAGCCATGAAAGAAGAGTTCAGATCACTCCATAAGAACAACACTTGGGAGCTGGTTGATCTTCCCCCAGGGAGGAAGCTAGCTCAGTGTAAGTGGGTTTACAAAACCAAATTTGTTGCTTATGGTTCACCTTTGAAATACAAGGACATATTGGTAGCCAAGGGCTACTCACATGTACATGGCATAGACTACAATGAGACCTTTGCACCAGTGGCAAAGATGGACTCCATTAGGTTAGCCTTAGCCATTGCAGCTTCGAAGCAGTGGGAGGTACATCACATGGATGTGAAGTGTGATTTCCTGAATGGAGATATCAATGAAGAGATTTACATGCAACAGCCTCAAGTATTTTCTACTAATCCATCTCTTGTGTGCAGGCTAAAGAAGTCATTGTATGGGCTTAAGCAAGCCCCCAAGGCTTGGTATGCCAAGATTGATAGCTTTCTGCTATCACTGAATTTTGTTCGATGCAAGTCAGATCCAAATGTCTATTTGAAGCTGATTCATGGTTCATTAATTATTATTATTTTGTATTTTGATGACCTTCTCATTACAAGAAGCTCAAAGGATGAAATTTCATCCTTGAAGGATGCAATGAACCATGCATTCTCAATGACTTATTTGGGCTTATTAAGCCAATTCTTGGGGCTCGAGATTGCTCAAACCAAACAAGGAATCAAAGTGCATCAGTCCAATTATGCCTTGTATTTTCTCAACAAATTCAACATGAAGGATTGCAATCCAAGAAAGACTCCCTTCCTTTCAGGAGTTAAGCTTGAAGAAGTTGATTCTTCACCTATGGTAAACAATACACTATATAGGCAATTGATTGGATGTTTGTTGTATCTTACACATACTAGACCTGATATTTATTATGTAGTAAGTGTGGATTTAATATACATGGATCAACCTCATGAGATCCATTGGAGAGTAGCCAAAAGGATCCTTAACTTTGTTCAAGGAACAAGGACTCATGGGATCTTCTACAAAGCTAAATCTGATCTTGATTTGATTGGGTTTACTGACAGTGATTGGGTAGGTGACAACACAGATCAAAAGTCAACATCAGGATATGTGTTCATGCTTGTTGAAGGACCAATCAGCTGGTCAAGCAAGAAACAGAGTGCCATTGCACTCTCATCTACATAAGCAGAGTACAGAGGAGTTGTAAATGCAGCAACTCAATGTTTATGGTTGCAGGGATTACATGGTGAGTGTGGCTTTGAATCAGAATACTCAACTACTATCTATTGTGATAATCAGAGTACCATTCGAATCTGTAATGATCCAATTCAGAGACAGAGAACTAAACACATTGAGATCCATATGCACTACATCAAACAGTTTGTGCATGATGGAACCATTCACCTACTCTTCTGTTAATCTTCAGAACAACTAGCAGATATATTCACCAAAGTTTTTTGTGAGAATACATTCAGAAATCTCAAATCACTGCTGGGGATTTCTGATCATGCTGTGAAGCATGAGTGATGACAAGATTTTCAAATTTTGTTTTACTGTCCATGTTTAAGGGAGGATTTTTCCCACTAGGTTTTTGCCTCTTTCCTTGGTTAAATGGACATGCAGTATGTAAAGGGTGACTAAGCCTTGTTGCTAGGCCCTATAATTTTCTGATATTTTACTCATAATTCAGGATTAAGGGGGGGTGTTAGAATAATCAACCCACATTTAACTACCTTAGACATTAATTAATCCAATTTTTGTCTTATTTTCCTAGTTTCCATATTCCAACTTATGCAAGTTGTCTTCCACATCTCCAAAGTGGTAAAACTCGATAAATTTGAGTCATGGAGTGCTTGGGAAACCACTTGGAATCAAATATTCTGTATTCCTAGCCTTCCTAGCACATGTCTACTTTTTCTGCTTTATTGCCTGCTTTTTCTAAGTTTTAAGGCAATTGGGAAAGTTTGACTAGGTGAAGTTAACTTGATTTTTTTCCTCATCATGATCCACTCTTTTCTCCTAAGAAAAGCATGTATGATTTTTCCTTCCATCATATATTAGCTTGCCTAATTTATTTTTCCAACTCGTGAGCTCCTAGACAGATTTGGAAACTGCTTTATGCACCTATGGGGGATTTGCTTAGATTTAGTAAGCCTGCTTTTGAACAAATTCAAATGCCATCCTTATGCATTCAAATATATCATGTAATTATTTATTGTAGAAGCCTATGAATTCACAGGGTTGGCTATTGTACACTTATTCAATACAAATTAGTGTTCTGCTCCATATTCAGTCTCCTTTGTGTGTAATTTGCATCTGTAATTGGCAATTTTTGTGAGTGTAATTGTTCTAACACCTGGGTTCAATTTCCACAGTCTCATGCATTATATTCATCCACCAAGGATACCATCCCTTCACCAATATCCTCATCATATTCTGAGCCCAATATCAATGTGAAAGTTGTGAAAATTTCTTGGGCCCATGGTCAAAAAAATTTCAATTTCCATGGGGTAGGATGCAAATCCTCTTTTCCTTGGTTATACTTAATCCTAGAGAAAAATGTGGCTCATTCAACTTGGTTTTTGTTAGGAAAAATAGATTT
Organism: Pseudotsuga menziesii; assembly: GCA_001517045.1. Taxonomy (NCBI): domain Eukaryota; kingdom Viridiplantae; phylum Streptophyta; class Pinopsida; order Pinales; family Pinaceae; genus Pseudotsuga; species Pseudotsuga menziesii. The sequence continues at coordinate 360,722 of LPNX010519361.1, forward strand.
GCATGGTGTGAAAGCGACAAGGGTCAAAAAAGAATGCGCAAGAGGAAGATGTCAACAAGTGGTCGGCTTGGCCCCATTTTTGTACTCTTGGTCCAGGTTAGTTAGGAATTTAGTTATATGTGGACCTTTCTTTAAAGGTGAAATCCTATAAATAGAGTTAGAAATGTAGTAGTAGATCATCAAAGAATATAATTGATCGGATATCATCTTACTTTGGAGAGTGAATCTTATCTTTTGTCTGTCTCCCGGGATGTTTTCTAGGTTTTGTTCTAAGGATATCGACCAAGGGATGTATTTTGGAGATATATGTTGACCTGCGAAATAATATGACACAGATGTTGCTAGAAACTTTATGTATCTTTTGTTTTCAGTGCGATGTTTGATCTTGTGATTGTTATCTCGATGGTTAATTAATATGATTCGAATGATGTGATCTGAATGGTTAAATGTTGTGATATAATGTCTTAATGTTTTTCTTATATGAATGATGAGAATTCTTTGCATGGTGGGTGAATTATTGCATGCCGGCATTTTTCTGTATAATGAAATGGTGCAATTTTAGATCTGATATACTAGCGAATAAAACCCTATTCTGGATATTTGGGTGATAAGACGAAAAAAAGATATTAGTGTGCAAGTCCTCTTCCCTTATGTAGAAACATGGTTTCTGAAGCCCTCCCTCAAACATCTCAGGTGAGATTACATCTGTTTCATAGGTATTTTTGGATAGGGTAAAACCTGTCTGGTTCTATGTTTAGGGAGATCGCATTGAAGGGTGTCGACAATGTGTGAACCCTTATCGACTGAAGTGAGTCAGAAAATGGTTACGTTAACAGGACCATAACGTGAGGATGAAGAGGACATGTTGTGGCATCCGATGAAACCAAAGATCCAATATTGGTTCAATCAAAAAGATCAAGAATTCGCAGCAGAAGAAAACTAGAATTCCTGACTTACAACAGAAGAGTAGTTATGGAGAAACCTATACTCTGATATCCTTGAATACTTCTTTTCTGAATTCTCAATAATCCTATACGAGTGGTTGGTGTGGCTGAACTACCAGAAAAGGAACTTCCAAGGAGGTGAACCTACTTGTTGGACCCTGAACTGATTCAACAACAAGGCGTCAAGGGTTGTCGAAGTGTGGATCAACAACTTTTTGGAAGGATATATCACTGATTTTTTTGTCAACATAGTCAAATGCTACAGTGAGGAGGAGATGGAATTCTTCCAAGAACCAAGATGTATATTTCTATTGTATTTTAAATTGTGGATTAAAATGATTATCTATGAAAAGGGTATATTGAAGCTGAACTCCGACAAGTAGAGCTCTAGTGTCTGTATGTCATGGGTACTCCGGAGATGAGGGTTGGATGGAATGATATGGGGTATATGGATGGGAGTTATAATAAAACTATGAGGGAATTTAAGGGAGAGTGTGGTCTTCTATGAAGTGGGGTGAGGTTCCAGTAGGAGAAGAGGCAGAGGGATTGAGGAGAGTCCTAGAGAGATCGGAACAAGAAACTACCGGAGAATATCACAAGGGACTAAGTGACTCTACATAGACCAAGGAGATGACTAGGATACACCTGATCCTAGGGAAGGACCAACCAAAAGAAACATCGTACCTACATCTCTGTTCACTGCACCACATTCAAGAAGAAACACAAGATCATCAGAAGAATTCCCGATGTGTCATAACCAAAGTAATAGTATAGGATCAGAAAATACCGAGAGAAGACCTAGAATGAGGGTTGATGATGTAAAATTACTTTTGTTCCATGGGAACAAGACGAAAGATACCAAGAAATATTGGTTTCTCTGTGAAGTGGTATGGACTGTGAAGAAAGTCCAAGATGAAGACATTAAGAAGGGACAACTTGTGACAACTTTCCAAGGGTGTGGATTAGATTGGTATATGAAGTTCATGCAAGTACCAACAAGACATCAGCAGAAGACTCTAGCACATATTAGGACTGGTTTTATTGAGGAATTCTAGAAACCCAAATTCAAGTCACAGTATATCACCGAATTGAATAAAATCAAGCAATATCTAAGTGAGTTTATCTAGGATTTTGATCAGCGATTCAAGGTGTTGATGGCTAAGGTCAACTTTAGAGTGAGTGATGTGCAACACAAATAATTTTTCATCGCAGCATTGGTGCCACATATCTAAATGCCATTAATGCAGCAGAAAATTACGACACAAACGTAGATTTGGAAATTGTGATGAAGTTGGAGGCTTCACTAATTGGAGAAATAGGAGTCGAGATGAATCAGATCCAATCGCAATTGGAAAATCTGACAATTCAGTTGCAAGATATCAAGAAAGGGAAATACATATATGAACTTGTATGGTGTACTCAATGTCACATGGAAGGACATCATAAGGATCAATGTGCAGACTTCTGTGATTACTTTCAGTCTGTCGCTCCCAATCCATTAAGTCAAGGCAATTTTACATGGTGTCAGATCTGTCAAACTAGAGGACATCGACACAAGGAATGTGTATTTATTCAAAAGGTAGTATCGAAACCTGCCAAATTGTTCTATAATTTTTGTCACTTTGTTGGTCATGAAGAGAAGTTTTGTAGAGAATATGACTTGCTCCAAGAAAGAACAATGGATACATATTTCATGAAAGGATAAGAACATTTACCGGTGGAGAGTCCACAACTGTAGCAACCACCTTAGTTCGTGCAGTAGCAACCATAATTTTCTCCACCGTAGCCACAGTACAATCATATGTAGTATAATCATCTGCAACCATAGTATACTCAGCTGCAGTATACCCAACCTCAGTACATTCCACCACAACCTAATCAGTAGTCGTAGCAGTTTAATAAATAGCAGTTGTTAACACAAAAAAATGTTCAACTATATCTACATGGTTAAAACCACATACATACATCATTTTCCTACCATTTTTCCCTTACCTTTGACCTTCAAAACCATGGTTTACCTTCATTTTCTCTCAAAAAAGACCCAAAAACCCACATAAAGGCCAAAAAAGCTCACAAAAGGGATAAAAACCCCAAAAAAGGCTACAAAACACAAAAAGGGCTTAAAAACCCAAAACAGGGCTTAAAACACTAACTAGGGTTCCAAAACCCTAAAAGAGAGAAGAAGACAAAAACCTAAAAACTTATTATAAAAATAGTGTGGAGATCTCCATCAACAAGATTCTTATCCCTTTTTCATTATTTTATTATGTGAGTACAGTGAGAAACCATCATTCTCAAAGTATTCACACCATTTTTCCAATCATTCCATAGCCCCACCATCTCCCATCCAGTACGTTGAGGAATCGAGTCTATACCAACCAGCTTGTGGACAGGTGGTCCATTTCCAAGATCAGGCACGCTGGCCCATTTTCAGAAAAAGAGGGTATAATTTTCATGTTTCCTATTTTTGTTTAGTTTAGTTGTATTTTCTTTGGTTTTGCTTACTAATATTATTGTTTTTTGTAGCTCTTTTCCATGAACTCTACCCTACTGTCTCATTGACAGAAGGGAGGTACTTTTGCACGTAGCAGTGGTGAAAACGTCACTACAATTTTGGTGACCATACTAGGTCAATCCTCTTAGATCCCTTGCTTTTTAGGTGTTTATTTTGTTTTTAATCACAATCGTCACTGATCGGACCCTCACGTGGTCGATCTAAACCTATATGGCACCAGTGCCTACCCCCATCAGCCCATGTCGACTTGCTTTTTTATTTTTTCCAATTCTAGCCAAAGTTGCACCTTTCGAGCCCAAACCCACTACCCAAACACATTTTTTTGCCTGTTAGGCATGACCCACGTCGTGACCTTAGCCCTATAAAGCGTGACATTCATCCTAGGGAAAATTTGCACTTTTTTTTGTAGTTTGAGAGACCCAGTCGCCTCTGTTTGGCCTGTTTGAGCGACTCGGTCGTTGCTATCCACCAGTTAAGTGCAACCTGTCTGTTTCTGACCCTAGTCACCTCTGTTTTGCCTATTTGAGCAACCTATATGTGGATGTCAACCTGTTAAATGTGATGTAACACCCTGATTTTGACCTCGTTTGCATTATATGTATATAATGTATGTATTGTAATTAATCATGGTATGGAGCTAAAGGAAAAATCCCCACCATCGATTTAACATTCTATGTTCTAGCGATTAAAATCGTTGTCGATGGTATTTCATGCTAGGCAGCACATTATATTTTTGGCATCATGTAAATATGCAATTTAATTAAAAACCCCAACCAGCTATGTCAATGCAACAAATAATGAGATGGGGGCATGATTTCCTAAGGATAAGGGGGGGGGATATTTAACCTTTGGGGCCAATGGGGAAAATCCAACTGTCAATGGGAGAACCCATCAAACAGTCAACCACCTTTCTTGTCTCATTCACCCAATCATTTAATTCTGCCAGAAATTGGTTGAAATAGTTATTGCATGGGGATGGGAAGAGTATGGGCAAGGAAATTCGAATTTGGGGAAATACCCATTTTTGGGAAAAACGTTTTTGACTTTTGGGGCAAGTAAACACCCAAAATACGTGCCCATTTGGCCATACACCCATGTTTTCCATTTTTCCTCACAATTTCTCCTTCACGTGGGCTTCCTTCATGCATCTGAAGCTTCATGTGTGTCCATCCTTCACGTTGGGAGTCATTTTCCTCCTTTTTGCAAGCCCAGAAATTTGTTTTCGTACTGTTCAATAAGTGGGAAAGGAATATTTACATTTTTCCTGCATTTTCATGGATTCTTCAATGGCTGGGAACCATTTTTACCTTCCTGAGTGTCCAAGAAGCTAGATTCATGTTTTTGGGGTTTATGGTAGTCGTTTTGGCTCCTGTATTGCCATAGTCACCTTCAGAAATTAGAAATGCGATTTGGGTTTTTGTAGAGGTCAATTTTGTCTCTATGGTGTCATTAAATGATTGTTGAGATCATATTTCTCTCCTTGGTGTTTTTCTCCATCTGTAAATCTATTTTTGGGTTCCCAACATTTTTCTAAAGACTAGTAATTGGTATTTTGTTGTATGTGCACCCTTTCCTTGGTCTGAGTTGTTATGCTCCTCAATTTGGTTTGAATCCAGTTAGGAGTGGAAGAGGTAAACTACTTGATAAATCTAGTGCATGAGGAACCTCATTGAGGGATCTTGAGGGATGAATATTCCTTACTGCACATCCTGAATAGCACTTGAAGGGAATGCATAGCCTAAGGGACTGTACAGCAAAGAAGGGGATGATTCCTTGTGTTGGGTGTGTATGTGTTGGGAAATCCAAGTCATATCTTGTGCAGGTGTCCATAGCTCTATGGTTGAGGTCACTAGCTTAGCAAACAAGCCTTTCCATCCCCTTGACAGTCTGATAAACCCAAACATAGCTTTGGCTTGACTGAGTTTGACACACGTTTGATATATCTTTGGCTATGTGTGAGACTGCATAATTTCCTTTCCTTGGGGAATCATTCCCAGCTCTAGGGTGGTAGTGATGCTGAGAGATTGATGAGAATGACAGCCTATGGTTGGGTGGAACGTTGCAGCGGCATAGCTGGTTGCGAGAAGCTTCATTTAAAGATAAGTATTCTCATGTAATTACCCATGCAACTATATTGTTTATATGAATTATGATGAACATGTTCCTTATGTTAAATGTATGTTTTCTTCTACTATAATGTTGATTAATGATGTTAGACAATGCATAATTGCATCTTTTACTTCAATGTAACTTTATGTTTATGTTTATGGGACTAGTTTCCTAGGTAGATAGTATTACAGTAGCATCCTCTTCGTCAGTCGGAGGGTTGGGCATGTGACATTTGACTTGTATGTTTCTAAGTTTATTTATGTAATTTACATTATGTATTACAATTTAAAAGTTGGAAATTAACCCACTTATTTGGCCCCTCCTCCTCTACTTGGTCATCGCCCTCTACGGTCTTCTGAGATACAATGGGCGGTTGAGTAAGTTTAGTAATAGGAATCCACTTCACTATTTTTCTCTTCAACTAAAAACAAGTGACTTTGTAGGCTATGACCATTATGGGTTTCATGGCATTAGTGTCCTCCTTGTTGAGCACGGGGAACTTGGGGTTTGACCTGTGGATCTACAGGTGGATATGTTTCCACTTTGTTGAGATCCCAACAATCCCTCTTTGATTTGAAGGATACAAAGTTGGGGTAGTCACACTACTAGTTTGCAAACATAACAGTCTATCACCTATTTTCAGACCCTTGTCTTTCTTGCATCTTATTTTGATTTACTTTTACCTTTCAGACCTGCTTTGGTACAACCCTTTTCTTGTTTCTTGCAAGAAATCCATTGTTATTTATATATTTCATACTCAAAAGTAAAAGTAATAGTTTCATACACAAGTGCACACATACTCACACAAATAATCAAACAAACTCAGTTCATGACCCCTAGAGAAACCTTAAAAGTAACCAAAATTACTTAATAACATTCGGTTTGGGACATAAGTCTCATCCGCAACAACTATGGGAAGTACTTGGGATTTTCCCTAAAACTCATTATGAGGAGTACCATAGGAACCCCAAAGTAGCTATCCAATGAGAGGACCTACCAAGCAAAACGTTCAACGACCCCCACCGGATTGACTAGATACCCACATGTAAGGAATACCAAAGCGTTGTCTTCTTACAGTCTTTGTGGCCGAGTGACTCCTTTTGATCCAATAGGAACCCTATTTAAACCGGGGTCCAAATTCATTACCTCTTACTACTACATCCATCATTTCTCCACCATGGTATTCCCAATGACTTAGGGGGAACTCCCCTCAATTTGGTTCTTTACACTGTCACCATCAGAACCCTTTTCTACAACCCTCCTCACCTTCAGAAGGACACATAGCTTCTGATTTTGATTCAGAATCCTACCACTTTGAACTGAATCTATTCACTGCACCATCTAGCCCCATGGCTGGCACTAATCCCAATCCCTTCTTCGGAGGGGGAAGTGGCAGTGGACCTATTTCCTTTCCACCCATTATCATGGGAATCCCTTCCAGTGGTACAACCACCATTGCGTATGCTGCTGTAGGGACGCTACCCATTAATGGATGCCCCAGACCAGCTACCACAATTCCTATTGTACCACCATACATACCTAGGGGCAGTGGCCCTTCCACGAACATTCTGACTATCCCCGCGCTGGGAATTCAACCTCATATACCCCCACCCATGTAAGGACATCATACTTCTGCAAGTTCTGGCTCCATTGATGGTCTATCCTGAACCAACCTCAGGTCTAACCTACTATTTATGGCTCGTCTTAACTTGCCATATTTGGCTAGGTTAACAAATGACCCCATTAGTCATCAACCTCATTGGCCTCCTGTGCCAACCAAAATTCCTTCATACATCCCAAAGTTTGAGGAAAAGGTGGGGGAAAACCCCCAAAACCACATCATTTCATTCCATTTATGGTGCTCATCAAACAACATTGTGGATGACTCCGTCAGACTGAGGCTGTTACAACGCACACTTACAGGTGTTGCTACGAAATGGTACATCGAATTACCACATGCCTCCTACCCAGAATTATTTTCACTAGCCTCCATGTTCCTCCAATACTTCCAACTATCCATCTGATATGATAGGGAGTGTAGATCCTTCTATCCTACTATGAAAATATAGCTACCCACGTCATCGACCACATCCAGGAGTGGAGGCGGTGACGTAGCCTATGCAAGATCCAATTGGATGATAGGATCTTCGTGGGATTGTTTTTAAAGACCTTACTCCCACCCATAGCCAAGGATGTTACCTCTGAGTGATCCCAAATTTAGGAAGAGACCATCTTAAAGGATCAACAGTTCGAATTAATCTATGCCCAGTCTAGGTATTTATATACCATCATACCAGATGCTCCTCATGTTGGCACCTCCCACCACGATACGCCGAAGGCATCCCATGCTATAGATGGTGTCATTTGCTCTGTCACACAACACCCTCAGTACTATGCAACACCCCCTATAATGCCACTACACCTAGGAAACACCCATAGTGTTTCACAACCAAACCAGATCCCCGATTACTCACGGATTATGGCTCAATCTGGAGCCACCTCCTCCTATGAACATATTGCTCCAAGTCAGCATGCCCATGGGTCGAATTGGCTGGCCCAATCATATTCAGTCCCAATGGTTGGATTTGCAGCTCCCCCATCTCCTCTAGTCTATTATGCACCACTAGTGCAACACAATCTAGCTCCAACCTCGTCCCCTTCGGTTTCCACAAGATAGGTTTTCACCCAGTAAAACCTTATCAACCAACCCGCACCTAACAACCAACAAGGGAAGGGTAAGAAAAATAGAGGAAGAAACCGAGGAAATAATCAGCTAGAAGGAGGTGGCCGACATCCTAACTCCCCTTAAAACAATTGTGCCAATCCACCGGCATAGAACCCCCAACATCCTGATCGACCAGGAAAGAACCCACAGTTGCATAGAAATCATCCATGTGCCCTATGTAAGACCTACGGTCACTATACACATCTGTGCCCTCATATGGCTCGTGTCAAATAGTTTTTCCAGAGTGAAGCTCAACAAGATGCCCATGCCGCGACCCAGGCTCAGCCCAACCCAGCACCACCAGGTCCTCCACCTATGGTGCTCCAAAACCCATTACCACTCTAAGGACTATTTGCAACTACACCCTTGGCCCCACCTACTTCCGTGGCTCCTGTCACGGATCCACCTACAGAGACTAGTGTCCATCACCTGATGACACTGTTAACTGAAGAAGTGAACCTCTAGACTTGGCACAACTACTATGGCTCCACCACGGCAACCATTGACCCATTAGCGACATCAACTTCTAACACTACCGGTATGCCCCTCCACTTACCTACACCCCCCACTAATGGGGTGGCTAGAGTTCCATGATTTCCTGTACGACATATCACCAACAACAGGACTGCTTGAGCTTCCCTAAACTATATCATTGTTGATGACTTGGACCAATCACCAACACCCATGTCCTCTCTAGAAGTGCTCAAAAATTTCCTGACGTAGCAAAAAGCATTGTTATATGCACTAGGTGTCGTGGATCCTGTTTATTCTAAGTTGATCATATTTGATCTAGATCATGGAGAACCTAGAATTCCATCCACCATCGCCTTCCAAATTTCGGTCTCAATTCGAAATTTGGTCATGCATCGATGTATAATTGATGAAGGGGCATCCACTTGTGTTATGTTGACTTTTTTCTGGAAAAAACTCAGGTTCCCTACCCTCCAACCATCCACTACTGCCCTTCGTGCCTATGATGGTCTCTCTTTCTCCCTTCTTTTGAATGTTCCTATTTCATTAGTCGGTAAAACAATTTTGATTGACATCGAGGTTATCAATTCCCAATGAGATTATAACCTCCTCCTGGGACGTAGATACATGTATGCTATGAGAGTTGTGGTATCCACCATCTTTCGACTCCTTATGTTCCCTCATGATGGAAAGATCATTACGATCAAGCAGTTAACTTACTATGATCCATAGGGACTGACCACACCGAAACATGTCATACCTACCATTGATATTACCATCAACATCATAGCCATCCCTTCCTTATCTTTTGTGGGCCTAGGATTGTTTGTCGAAGTGCCTATGGTGAACACCTTCCCATCTCTGCCACCTCCACCCACATCGACTGACATAGCATAGTTTTTTACTATCTCATCCAGTACCATCCCAACCACACCACAAATTCAGTTGCAACCCAAATCATTGTCACCCAAGAATTATTGGGGTTCATTCCCAATCCATACGATTCCCTTCTTATTCCCACCATCCAACATCGTGAGTAATCCTGTCATGTATACTCTATATTTACCTAATTATACGTTCATTAGAGGAAATTTCAACTCAAAATGGGCCTCCTAAAATGAACTAGTAAAATAATAGTTAAAATAATAAAATAATATTTATTAATTTTGGAGGAAGAAAAGAAAAAAACTACTTTTTTTTTGTATTTTTGACATATCTCCCTGTGTTTTTACTCAAATTTCGACCGGGAGAGCTCGTTAGATGCGGAATTAAATTCTGCATCCAACGAGTACCCACTCGACATACTTTTGATGGACCTTGCTACCCCAAAAACAAGAAATACCTGAAAAAATGGAATGATGATGACATGGAATTTGAATAAAAGTTAAAAGGCCCATTTTGAGTTGAAATTTCCTCTAATGGGGGATTCCTGTGTGGTACCTTGAACCACCTACCCAACCTCTGATTCCTCAAGTTGCGTTGATTCCAGTCCAACCAATCGATATATAGACATGCCCTCCTACTGGCCCATTGAACACACCTTCCATCCCCAAACCTACCCCTCCTCTCACAAAGAAGGCTGGGGGCAAGCCCACTAAAGCAATGGTCAAGCCTCGTCCGACTGTGCCTTGCGCTTTGTGGGATGTCCATGGTCATCCAACTCAAAAATTCCTAGCGATATCTATCCTACACACACACATAGACACCATGGATACAACTGACATGAATCCAGTAGTCATCGTCTCGTTTCTACTAGCAGTCAAGAACTAGTCTGTGAGGACCATGCATGTGCAATTTTCATATTGTATGGCCATTATTCTCACCATTGCCCATAATTGCCCGAGTATCAGTTTGTCCTTCACAATCTTCTGAAACAATATCATGAGTCCAATATCACTCTCATTGAGGAGATTCACCCTCTACCTTCCTCCTCAAACACCATCACCATTTACATGATTTCCAGCTCTGTCAGCCCCTCTATCTCCACCACCATAGATAATCCCTTTGATATATCCAACCTTTGTTTCAGCAAGGACGAGGAGATCCTTGAAGCTTTTTCAGTTCCTGAATACCCTTGGGATAATATGCACCATCGCTCATTCTTTATCCTCGAGGGACCTTTGTTAACATCATATCAATATTCAATCGAAGCCAAGGACTTCATCCATGGGAAGGTGGATTGGTTCAAAAACCCCATTCCGGATCCCAACACATTTGAAGAGGGAAACATGGCCAACATTTCTCCCATTATTAAGGTCAATATATCAACCAACCTTGAGGTTGTTGAAGAGGTCACACTCGTAGCATCATGCTCCCCTGAAGAAGTTGTTTCCTACAAAGAACCTTTTTAGGAATTTTGTGATATCTTTGCTTGGTCTTATACCGAGATTCCTGGGTTGGATCAATCTATCCATGAACATCATATTGATACATGGCCTGATGTGGAACCTATTCATCATAATCAAATACCAATTCAGCCTTCAAAGGTCGCTACAGTCAACCTTCCTGATGAATTTTTATTTTGTCATTTCCACAAAGGATATGTGGTATGGGGGAATCCTCATGTAGCTATGCACCTAGAATCTTGGGGCTCACCTAAGTCATGAATATAGATGACACATTCAACACCAATATGCTCACCATCTCCTCATCATGGATGTGTTGTACTGTCAGGGCGTTGATACCATATTAGGTCATTGCCTCACCCATGACGAGGCTGAGAAACTCCTTAATGACTATCATAGTGGAGCCTTCGGTGGCCACCCTCTCTGGTTTGGCTATTTCCGAAAAAATTATTCATGCCGGTTATGTTTGTCCTACCATATTTTTTGATTGCATTGAGGCAGTCAAACACTACCACAGTTGTCAAATATTTTCCCCCAAAGCAAGGAATCCCCCGCACCATTGCATCCTATGGTCACAGTTGGTCCCTTTTACAAGTGGGAGATCGACTTCATGACTTGTAATCCTATTTTTGTCAGTGGAAATAACTACATCATAGTGGTCATCAAGTATTTCACCAAGTAGGTCGAGGCCATGCCTACTTTCAATTACAAAGCTGACACGGTGGCGTGGTTATTTTTCAACCACGTCATCACGCATTTTGTTGTCCCCCAACAAATAGTTTCAGACCATGGTCATCACTTTGAATACATGGTTTGGACCGATCTTTCGACCATGTTGAAGTTTGAAAACCAGTACTCCTCCTCTTATTACCCTCAGAGAAATGGACAAGTTGAAGCCGTCAACATGATCATCAAAACCATGCTCTAGCGAATGGTAGGAAACCATAAAACCAACTAGCACTATATGCTCTTCTCAACTCTCTGGGCCTACTGGACATCAACAAAAACCTCCATCGGCTTCACCCCATTTCAATTAGTCCATGATGTCGAATCGATACTTCCCATTGAATGCCAGATTCTGTCACTCCGCCTTGCCATAGAGATCCTTCTTGATACATCACCATTAGAAGAACACCTTATTCTTCTTCAACAAAACAATGAGGACCGTCGCGCTTCCCTCCAAGCAATTGAAGCAGCTAAAACTTGGTCGAAGTCACATTTTGATTCCCATGTCCACCCTCGCACCTTTAGCAAAGGCAATCTAGTCCTTGTTTATCCAAGCCAACGATAAGATGGGAAAATGGAAGTTTGAGTCCATGTTGTACGGTCCATATGCCATCCACCACTGCCTCGGCAAGGGGGCATATATTATTGCTAACTTGGATGGACACCTCTTGCAGAACCCCCGCAACGGGCTCTACCTCAAGAGGTTATATGCATGATGTCTCTACCATGAACCACTTGTAGTATAATATTTATTTTTTGTTTTACACCGTTCTTAACATGAGTCTTACAATTTATTTCCTTGACTGCTTCAGATGGATCCTACCTCATATCGCTACATTGGATTTGCTAACGGAGCAAGTATATGGTCTCCTAATCTCTCCTTGGTTGCATGGGTTATCTATTCCCCATCACATGAGTTGATCCATATCGACAGAATGTGTGTTGGAATTTCTACCATCAACCAAGTTGACTATGATGGTGTCATTGGTCTCTTGGTCGTTTCCCTCTAGCTAGGTATTCATCACCTTGATGTCTTCTTAGAGTCCCAGTTGCTTGTCTCCCAATTGAATAACCTCTATCGAGTACACAATCCTTGTCTCTTTAGAAAATTCCTGTGAACTAAACAGTTGGTTAGAAATTTTGAATCCATCACATTCACACATGTTCCCAGAAACCTCAATATTGTAGTAGACCAAATGGCTAATGACATTCTAGAGTGGCATATTCATCATTGCATATAGGAAATAGAAAATTGCATCATGCATCATGCATCATCATATAATCATGCATACATATGTCATATACATCATCTAGGCATTTTCATCATAAAAAGACTCATATAAAAAACCATAAAAAGTGAATCCACGTGCATAAATAAATAAATATATATATATATATAGTGATAATAGTGTTCAATAAAAAATGAGAAGCTCCATAATATTTCTCAGCTGAGCATACATATCAATACAAAAATCCTAGTGCACCACTGCACTAGGGGAAGCTCCACTACCTACTAATCAGAGTCAGACTCATCATCTTTCTCCTATGACTATGAATCCTCCTATGAGGCCTCCTCCTCACTAGAGCTATCCTCATCCTCCATCAGCGTCACCCTGCGTCGTCGCCCGAACATACTCGGCGGTGACTGCGATCCTCTTCATCAAGGGGATCCACTCAGGAGGAGCACGATAACAAGCAGCAATCAGATCATCATCCAAGTGTTTCCAGCCATCATCAGTAACTACATCCAACAAATTCTCAATGTCACGATGGAGCGACCGCAAGGTACTCTAGGGCCCAGGAGTAGGTGGATCCACCCCCTCCACCTTACCCCTCCGTCGCTCGTAACTTACGGGTGGGTGTGGCCCAACATCTGCACATACACAGAGTACATCATCAATATCTATCGTAAACATAAATTGGATACCACTAAGCTAGTGAACTATATATGAATATAAACACATAAAACATCATGTATATGTACCATGTTGTCCCCAAGCCTGTCCTAGAGGTCGGGGCATCTCTGAATCTCCCATGTAGTGCATCCCTACGTATAGGTAGTCCTCGATGAGGACTGGGAGCTTACTCCACTACGATAATAACTCTTGAGTAAAGAAGTGGCCCACTAATACACCTCCCTCCCAGACCAGCATCTCACTCCATCTCTGCATCTGAGGCTCCTGAGGCCCACCATCCCACACTACCAAGTGCAATCGAAGGGTCGGAAGTCTCTCGAATAAGAAAGAGCACAAAAATGAGGGGAAATAGAAATCCCCTCCTACAGCCCTAGCGTGGTTCGACAAATTTCGAACCATGGACAAATATATATGGGCCCACCCATAGTAGGTTCCCTCCAATACGCGCTCCATAATCTAGAGTATTCCCCCAAAAATCTTGTGCATCCTAGATGACGCCAACATCTATAGCACTATCACTGCAACCGCCGAAGTCAAGAGACTCTCAATGTTGCACATCAAGTTGTATGACCTACGCATAGTAGCAAAGGCATAGTAGTTCCTCTCATGGACATCATCCAGTGTCACCCCATTTGCAAGCTTCGATGTAGTGTCACCGATCACCCCCAACATCGGGAGCCCAGTGAAAAATTAACCATCATGGAGCATGATATCAAGCCACTCCCACTGGATAATGAAGCACTCTACATCTATATCCCAGAAACTCATCACTGTCTCTAGTAACAGTCTCGCGGTCCGCATAAGTGGAACCTAAAAGTACTTCAACAACCCACTCCAGGAAAGTGTATCCTACACACCCGCGCTTCTCATGACCTGACCCCACAAGGTCCCAATATCTCGCTCTGTCCACACAGGTCAGTCCATCTTGCACATCAAACAAATACCTGTCAGACACAATCTAACACACAAAACCTCATCCAAGGATCAGGTTGCACCTTTTCATTCATTATGAGCAACCCAAGTCGCACTTAATCCCTGAATAGTCGTGACTCATTCACACTTTTTGGCTAAACAAATGTGACCCAGGTCGCGCCTATCTCTTTGACAAGTGTGAATGGGTCGCGACTGTATGGCCAAAAATATCAACCCAAGTCATGTATTTTCCTTTGAAAAGTGTGACCCATCCCTAACGAACCCTTTCATTTCAGCTAAGGCACCTAGATGGACTAAAACCAAATGTAATCTAGTGAAAAGGACGGTTTTGATGTGTACTCTTACCGGCAAGTCACGAATCTGAAAACCAATGGTCGGAATGAAAGAAATCATCAAAAGAGATCTAGGGTCCTCCACTCCAACTCAGCACTGAACTGTAACAATGACAAATGGCATGTGGTCCCCTCTTGTTTATAGGCCTCCATTGGTTCTATTTTTCTTTTGTACATCACAGGGTCATTCAGAGTCCATTTGGAACGTCGTTCACACCACTGGCTTCGGTTTTTCATCCTCTGTCTTTTGATAAGACCCTTGTCTCACTTTCTTACTATGACTTTCTGGCCCAATTCCCGAAATCCACCTCTATTTGCATGCCACCACGTGAATCTCCACTATGGAGTTTGTATTATGCTCTTTTCTAGACTCTTAAAAGAATTAAAAGATCGTCGAGCATGCTTGCTTCCTTTCACACTCATTAAAGTATTTGAAAAGGCGTCTATGTAGCCTCGTTTACCTCATTTTTTGGACTATGTAGACTATCATAATAAAAGGACCACCATGGCACACTCAGGCTAGGAACGTTTCCCTTTTGCATCCTTTTATACTTTATCGGGCATTGGGACCGAACTTTACAAAAAATCTCATCATGGTTTGTCTTTAAGCTTGTTTCCATCCTTCTCATCAAGAAAATATTGCCAAGCAAACTTGGTTTCATTCATGCTCGTAAAATTATTTGAATGATTGTCCAGTAATTATAGGTTTAACCTTTTCTATCCTGATTGGATTAGCAACGTTAAATAATTCTTCCTTCCCCAAAGGTCAGGAGAGCTCTCCTGCACACACTTTTATCCTTTTTCATACTCAAGAGAATACATACGAAAAAGATACCACACTGGAGTCTTCTTCCTGTTTTCATCCTATCAAAAAATTAAAACACCATTAAGCATTTACTTTCTTGGGCTCACTAAAAATCCATGAGATCATGATATAATGGTTCCTTTTGGTGCCACCTCATATATACATTTTGGTAGCTTCACCACTATTGGTCGCCTTTGTTGATATAATCCTACGATGAGTCTTCCTTGGATCGCCTAGATATCACTAGTCTAGTTACCTCCCTCAGTATTCCCCATCTGTAGTTACATTCATGGTATTACAGCTATGATCCCGATCCCATGAGTCAGTTTCATTTGTTTCCAAGTCAGCCCTGCCTTCATACTCTGAACAAAGGAAGTTTGAGTCCCCTGTACTCCACTTCCCTTGTTCCCCCACTCAGTGTGTCAGTCCCTAGATTGTCCCACATATTTGATTATCCCCCTCATGCTTATTTTCAAGGAAACATTATTTCCTTGATTAGTTGGAGGTCTCCCTCTGTCGACATCAACACATCTATTCTAGAGGATAGACCTAGAGGTCCTTGTATCTTGGATTCATTCACCTTATTGATGAGTTCCTTGGACCACTTGAGAAGATTCATTAGTGCTTCTCAGGATGGTTGTGTCTCATGTGCTCAACTTCAGCTACATCATCACACCATTGAGATTCATACAGGGTATTGGTTTGTGCAGTATTTGATTAAAGACCCTAGTTGTCACCTGACTCTAGCACATTGGTGAGTCTATTATGGGACCCAGACAGGATCATATCCCTTGTGATTTCTGGGTTGCATTGGAAATAGTGTTTCAAAAACCCCAGAGCAATGCTTCTATGTAGATCCAGTATTGATGTGCCATATTGTACCACAGATATTCTGAATTCCTGCCATGGAATCCCTCCAGCTATGTACACTTCCATATTCAGTAGAGCATCAGTTATGAAGATATTTCTTTCCAAGAGAATGACATTGTTGTTATGTATCATCTCTTCAAATCAGCAGGATATTTAGCCTCTAATTGAGGTCACCATTATGTAACATCAGTTGTATATGTATTGATCGGCTCCCATATTTTTATCCTCGATCCCATTATTTATTATTTTGACATTATTACGAGCATGGGTATGCCCACCTCATCCATATACATGTCACACATTTTTTTATCTCACCCATTGTTGGGAACCAATATTAATACAAAAACCAAAATCCATCGTGGTTCGAACGAGGAAGCGTCGCTTCTTCATAGGTCTCTCCAGTATCTCCACTATCCCCATGATCCTATGATGTATGTCAGCCATACGATGAGCTCCTGCCCTCACACATCAAGGGGAAATATGTTAACTCAAAAAATTGCTCAACTAGCTCTGCATGGTCAAAACCACATACATACATCATTTTCCTACCATTTTTCCCTTACCTTTGACCTTCACAACTATGGTTTACCTTCATTTTCTCTCAAAAAAGGCCAAAAACCCCACAAAAAGGCCAAAAAAGCTCAAAAAAGGGCTAAAAACCCAAAAAAGGGATAAAAACCACAAAAAGGGGCTTAAAACCCTAACCAGGGTTCCAAAACCCTAAAAGAGAGAAGAAGACAAAAAACCTAAAAACTTATTATAAAAATAGTGTGGAGGTCTCCATCAACAAGATTCTTATCCCTTTTTCATTATTCTATTTTGTGAGTATGGTGAGAAACCATCATTCTCAAAGTATTCACACCATTTTTCCAATCATTCCATAGCCCCACTATCTCCCATCCAATACGTTGAGGCATCCTCTGTACCAACCATCCTATGGGGAGGCGGTCCATTTCTAAGATCGGGCACGATGGCCCATTTTCAAAAAAAGAGGGTATAATTTTCATGTTTTATGTTTTTGTTTAGTTTAGTTGTATTTTCTTATTGTTTTTTTTACAAATATTATTGTTTGTTGTAGCTATTTTCCACGAACTCTACCCTACTATCTCATTGATAGAAGGGTGGTGCTTTTGCACGTACTAGGGGTGAAAATCCTACTATAGCAGTACCAGCCATAGGAGGATTCCAAGGAGGATGGAATGGAGGATTCGGTCGAGGAGGAGGACGAGGTCATAGACCTATGAAATGTTATAATTGTGGAGTATTGGGACATTATTAGAGAGATTTACCAAACCCTCAGTCGCAATGTACTTATTATACTGCCTCAAATCATATTGTTGAAGATTGTCCACAACTGATCACTAAATGGAAAGCAAAGAATGTTCCACCACCACATAACTATAACCAGAACATGAGATAGAATGTGAACCAGTATGCTAATCAGCCCCAAAACCAAAATCAAGGGCCAACTATGGGAAAAATTTCAGCATAACCCAGGATGCAACCTATAGATGTTGGCGTCATAGCTCGAGGAGTCATGACAATGGGAGATGACGGTCCACTCTTGCAAATTCAATTTTCAAGTCGATAGAAGGTACAATTTGATGTCAACACCAAGAAAGAGATGTTCTTTGATGCAAAAGACATCATAAAAAGAGATACGGGTAAGTTACCTATCTATGAAATTCCATCTTCTTTTGATTTGACACTTGTAATAGGACCATCGTGGAAGGGTGGAACATTGTAGAGTTTCTTAGAAATTTATTTGTCATTAGCAAAGTAACTTGATGCACTAGAGGATATCACAAGTATGCTATATCGACCAGAGAAAGGTCGACACGACTACGCTATGAACTCTTTGCACAAGAAGAAAATTGGAAGAGAGATGAGCATGAATGTCCAAATTGGTGATTATGATGTGGACTCGGTCATATTGGATCTAGGATCAGATATCAACATTATGACAAAGTAAACATGGGAAAGGATGGGGAAACCATAGTTGGTTTGGTCCCATGTGCAACTGCGACTACCAAATCAGACCATAGTATCACCAATTGAATGAGTACCGCACTTACTAGTTGAAGCAGAAGGGATGAAGACTTATGCATATTTCGATGTTATTGAAATCATCGACGAAGGTAGCTCATATCCCGCACTTCTGGGGATTTTTTGGGCTAATGAAAATATGGCTGTGATCAACTTGTAGAAGAGAGTGATGACTTTTGAAAACTGTGACATGCAGATCATCGCCCCATTGGATCCGAGCGAAGGTAGAAGGTATCTCGAACCAGTGAAGGAGGAATTCATAGGAGGATGGGACCATGCATACAATATTTTAGAGGACTACATCGATCCCACTGTGGATGGTTATCTGGTTTGGTGAAGTTATATCTCTACATCATCGGATTCTGATGATGTGCTAGAAAATTGGAAGAATCGACTACATGAAGTATCAATCTAGAAGTGTGGGTAAGTCACTCAATCGCTGTGTTGGGCTGAAACAAAGTTTATTGAGCTACCAACATATGAATGGATACCCAATTTAACTAATTTTATTGATGAGTTTGAAGACAAGGTATCAAAGCCTCAGAAACTATTTCCATTGGAGGAAGAACTGAAGGATACTCCAGCAAGATGGTGGGGATGCATAAGAAATCGATCGGTGGTTGGTTGATATGTTGCAGACTTATGGAAGTTCAAATTGGAGCAATAGAGCACTATCAGGGTCAGAAGTATGACGGAAGAAATGATCCCAATAATCATCTGGTCGCATGTCAGACCGTGTGGGTGTCAAGGCCAAAGAACGAATGGGTACATGTTTTTTTCCACACATTGGATGAGATGCTAAGACAATGGTACGTATCGGCAAAACTCTGAAAAGAGATTACAACATGGAAAGACTTGACAGTCTAGACACACTTTATCTTTCTAGAATCTAATCTAATGATACATAGCACACTTCAGCACATCTAATATGTTGTCTTGGAAATAGTTCCAGTGGTATTTGCTAAATAATCACATGAGACACCAGTGATGCAGTTGATGACAGAGTGTTACAATGTGACAGGAGAACCTGGAAATGGGGATGATCCAAGAAATATCAATATTATAGAGTCCGAAGGAAGTTAGGATATCGCAGCACCAGAGATGTCAGCCAATAAATTCCAATAACCTATGAAGATTAAAAAGGTCAAAATTGGGATGGCAGAGGATCTGAAGTTCGCTAGTGTAGGAGATTATTGGGACGAAGCCACTATGGCGAAGATCACTAATTTATTACACGAGTTCTAGGATTTATTTTTTGACCAAATTTTCTGAAATGAAAGGGATTCTAAGGGACTTGGGAGAAATTAAAATACCGATAAATCCCCATGTGAATCCAGTAAAGCAACATCTATATCAATTGAATCTGTGATACAAGGAATGAGTGAAGGTTGAACTCGATAGGATATTGGATGTTGGAATCATCTAACCTATGGAAGAATCATAATGGATCAGTCCAATGGTGGTTCAAGATAATAAGATGGGTGAAATTTGGATATGTGTGGACCTCAAAAAGTTAAATGACGCATGTCTCCATGAACTATTCCTAACACCATTTATTGGTGAAGTACTGGAAAGCATCGGTGGCCAATATATTTATTCATTCATAGATGGATTTTCAGGTTACCATCAGATAAATATTGTGAAGGAAGATCGACACAAAATGACCTTTGTGATGGAATGGGGATGTTTTTAGTACATAGTGATGTCGTTTGGCCTCAAGAACGCACCTACGATCTTCTCAAGGATCATAGTCATTGCGTTTAAATACTTCATTCAAAAATTCTTGGTGGTATACATGGAAAAATATCC
The DNA here is from genome assembly GCA_001517045.1 of Pseudotsuga menziesii. Classification (NCBI taxonomy): domain Eukaryota; kingdom Viridiplantae; phylum Streptophyta; class Pinopsida; order Pinales; family Pinaceae; genus Pseudotsuga; species Pseudotsuga menziesii. The sequence continues at coordinate 381,268 of LPNX010519361.1, forward strand.
TGTCTATGGGATGGTGAAAGACCACATTGCAAACCTGCGAGTGATGTTGGAGAGATGTCGAAAACATCAGATCTCACTAAATTTGTGAAAGTGTATTTTTTTGTGTCATTTGGTATTTTTTCGAGGCACATCGTCTGTAAAGAAGGAATGTTGGTCGATCCTACTAAAATCATGATAATTTTTAATTTGCCTCCAACAAGGACGATGAAACAACTCAGGGTGACATTGAACTATACGAGGTATTACCGGAAGTTCATAAGAGGATATGCAATGATCACAACATCAATGGAGAATTTTTTGAAGAAATATGTGAAGTTCGAATGGATTCATGAGTGTCAAGGAAGTCTTGACACTCTCAAAAAGAAGATCGTCACGGCACCAATATTTGTATTTCCAGACTTGATGAAGGAATTTCACATCCATTTTGATGCATCATCGGTTGCATTAGGTTTCATCTTGGAACATCCAAGTGAAGGAGTGATTGACAACCCAATTTCTTTCGCAAGCCAAAAGTTTTCATCTGTGGATAGGACCTGCACCATGACAAAGTGCGGAGGATTGGCGATGGTATATGCACTATAGAAATTTTGTCATTATTTGTTGGGAGGACACTTCAAGATGTTATTGATCATTTCGCATTAAAATACCTTTTCAACAAGCCTGTGTTGGGGGGGAATATTTGTTGATGGTTGCTACTCTTCCAAGAATTTTATTTTGAGATTATTGTAAAGTCGGGTCGATTGAATGTTGGACTAAATCATTTATCAAGGATTGAGACAGGAAAAGAACCAACCAGCATTGACGATGGCTTACATGATGCATAGTTGTTTAAATTCATAATGGTGGATAACCATTACAAAAAAATCATCTGTTTTCTATCATTATGGAAATCATTGGACAATTTCACCACTAGTCAGAAGAAGCAATTGTTGTTTGAGCTACAAATTTTCATCTAATCGCTAGATAGCTCTATTATATGGGGCCCGATGAGATTCTATGTCAATATTTCCTACCACATGAACAGGAAAGGATATTGGCTAAACCACATGATGGAGGTGAAATACACTATGGAGGTCACGCAACTTCTAGGAAGATACTCTAAGTTGGACTCTGGTGGCTAACCTTGCACAGTGATGCTGCAGATTATGAAAAACATTGTTACATCTGTCAACGAACAGGGAATCCATCGCAATGAGATGAGATGACATTATTACCTTAGGTCATGCTACAGTCATTTGATAAGTGTATAGTGGATTTTGTGGGACCCATCAATTTTCTAAGAAAGAGTACATGTGTGTGATACATTATAATGGAAACAGACTATCTAACTAGATGGGTGGAAGCAGCACTAGTGACGGATTGTACCACTACGATGGCAATGAGGTTCCTATTCAAAAACATCGTTACTCGGTTTGGATATCCAAATATATTGATGAGCAACCAAGGGAGTCACTTTATCAATCACACCATTAATGCAATGACAGAGAATTTCAAGATTCAACACAAGAAGAGCACTCCCTCTATCATCCCCAAGTGGATGGAATAGTCGAATCATTCAATAAGGTATTCAAGCATGCATTAACAAAGGTTAGTAACACAAACCACAATGATTGGGATTTAAAGATTCCTATGATATTATGGGCCTATAGGACGACATGCAAGCGATTGATAGGGAAAACACCATTCAATCTCGTATATGGCCAAGAAGGGGTGATGCCAATGGAGTACATTGTTCACAGCTTTCCCAACACAGAAGTGACATGTATGGCTGATGAAGGATCCCTTGAAGAAATATTGATGCAGTTGGTAAAACTTGAGGAAGATTGGTTCATCACAGGATTTCACCAACAAGTTGAAAAGCAATTCTAGAAGGCATGGCACGATCGACATATCAAAGCAAAATACTTCCAACAGGGATACATGGTTCTCCTCTATGAAATAAATTTTGTGAAGCATCCAAGTAAGTAACAAATGTATTGGTTAGGACCTTATGTAATTCATTTCATCACCTACAAAGGTATGGTGTAGTTACAATAGCTAGATGGCGCATTACTGCCGAAGCTTGTGAATGGTAGTCGAATAAAGTCCTATAGGGATAGCCAGGTGCGGCGCCATGCATAAGATGCATGCGCAAGAATATATGTGTGAGTGTGTGTGTGTGTGTGAGTGTGTGTGTTTATGTATATGTATATGTATATGTATATGGAAATATGTTGAAGAGGAGGGAATCACAATAAGGAAGGTCGCAAAAGAGGAAAGGATACTTAATTCACAGCAAGAAGGGAGCCTGGCGACATCGAATGAAGTGCAATAGATTCAAATCAGGTAATAAATGAAGCAGTTAAACTAGATGGGAGACAATGTAAGTGGATGAGACATGCATTCATGAGGAATTAGACAACTGGATTTATAGAATCAACGGTGGATTTGGTTGATCGTTGGAGGATTTGGCCATGATGTTCAAAATCATTTGCACAAGTGTCTTCAATGTTATAAGAGTCAGCATGCGGGGAATTGGATGAAACATTGTGATAGTTGAGCCGATCAGAGTGAAGGTGATTATCAGAGCATAGAGAGGATTGCACGAGTGATAGAGTTGAAGCGATGGCTTAGATAATCTCAAGTGGTAGAACCCATGATTCTCTGCCATCAAGAATGTTGATTGAAGAAGAAATACCATACCTTCAAGAATAAATATTGAGGATAGTAAGGAAGAAAACGGGTGCAAATCTCCCAAAGTCCCCATAGTGGAAGAAGAGGTCTACACGAAGCTCTACCAGGGCCACAGAATGTGAAGCATAGTTTGGGCCCTTGATGACCGGTGGAGAGGACTCCATAGCTCAGAAGGGGGTGACTGTTGATGACATCCCTGGGTGTGTACCACCCAAAAGGGTAGATGCACCAACAATGAAGTTGTCCAAGAACTAGCGGTATCTGATTAAGATGCCTGCGATGCCAAAAGGGGTGCATGTCACAATGAATATTATGCCACATTTGATGAGGATGACCTACAATGACCATGATCTGGTAGCATATCCATAATGCACAACAAAACCTTATGAGACATGGGCGCAAGGAGATGAAGTTATGGTCATTCACATGCCATAGCAGTGGGGTTTGGGATTGTAGCAGTCAGGGCTGTGAGGCCTCACCCACATGCCACATTTTGGTTGTTATGCAGATGAAAATTCATGTGTGAAGCAGTTTCTAACTTGTTTCCATGGAGGGTATCTTTGGCTCAACACCAAGGTACCGATCACTATCGAGTTGATATCATAAATTATCAGGTTTCCCATGAAGGGTGTTGACCCATTGTAGTACTTCAAAGGAAAGGACAAAAATAAAAGGCTATCCATGAAGCTAAATAATAAGTATGATGTTTTCCAGGATAAACATTCCTACGTGATAAAAAAATTTCAACGACAAGGTCATCTGAGTCGCAGCCAAGCTGTTGGCTGTGAAGATGGTAAGGAAGAACATACCTAATCAGTGTACTTCTGGAGTAATTGTGTGCATAGAGTAGTGCATTGAAGGCATCCAAATAAATTTAATGTCCCATTTTTGGAAATTTTATCAAAATGACCAATTCTTCAATTAATTCATAATGTACTCAAATTCATCTTCTTACAACTCTAGTTATATGGATTCAATTGATTCCAAAATTCCTCCAATTGCTTTCAAACTTGGTGAGGGAGGTCCTGAGGGGTGATGTAACATATTATCACATATATCATACATATAATCAACTTAGATAACAAACCATGGTCTACAATTTTCAAGGGAATATGTTTCGGGACAAAACTAGTCAATTCGGGAGGTGGAAATCCCCTCTGGGTCCTGGAACAAATCTCTTCATAACACTGTACAAACTTCACTAATGGTGGGTATAATACTTGGATCTATTATCAGGAATTAATTAAAGTATATTTGAAGCATATTATGTGGTTTTTGGGTCGAATAGGTATCCAAGAGAACTCCATGAATTTACTAGTAGTTTTGAGGTTCCAACACCCAATGGTAGATGACTCCAAATAGCTCCAAATGCTCTCGCGTTGTACCAAAAAGTGTATTATTGATATAATAACTTAATTATAATGTTAATGGATATAATAAATTAATTATAATTTTAATGTATATAATAAATTAATTATAATGTTAAGGGATATATCAAATTCTGAATATGATAGATGTTTTAACTAGCAATTTTGGCGCTCAAATCCCCCCTGGGGTGAATGATAGAAATGGCTTCCCAAGTGTGCTGAAACCCACTCAAATTATCACATTGAATTAGGGGATATGTATATTATATCATAACATACTCATATACATAACCAATCGACCTCCCATGGCTGTTATCACTTCGTTCAATCAGATATAAAAAACTAGTTTTGGACCCTTAAGGAAATGAGATGTGGTTTGCTCCAAATGATATGAAATTCGACCCAATGGCCACAAATTCTCAGTTACTGAACATTAAACCCACAGTATAAATTAATTACATTTCCTTTATTCATAAATAATCAATGGTGCACACATATATTTGATTCCATCAAGATTGGAAGAGTTTACAACAAGGTATTGGGGAAATGGCATTGTTTCTTCAATATTGGACAATAATACATGAGATATATTGGAATTTATACCTGAGAGATTTATTAAATTAAATAATAGAAAATTTACATCATAATACAGAATTTTGGAGCAAGATAATCTCCCTCAAAGAGATGGATAGCTCACCAAGTGCGCCTCACTCCATGGAGATGAAATATGGTGAGAAAACTTGAGATGAATGGAAGAACAAGCTGATATTGATATGTGCATGATTTTCCTGTATATTTAACCTTTAAATTATGACTCCATTGAATCTCCTTTAAATACCTGAGTGTCCTCTCCAAATCACCAATTAGGATGGGAATCTTTCACCCTCGAAATTGGCGAAGGCAAGGAACTAGTCATCCACTATCTCTCTCTTCACAAACCCAAATTCATCAAATGATAAAAAAAAATTATCTTGGTTTATTTATGTATTTTATAAACATACTTATCCTTATAAGGTTCCCAAAATCATCCATAAACCCAAGCCAATTCGAATTGGTGTGATTGCTCATGCTTTTCCATGTGGCCTCTCTCTTCCTCTTCCATCTTCCCTCAAATTCAAGTAGGAGCCACTTGGCCTTCTTCAAATCCCATGAGTTCCCTATAAGATGATATATTCAAACCTGAAATTTCATATATGTCATATTTAAGCCTTCAGATCTGACTTGTGTCATAACTATCATAGAATATCCATCATTGGCATCATACATGTCATAAATGTAAGGGGAATCTAACCAAGTGTCCATGAAACTCCCATTTGGCTCTTCCTCTCCCATGTAAGTTAAAATTAATCCCAAATTCAACATATCAATTATATGTACAAGTATATTAACCTTATAATCCATCTAAAAACATTATTCTTCCCATAGATTCAATATTGCAAGAGGAGGATTCCATGTGGTACCAATTTTCTAGCTTGTGTGGGCCCCATAGTCTCCATGTGTCTCCATGCTCCATTGCCAATTAAATTTTATCTTTTATTTATTTAATAATATAAATTATCAAATATTTATCCCCTTATAATTTTTAAATATTATTTATTATCCCCCTTATTCCAAATCTCAAAGCTTCCACCCCAACCTAGGAAACTAGTGATTTTCCTCCTAGGAAATTATTTGACTTTTAGCATCCATTTGACAACTTTCATGCATATGTAAAATGTGGTTTGTCCATTGTGACCCAATCAAAAATTTGGGATATTATAAATCCTCCCTTCCCAATATTTCTTTTCCTCAAACAATTTCAAACATGGTTGTTGAAGAACCTGCTTTCTGTATGATTCTTTGAAGTTGCCACTGAGATGCCAACTTTGAGTCTTTGAGATTCAATGAATATTTTAGAGAGGAACCACCATTATTGCTGCTGAAATACTCTTATTAAAATCACTTTATTAACTAGGTAACACATCTCCCATATTGCTTGTTTCCCGAAGAATTTGGAATCAATGGGACTAAAGACTATCCCTAGGCCCCATTGCTTGCATTGCACTCCAACAATTAAGATTGCTCTCCAACTCATACTATTAGGAAAGAGAATTCAAGGATACCATTTTCTTGTATGCATTATTCCAAACATCATGAGTACATAATATATATCATCAAAGTACATAACAACATAGTAAAAATATATATCAAGGAGGTGCCTCATCAAAAAATAATGAAAGTGCTTATACCTCCAAGTGAGTAGACTACCATTTGCCAAGTGCATACATGCTTCAAGTGACCATTCAAATATGATACAATGACATAGGTGAGGATCCCATGTCCTATAATGTTTCTTACAAATAATGTAATATGCATCAAAATAATAATCATACATTTGTTCTTTCATCCAAGAAGTGAATGAAGAACCTCCACCAAAATATGAACCAAATAAGGAGCAAATAAAACATGAAGACTTTAAGTGGCTCAAAGAAGTCTCGACAATACATCCATGAATGAGAGAATCATAAATATATAAAAAATTATGTGGCTGGAAAAAAAAACATTCTCCAACCATAAATCTATTCACCCCAGTGTTGGATGAGGTTCCTCCAACCTCAAATGAACCAAGTGTTGAGCAATAAAAACCATGAGTATTCAAGTGACTCAAATGAATATCATAGGTGCATCCATGTAGATGTGCAACATAATAAAGTAACAAAGGATTCTATTGAAAATTTGAATAAGAGTTTGGGCCAACCATTTCATCATAGAAAGTAAATCTAGGAGTTCCATACTCCTCATGTGGCACCATCAAAAAGAACCCTTTCACCCATACTTCATTGAGACTAATGCTGCAAAACATGGAATTGTAGGATGTAGGAGAATGAACTAACTCATCCAAATGGGATGTACGAGAATGAACTAACTCACCCAAATGATCAAAAGTGAAGAAGTCTCATCATGGTAAGGATCCATATGGGTAGTATCATGCAGCTCCTTCAAAAGTGTGAAACCTTTGTCATAGGTTGGTTCCAATGTAAAGGAATCGTGCTCTTCATTAAAAATTGCATAGCCTTCATCAAGAGACAATTCAAGTTCCTCTTCCACCACATCAGGTGTTTGGATCTCTTCAAGTTCATCTTCAAAAACATCGAGCACATTCAAATTTCTACATTTCTCATGATCCACCATGTCATGAGAATCCTCCAAACAATCTACCATTTGACAATCTGAAACATAGGAGGAAAAACAAGTGTCTTGCAACTTTTCAAGGAGTTGCTCATTTTGAAGTGTGAGCTTATGAATAACCTCAGTATTCTTCAAGTAGGATTCATGTAACCATTCACTAAGCTCAATGACATTTTTTCTATAAAAAATAAAAGAAATGAAATTACCTATGATGTTGCACATTGCTCTTTGAATCTTCTCCATGTCTTCAAGGAATGATGGCTCCTCCAAGGAAGTATCTCTCCAACAATAATTTGATACCAATTCTTGAGTATCATGGAGTATGCTAAGGGCCTCTGTATATTCTTTTAATTCATCTTTAAGTACCCTTCAAGAAAATGAGGCTCTTGCAAATGAACCTCCTCATCTTCTTCCTTCTTGCTTGGACCAACTTCATGAAGCTCAAGTGGTGATGGGGAAGTTGATCTTGTTTCTTCTTCAACTGCTACAAGGTATTCATTTTCATTTTCATGAGAAATTTGGATCGCAGCAACATTTTCAGATCTTATCTCTATGTCACCAACATAGAGTTGTGAGCACCCATCATTAGGTACTCCTTCATAGTTCAAACATCCATCCGTAGATCCCCTTTGGTCCATGTCCATAGTAGAATTTGTTTCAGAATGATATTAAATAGTTTCAAGATACTCTTCTTACTTCTCATGTGATGTTTCCTCATATTTTTCAAATTCATTTGGGAGTGAATTTTGATCCTCTTGGTGTAATTCTTTTTCTTCTTCACCACCCATAGAAATTTGTACCTCCTTGGTCTCCTCCCTACTTATTCATTGATGTTTATTCCTTAATGAGTTCTTATTTGAATTATTTTTCATAAATTCCTTCAACCAATCATTAAGGTCTTCAAAATAAATGGTATTATGTGTCTCTCCATGATGGAAACTTCTACTACCCATAAATTGGCTAGCCATCAATTTGAATGCTTACTTAACCTATCTGGTCATATCATCACCACATGACTTAATTACTTTATTCAATTCATCTACACCATCCATAACTTCAATAGGTGCCAAGACCATGCTATGATACCACTATAATGTCCATTTTTTGGAAATTTTATCAAAATTACCATTTCTTCAATTCTTTCACAATGTACTCAAATTCATCTTCTTACAAATCTAGTTATATGGATTCAATTGATTCCAAAATTCCTCCAATTTCTTTAAAACTTGGTGAGGGAGGTCTTGAGGGGTGATGGAACATATTATCACATCTATCAGACATATAATCAACTGATATACCCAACCATGGTCTGCAATTTTCAACCTTCACTAATGGTGGGTATGATACTTGTATATGTTATAAGACATTAATTAAAGTATATTTGAATCATCACATGTGATTTTTGGGTCGAATAGGTATCCAATATAACTCCATGAATTTACTAGTAGTTTTGAGGTTCCAACCCCCAATGGTAGATGACTCCAAATAGCTCCAAATGCTCTCCATTTGTACCAAAAAGTGTATTAGTGATATATTAAATTAATTATAATGTTCATGGATGTATTATGGCCTCCCAATTACATCTTAAATTCTATATCAAATTCTGAATACGATAGATGCTTTAACTAGAAATTTTGGGGCTCAAATCCCCCCCGGGGTGAATGATAGAAATGGCTTCCCAAATGTGCTGAAAACCACTAAAATTCTCCCATTGAATCATGGGATATATATATTAAATTATAATATACTAATACACATAACCAATCGACCTCCCATGGCTGTTATCACTTCCTTCAATCAGATATAAAAAACTAGTTTTGGCCCCTTGGGGAAACGAGATGTGGTTTGCTCCAAATGATATGAAATTAGACCCAATGGCCACAAATTCTCAGTTAATGAACATTAAAACCATATTATAAATTAATTACATTTCCTTTATTCATAAATAATCAATGGTGCACACATATATTTGATTCCATCAAAATTGCAAGAGTTTACAACAAGGTATTGGGGAAATGGCATTGTTTCTTCAATATTGGACAATAATACATGAGATATCTTGGCATTTATACCTGAGAGATTTATGAAATTAAAGAATATAACATTTACATCAGAATACAGAATATTTTAGCAGTATAATCTCCCTCAAAGAGATGGATATCTCACAAAGTGCACCTCACTCCATAGAGATGAAATATGGTGAGAAAACTTGAGATGAATGGAAGAGAAATATGATATTGAGATGTGCATGAGATTAATGTAGATTTAACATGTAAATTATTTCTCCATTTAATCTCCTTGAAATACCTGAGTGGCCTCTCCAAATCACCAATTAGGATGGGAATTTTTCACCCTCGAAATTGGCTAAGGCAAGGAACTAGTCATCCACTAGCTCTCTCTTCACAAACCCAAATTCATCAAATCATAAAAAATCCTTATATTGGTATATCCCTGTATTTTATAAACATACTTATCCTTAAAAATTTCCCAAAATCATCCATAAACCCAAGCCAAGTCGAATTGGTGTGGTTGCTCATGCCTTTCCATGTGGCCTCTCTCTTTCTCTTCCATCTTCCCCCAAATTCGAGTAGGAGCCTCTTGGCCTTCTTCAACTCCCATGAGTGCCCTATAAGATTATATATTCATGTATTACATGTCATATATGTTATATTTCAGAATTAATATCTGACTTGTGTCATAACTGTCATAGAATCTCCATCATTGGTGTCATAGATGTCATAAATGTAAGGGAAATCTAGCCAAGTGTCCATGAAACTCCCATTTGGCTCTTCCTCTCCCATGTAAGTTACAATTAATCCCAAATTAGACCTATTAAGTATATGAAAAATTATATTAACCTTATAATCCATCTAAAAACATTAGGCTTCCCATAGATTTGATATTGCAAGAGGAGGATGCCATGTGGCACCAATTTTCTAGCTTGTGTGGACCCCATAGTCTCCATGTGTCTCCATGATCCGTTTCCACTTCAATTTTCTATTGTATTTATATAATAAGATACATTTTTAAATATTTATCCCATTCTAATTTCTAAACATCATTTATTATCCCCCTTATTCCAAATCTCAAAGCTTCCACCCCCAACCTAGGAAACTAGTGATTTTCCTCCTCAACAATTATTTGACTTTTAGCATTCATTTGACAACTTTCATGAATATGGAAAATGTGATTTGGCCATTGTGACCCAATGCAAAAATTGGGGCATTTCAATAAACTAGTTGTTGTTTTTATTGAATCAACTAATGGAGGACACAATGTTGGTCCAAGATGGTAAGTGACCCTTTACATATTCCTGGTTGCTAATTTTAATCACTGGTGGGGTGGATGGAACCCAAGCATTACCAGGGAATAGATGTAGAATTTTCCCAAGCATGTAGGGGTGCACAATACCAAAACTTATGGTGGATTTATGTGAAGGATCGACAGATTGACTACGCAGTGAATTTTTATTTATACTGGGATGCGCTACAAGACAGACCAGGAAAGGTTCCACATCTCACTAAGGAGGAAACAACAAAGTATAGATGCATAGCGTGCTTCGAAATGAGACCCCATGTGATACATATTCATGTGTGACATGACAGTGAGAAGAAATGGATCACAACCATGTATAAACTAATGGATGAAGAGCTTGAGGAAGTTATCGATGATTGGCCTGTTGAATGGAAAGTGTCGGTCAGCATCGAGGAGTTGTCAAACACAGAGGCGGGTCCACCACCTGATATGTTGGTAGAACATGAGAAGGAGAAAGAGAATTACAAGGAGTTGGAAGATGACTCATCCAAGAATCCTATATATTCTGAGGTATAAAGGCATTTTGAAGAAGGAAGTACCAAAATAATATTCTAGCAGGGCAAGTGAAGCAACGCATCGAATATGATAGATGGCCAGGTCAGTCACTTCCTATAGGAAATCACAACTATGATGATTGAGAGCTAGGTGTAGCTGAAGTATCATTCCACCGAGTATTTCCACCAAGTCAAGGGATTTTTGTAATCCCTAGAAAACGTCATATAGCAGAACGTTCCACAAGTTGACGTGTTGCAAATATCAACAGAGATCAATATAGGGAAAAGAGTAAGGATTGTGTAGATTCCTCTGCATGCACTGGAGTATGGAAGTGAAGATGTTGATGCAACGATGCATCAATTCGACATGATCAGTATTTACATCAATGATTTGTCCATGCATACACTAGAAATACTATAGAAGGAATCCATCCAGGAGATCACAAACCGTGAATAAATCATGCACGACAAATTAGTAAAGTCACAAGAAAAACTGGCAGTGGTAAAGGAAGAGATCGAGAGGGTGAAGAAATCAAAGGAGTTGGATTTAATTTTGAAGGAAAATCCGTTTCCTTCAAAATGAAACCACACAATTTTGGATGAGTGTGGTTTAGGATGAGCAACTGCAGCAACTAGGCGCACAACTTCATGAGGCGGATGCACAGCTAACGACAATGCAAGAATCCATGAAAATGATGCCCCTAGTGGTGCAGGTTAGTAAGGCAGCAGAGTTATAGGAGCTTCAACAACGAGCTAGTAAAACACCAGAGAAGCGTCAATGCCGCACAACCTAGTTGGATTAATTTCAGGACATTGATGAACATTTGGCAATGAAGGCTGTGAATGTGCTTGCAACTACTAATGAGGCCCATAGACAAGTGGATGAGAATATTGTAGAGCACCCGATGGAGCAAGGAATAGAATATTGTGCAGTAATCATCATAAGGACCAAGGAAGCGGTCGACGAAGTAAAGAAAGAATATGGTGACTTCAAGGTCAGGATAAGTGCACACACGATATCCAACTGAAGTGGCTCAAGGGAAAGCCACAATTTTTTGTTGAGGGACTGTTGGCAAGTGGATTGGATGCACATGGTGCAAAAGCGACAAGGTTCAAATAAGACAACAGAATAGGAAGATGTCGACAAGTGGTCGGCTTGGTCGTATTTTTTTACTTTTGGTCCAAGTTAGTTATATGTGTACCTTTTTGTAAAGGTGCAAGCCTATAAATAGAGTTAGAAATGTAGTAGTATATCATCGAAGTATATCATTGATTGGATATCATCTTACTTTGGAGAGTGAATCTTATCTTTTGTCTATCTTGTGAACTGTTTTCTAGGTTTTTTTCTGAGGTTGTCGACTAAGGGATGTATTTTGGAGATATATGTTGACCTGTGAAATAATATAACATGGATGTTGCTGGAAAATTTATGTTTCTTTTGTCTGTGATGTGATGTTTGATCTTGTTATTGTTATCTCTTTAGTTAATTAATGTGGTACAAACGATGCGATATGAATGGTTAAATGTTGCAATCTAATGTTTTAATTTTTTTCTTGTATGAATGAAGATAAGTCTTCACATGGTGGATGAATTATTGCATGTCGACATCTTTTCTATATAATAAAATGGTGTGATATTAGATCGTATATAATGGTTAATAAAACCTTGTTTTGGATCTCTAGGTGATAGTGCGACAGAGATATATTAGTGCATAAGTCATCTTCCCTTCTACGAAAATGTGGTTCCTGCATCCCTCCCTCAAACATATTAGGTGATACTTCATATGCTTCATAGGTGTTGTTGGATAGGGTAAAACCTAACCGGGACAATGTTTAGGGAGGTCACATCGAAGGGTTTCGACAATGTGTGAACCCCTGTTTACTGAAGTGAGACAACACTAGTTCATATCTTCCCACTTGTGGCTCATGCAAGAGGAAAGAAATGATTACATGTTGTATTATCAAACAAATATTTTGGTTGAATTGGTCAACCTATAATTACAATCGAGATATTTCTAAGGTGACAAATGTAGATCTTATAGTTCATAGATGTATACAAAATGAAAAAATAAAAATAGGCACAACCATCTATTATCCAGATGATTTTATAATTTCGAGTACTGTATAGATTCGATTAAATTGCTCTAAATACAAAAGGAATTTGTAATGCATAGAAAATCAGTAAACTGTAATTTATCCTTAATTCCCTAGAACATCTGGAATTTGTTCTATTTTGGGATAATAATATGGAAAAGAGGATTCCCTACCCCCTATATATACATTCTCATATGAACCATCAAAGGAATCCAAGACTTCCAAGTTCTTGTCAATAACAGCGGTGATATTATGATCCTTTCCTAAACCTTGAATTGTGTCCTGCAACAATATGATTGTTTTCTCTTGAGCTTCATATTTCCCTTTCTAAATTTCTATTTTAGTTTTGGCCATAACTAGTTTAACCCTCATATGTTTCATTTTGGAAAAAATGAGTTCTTTCCTTTGTGGTCTTTAATGTGTCTAGAAGCCTATGAAAAGTTTCAAATACATTAGATGTTGCAAATTCAATCTAAAAATAAAGAGTAATAAACATATAATTACATTGTTGAAAGTATTGCATACCTTCCTGTTCTCGGTGGTAGATTTCCTTGTTTTCTCAAATCCCTATACTTTCCATCATACACTAGGGCCTTCCACTCCCTTGCTGGAATCATTGGAGGGAACTCATACCTAGGGTCCCTTTATAGACGAACCCTATATTCATCCCCTACAATATTTATATGTTGGCCAGCTTTCTTTAGGACCTTTACTCAGTTAAAGGTCTCACCACTGAATAGCCTAACTAAGTGATTCATGAGCTTATCTTTTATTTTTTTTATTTTTTTATCCCACCTTGAGTGGATGATGGTCCAAAATATATCCAATTATAAATCATTTATATGTTTAATAAAAAACATCATTTTCTACAAAATTATCATGTAATCATTAGTTGAAAAAGAATGATCTATAAGTAAATTTCAATCAGATTATATACAAGAATCAAAACATTTTTTAAATACCTGGGATCTTCTCTATCTTTATTGGAATGAGATATTTTTCCACCAAAAATGTGGTATTTATTTTCTCATGCTATTAACATGAGAAGATCCAAGATATGTTGCTTGATCAATATCAATAGTAGGCTCTGCATCGACCCCATGTTCTGCATGATCTGGCGTGTGTTTTCCACTAGAAGTTTACACTCACATCTGGCCTCGTGGGTGTTGCGGGATGTGTTTCTGACTTTTCAGTCAACAATAATGGACCATGACATGCAAGTGAAGTCATATGCTCATGTGACGATTCTACACGAGCATCACTAGTACCAACACCCCCCTAACCACTATTATGTGGACGCAAAAACTACTGTAAAAAAAACATACTTTATTCCATGATCATATAAAAGTATAGAATATAAAATCCTAAATGAATTTATCTTCTAATTAAATATATCGTAGGTTAATTTCAAGCCCTAATGTCTCTTGACCAAAAGATCAACCTTTTTCTCTAATCTCATTTATCTACAATTGAATGAATAGCAAACAAAGGATGTACTCATTTATTTTTAAAGTTCTTATCTATAATCTTAATGGGTTCCAACGAAAATATGATGTCAGCATCATGCATGAGCTCATACACATCAGTATCTATGGAATTCTTTGTTACTAGATCAAATCCCAAATCAATATCGTGTAACAAAAATATATAAACATTACCGAAATGAAACCAATAGACTAAGGAAAAAAAATGAACTAAAAAAACATATTGCTCATATTTAATTTGTACAATTACAATGACGTATATTGCTATATTGATGCTGGTGGCATCTGATCGATGGTAGGGGACTTGTCCTGATCAACACCCTACAAAAAACATGTAGAAAACATTATTGAATTGAAACCAATATACTCACAAAGAAAACATAATAAAAAATCATATTGTTCATATCATATTTGTACAATTACAATGATATATACCTACAACCTCAAGGATGGTGTCCTCTAATCAACTGTCGGGGACTTTCCTTAATCACTACCCTGCGAAAAAATATAGAAAATAGTTTTAGGGCCTTTTTCTTTAATTTTTTTCCTGTTTTTTTTTTAGATATTGTTTATGGTTTTTTCCAATTTTTTGTTGCTTGCATGTTCCTATGTTCCTATCTAACTAATTACTGAAATGAAACCAATAAACTAACAAAAAAACATAATAAAGAAACATATTTCTCATATTATATTTCTATAATCACAATAAGGTATACATACTGCCTCAAGGTTGGCGTCCTTTGATATATTGTTAGGGAGTTTCCCCAATCATCACCCTGCAACAAAAATATAGAAAACGTTACCGAAATGCAACCAATATACTAACAAAATAAACATAATAAAGAAAATATTGGACATATTTAATTTGTAAAATTACAATGAGGTATACCTACTTCCTCGAGCCTTAGTGTCGTTTGATCAACAGTTGAGGACTTGTCCCTATCAACACCCTGCAACAAAAATATAGAAAACATCATCAAAATAAAACCAATGTACTCATGAAAAAAACATAATAATAAAATGTCAATATTTGAGCAAAAATTGAAGATACTTGAACTTTAAAACTTTTGATAAACAAATCTAGTGCATGTAGTTATCATAAACAATTCAAACACACAAATCCTTCAATCCATAAGACACATGATGTACCCTGGGAAAACCCTTAAAATCTAGAGGATGAAAAACCTAGCAATCCTTTGAGTGTCATAGATCATTTTAGAGAATGATTTTACAACACTTGCAAATTGCTTGATAAGAGATATCAAAGAAGAATTAGATAATAGAGATCTCTCGGAATATTGTCTCAACCTTCCCAAGTGCATAGTAGTCTAATAACAAGCTTATTAAGTCATACAATGAGAGGTAGTGAATGGTTTCATGCCTTTTGGGCACTATGAACACTGTGTGCACTATCCACACATTACCTATTGCGCCTTCCTTGACTTGGTTCCAAGTTTTCACCTTGAATTTGTCTCCCATACTAAAGATATGTGCCCTCTATTAATCCAATGGTGTTAACTTCCTTTAACTGAATGTTAACTTATTGAACTGAACTAAATTGAATTGAACTGAATTGAATTGCTTGACCATTAGTTAGGAGTTTAATTGAATGTCTTTAGTGCTTCACAACCAGTCCCATCCATAACAAACACTTAGCATAAATCAAGGAGTATATTCCTTAATTAACTTAAACTTGTTTTCCACAACTTAGACTCAATTGATTTCTTTGCAATTCAAGTTCACTAGAGGTCTAAAATGGGAAATTCAAATCCTTACTCTATCTTTGTGCTCATCTCATTTATCATTAATTAATTCTGCATCGTCCATGAGTGTATAATTAATTAATCATATTTATCATATCATACTGAAAATAATTGTTCTAAACCTATGATCATATGTATTACCCCAGGTCATATAGTCATTTGCTAAATTAAATCAATCTAGGGGTAGCTAATCCCTAAATGAGACTTATATCACCTAGTGACCATGAATATCCATACATCATATAGTATATCCTCATGAATTGATACAACACAAGTCATATGGAATTGATACAACACAATACTCCTAAACTTAATACAACATAAGTTCCAAACTTGATACAACACAAGGTTCTTACCTTGATACAACACAAGCTTTAGATCTTGATACAATACAACATCATTGTACACACATCTCTCATGAATAGGAATTGATACAACACAATGTCCTAGCTTGATACAACACAATCCCTTAACTTAATACAACATAAGTTTGATGGAGAATTTTTTGAACTAAATACAACATTAGTTTTGAACTTGATACAACACAAGTATGGAGAATGACTCCTGATGTTGTACATTTAACACTCCCTCTCAGTGAGGGAGTCATTCTCTGTCATACCAATCATATATCAAAAGTGTATGAACTTCATCACAGATAGAGGCTTTGTCATCACATTTGCAATATGCTCATAAGTAGCTATGTACTTAAGTTTTACAATACTTTTCAAGACCATGTCTCAAATGAAGTGGTTATTCATTTATATGTGTTTTGACTTGAACACATATTTCAATAAATTTGGAAATATTTTATTACAAGAACAATGCCATAATTGATTTTTTTTGTTATTTTGGAATTCTAGATCCACTGTTTAATTCCAAATTTAATGAAATATGTGTTCTTGTCAAGAAACACTGGAGTTTCAAAAATATGTATACAACTCTAGTTGTCACACTTAATCACTTTAGGCTCTATCTTTTCACCGAAAAATACTCCAAGTATCTTTCTAAGCCACACTGCTTCTCTATAAGCAATACTAGCAGCAATGTACTCAGCCTCGGTGGTGCTCTAGGAAACTTAACCCTGATTTATACTAGACCATTAAATCATAGTAGAACCCAAGATGAAATAATATCTAGAAGTTCTCTTCCAATCAACAATTTTTCCACCCCAATCAAAATCAGCATATGCAATAAATAACACTCCTCCATTAGAGGTATACCTGATTCCATAAGAAACTACTTTGCAGACGTATCTCAAAATATGCTTACCTTCAACCTAGTGTCTGTGTCTATTATCAGTCATGAACTGACTCAACATGATAAGTGCATAGCAAATGTCTGGTCTCAAATGTATCTAGTACATCAAAGAGCCAATCAATTGTCTGTATAATGTGGAGTCCACTGGATCCGATCCAATATTAGTCTCATGGAGTTTCCTCAAATTGGACTCCATTGGAGTATTTATGGATTTACAATAGACCATGCCAAATATGTGTAAGATGTCCACAATGTGCTTCGCTTCAGCTAGAAATATCTCATCATTCCTCTGCCAAATCTCAAGGCCTCGTAGTGCATAAGACCTAATTATTTCATCACAAACTCTGAGGTAAGCTCCCTCTAACACTTCGGAATCAGTATTTCCTCTCTAGTGAGGAAAATATTATCAACATATAGGACTAGTAACAGAGGTTGGTTTTCCACTACTTTGAAGTACAAGTTTGAATCTGCATCACTCTTCAAGAAACCCAGTTTTTGAAGATAACTGTCTATTATGGAATACCAACCTCGAGGGGCTTGTTTTAACCCATATAGGGCACACATGGGACACCTTCTCATGTATCAAAAAACCCTCAGGTTTCTCAATGTAAACCTATTACTCAACCTCGCCATTGAGGAAGGCAGTCTTCAAATCCATCTAGTCAATATTCCAACCCAATACCGATGCAAGTGAAATAATAGATCTAATGGTGGTATACCTAGCCACTGTAGAAAAATTATCCTCATAATAAATGCCCTCTTTCTAAGAAAATCCACGAGAAACAAACTTGGATTTGTACTTTTCACATTGGCATCTACAACATGCTTTATCTTGTAAATCCATCTGGAAGTTACAACTGACTTCCTCTCAGGTCTGGGAACAATACCCCAAACATCATTCTTCATAATAGAATGATATTCCTCTCTCATAACATATTTCCTCACTTATTTCTCTGCATCCTCTTCATATGATGAAGGCTCTGAGTAATTGGTGTTGCTCATCAATGCAACATATCATGAATACCTATCAGGCTACTTGTGCTCTTTGTAATTTCCTACTGGTGCTCCATTCTTCTTGACATCTCTCATTACATATCAGCACCATGTTGACCTCCTCTTTGTAGGAGTTTCATCAAGGGCATGTAGCTCGTCATGCTTTGTTGGATTCTCCCTCTAAAAATAAGAAGGGGAAGGATCTATCATCATGATACTATGATATGGAAGCCTCAGCCTCCTCTCTCTATGGATTGCATTCAAGCTCTTTTGGTGGCCTGAATATTGGCTCCTCATGGAGATTCACATCCCAACTAACCTCAACATGTCTCTCATCGAGTACATGTATTATGAATTCCTTGGAGGTTGCACTGTAGCCATTAAAAGTTCCCTTATTTCCCAAAGGTTCCATCTTGGTTCTCTTTTCTTTCGGTATGTGAATATACATAGGAAATCCAAAATTCCAAAGATGTGATATGTCTATTTTCTCACCAGTGAACACCTCTCCAGGTGTTTTCTCATCAAGAATGGCATGCAGACTTAGGTTATGTATGTACACTATTGTACTAGTAGCTTCTTCCCACAAATAAGAACATATATCACGATCATGTAATGTGGCTTTTGAAGCCTCACAAACACTTACGTTCTTTCTCTTTGTAGTCCCATTATGTTGTGGTTTGTAAGGAACTATTAATTGTCTACACATCCCTGCATCACTACAAAACTCATTAAAATTATGTAATTCAAATTTGCCACCATTATCAAACCTCGAGGCATGGATATGCCTATTTGTATTATTCTCAAGTAATACTTTATACTCTTTGAATTTACTGAAGGTTTTACTTTTGGCTTTAATGAATTAAATCCATGCCTTACAGGAGAAATCATTGTTACACCAAAATCTCATCATGTTGAGCCATGTGTTAACCCTATGTCTAATCCCTAAAGTTATCTCTACTAAACTGGGTTTATTTGAGGTTGTTGCTACCCTTTTTACCCTCTCTAGATAGGATGACACTTTTCCCCTTCATGCTAGGTGAGTCGGTGGCACTCTTTCTCCTGAGAAAAGATGCACCGACTCTCTTTCCCTTCATGCTAGGTGTGTCTATGGCACTCTTTCCCCTTATGCAAGGTACATCAGTGCTCTATCTCCTATTGCTAGGTGCGTCAAAAGTGTTTTGAGAAAAAAAACAAAGCTTCGAGACCCTTCTCGAAGGTGGATGAGGTGGAGGAATTTCCCTACATTCTAGGTGAGGTGGCATTCAGCTTCTAACTTATGGGGAAGATCACTTATACCCCTCCTCCTAATCCTCAACCTACTCAGATATGAATGCTCTATAGATTGGATCAACAAAGAGAGAAGAGGATTTGCAAAACTCGGGTAAGTGATCTATCTATTGACTTGCATTTCTATTTGATCTAGGAAAGTAGGTTGTATTATGTACTTTATTTTTTCTAGATCCACTTGGACTAGGGAGATATGGCTTGAGTCTGCTTGATTAGATTTATCCAAAACAATCATCAATGGATAAAACATAGTAAATATGCCCACTGAGGGATGGGTAATACATGGGTACATGCACATATGAGTGCACTAAATATAATATTCCTTTAGATAAAGTATGTCTATTAGGAAACTTCTTTTCAACCTTCTATTCTAAAGCGCAACCTCGACAAACAATATCATGTACAATATCAAAAATAGCCACACCTTCCATCATTCACTGCAAACCAGGTAATGCTCTGAAGTGAAGGTTTCCAAGCCTCCTATGCCACAAATCGCATGCATTGATAGTGTTATGTGCCATGGCTGCAATATACTTTATTGGGACCTTGTAAATATCTCCTTCTTGAACTCCAATAACAGCAGCGTTATGAACGTTCTGGTTCTTCGACCACAAGTATGCTTGATCCTCCATCAAGATGACTCAAAATCCTTTATATTCAAGGACAGAAATAGAGAGTAGGTTCTTCCTCAATCTAGGGATATAAAGAATCTCCTCCACATTTAGTGTGTCTCCCAAACTCAGCTAAAAGGATGTGGATCCAATTCCTTGGATTGAGTATGTAGAATTGTCTCTCAGTTCTACCATGCATGCAAATTGTTTCTCTTTTAGGTTGGAGATTGTGCCCTTGTATCTTGACATGTGATTTGGAGCACCAATGTCAATCAGCCATGTATATTCTTCTTTGGTGATAGATCAAGACAAAGAAGAGACGATGTAATTCTCCCTCCTTGTCTCTTTCTCTTCGGGTGCATCTTCTTTGGAAGTTTCTTCTACGCCGGTGGAAGCATGAACTCTTCATTCTTTTATTTTCCTTGCACGGTAGTCCCATACAAAGTTTCCCATATTTTGACAATAAAAACATAGAATATTTGATTTGTTAAAACCATTATTGATCTCTTTCTTCTTTGCATGAAGGCACTTCTTGGGAGTGAATGGCTTCCTCCCTTTCATGGTTCTTGTCATGAGGGAAAGTTTCTCCTCATTGTTCAAAACTTTGTTTTGGATCCACCCTTCTTCTTGAATGCAATCATGCAAAAGTATTTTGAATTTGGGTTGCTCTTCTCTTCCATTTACCACAACAAGAAACGTCTCTCGTGAGGAGGGGATCCCGTCGGTGCTGGTTTGAAGAAGTTCATCCTCATCTGTCTCCACAGCAATGCTTGCAATTTGACATTAGAGGAAATTTGGGGTCTAAAATGGGCCTTATAAGAAAACGTGCAAAAATAAGTTTTTGTGAGTTGGAATTCAAGAACCAATAGAATTTCAATAANCGTAATCAAATTACGCATCCAACGAGCTCTCCCAATTGAAATTTGAGTAAAAAAACAGAGAGATATGTCAAAAATACGAACACAAAAAGTAGTTTTTTTCTTTCTTCCTCCAAAATTAATCAATACTATTTTATTATTTTAACTATTATTTTATTATTTTAACTATTATTTTATTATTTTCTTTAGGAGGCCCATTTTAGACCCCAAAATTCCTCTAATGTCCTTCACCTATGAAATATTTATGAAGAAGTAGGCTATGGTCTCATCTCCTTCCATCTTCATGTTTCAAAACTTTTTATTCAAAGCCCTCTTTTGCGTAGGGGCCTTCTTCTCATAATATTCATGAGTGTGTCAAAACACTCCTTTGTCGTCTTCAATGGTATGATTAGTGACATGAGGTTGTCCTTCATGAAGTCATATATGATTTTCTTTACCTTTGCTTGATTCTTCTTGTAATTGGTTCTTCATGTATTTGTAGTATGGTCTTCAATAAAGGTGGACACAAAGGAATCAATATCATGCTCTTCGAGAATGTTAATCACCCTCGCCTTCCATGTGTTGAAGTTTGAGGTTCTTTCAAGTCAATCTTCCATTAGGATTGAGATTGATGTCATTGCTTCAAGATCTTGCTCAATGCTTCAAGATATGCATAGGTTTAGGATGTTTACACAATACTAATATCTTGCACGCTCTTTCTTTGATACCATGTCAATGTTTGAGAAAAAATTAAAGATACTTGAACTTTAAAACTTTTTATAAACAAATCCAGTGCATGTACATCTCATAAGCAATTCAAACACACAAATCATTCAATCCATAAGACACATGATGTACCCTGGGAAAACACTCCAAATATAGAGGATGAAAAACCAAGCAATCATTTGAGTATGATAGATAATTGCACAGAATGATCTTACAACACTTGCAAATTGCTTGATAAGAGATATCAAAGCAACACTAGAGAATAGAGATCACTTGGAATACTGTCTTAGTCTTGCCAAGTGAATAGCACTCTAATAACAAGATTATTCAATCATACAATGAGAGGTATTGAATGGCTGCATGCATTTTGGACATTGTGAACACTGTGTGCACTATCCACACATTACCTATTGTGTATTCCTTGACCAGGTGGCATCTAGGTGGACCAATCGGATTTCTCCATGTGGTGATTCGATTGGCCATGTTGTAGAATAGTTTTACCAAAAATATGTGATTCAAGGAGCACCAAACCCTTGACCTTTCTTCCACAAAATTCTCCACACGGTCTGCCTAGTCGTTCCCTTTGCATGATGTTTCTTAACCATATGGATTGAAAATTCTATTTGAAGTTGAAATGTTATCTATTTTTAAAAAGGCCCCTTGCAACTTCTATTTGAGGTTGAAAAAAATTTTATTTTTAAAATGGGTTGGGACCAAGGGTTTATCCCTCAACCCCATGTGTTATGGTTTAACATTGCAACATGGTAGCAAACCACCATCAAACTAGAAGCAAAACAAACAACCAACACCACATATATATGCCAACCAAAATCGCAACAAGAGGAGAGGTCTGCGGGTTTGAACCTGTGACCTCCTCCAACAATGCTAATGTTTTCAAGCAACATGCAAAGCATGCCACTTATTAAGGGAAGGGTGCATATTTTGTTTAATTTTAGTTTGAAGTGTATTTAATCCCTAAATATGGGAGACCTTTTTTACAAATGTTTAAATACTTTGCATTGTCTTTAATATATGGGTATAAATTGCCATATATTTTGGGATTGGCATTTTTTTATCCATTAACAAGTGGATCTTTATCCAATTTATTTTGGGATCAAATCCCATGGAATTTGGTGATGGGTTATGAGACTTGGCTATATAATTCAATGTAATTTGTTTTGTGAAGGATGGGATAAAGTATTGAATCTGTTGGGGAGAGAATGGTAAGATTCCAGTATTCCTTTGTAAAGTATTTTGTAAGCTTTGCTTATTCTTTATAAAAGGATTTTAGTCACTCTTGAGAGTTTGGAGAGTGAGAGGACTTCATTGTTCAAACCTAAGTCTCTTTTGTTGAAAGATGAAGGAATTTTTTACCTATTCAAATATTTTTGAAGACCAGAGACGTAGTCCATCAGGGATGAACTATGTTATCATACGGTGTCCACATTCTTATGGTTTTCATTATTTGTTCATTTATATTATTTTCAGTTATTTTAAGCCTTTAATAAGCTTGTTATTTAAATTACTTTTACAAGTTAATCGATTTAAGAATTCACATGAAAATTCAAGTGTTAGTAGATCTTGTCATTTTTTTATCATGTTTGGTATCAAAGTAGGCTAACCAGAGAATTGCAGAGAGTGAATTTTATCTAGATCAAGGCTTAAGCGGCGTGAATCCAACTTGATACTTTCAATCCAGAGGTTGGATGCACACATCGAATAAAGAAAATGGCAGATGAACACTATCGAGAAGAATATGAGAAGGATTTCTGCAAGGCTTTCTATAAGATGGCATACAGGGTAGAAAACTTGTTTGCAAATTGTCAAGAGAGATTGGCAAAGAATAAAACGAAGAAGGAGAAAGCAGAGGATAATTTGGGAAAAGGAAGAGACCCTTTTGATCCCTCTTCAATGTCTTCTTCTTCCTCTTCTGAAAGCTCCGATACTACTTCTTCAAATCCAAATAAGCAACCTGAGAATAGTAAGTATGATTTACCTTATTTGAAACTTGATATTAAGTTTGATTTTCCTACATAAAATGGTGAACTTAACGTTAAAAAAATGGATGATTTAATGAGGCAGATTGAGGTGTTTTGAAAGATCCAGAAGCTTGTAGATGATAGTCCAAAGATCTAGTTGGCTACTCTCTGTCTTGGAAGCACTGCACTCATCTAGTGGAAGAGAAAGATGCAGGAAGACCTCCTTGGAAAAGGTAAAATTATTTCTTCCTGGTATGAATTTACTTTCGTGTTAAAGAAGAAACTCCACCCATTAGGCTACATACAGCAAGCCATGATGGATTGAAAAACTTAAGGCAAGGTAAAGGTCATAATGTACAAGAATACACTCAGGATTCAAAAAGAGAGCTTTTATTTTGGGTATACCTCTTTAGACTCAAGAAACTCTTCTCAAGTTTATTGTAGGATAACATAGTTATTTGCATCACACAATACTTATGTTTAATCCTACTAACCTTGATGAGGTATATGTGTAAAATATACACATTGAATCTAAAGGTAAGAATGTTCATGATAGCTTTTCTTCAGCT
The DNA here is from genome assembly GCA_001517045.1 of Pseudotsuga menziesii. Classification (NCBI taxonomy): domain Eukaryota; kingdom Viridiplantae; phylum Streptophyta; class Pinopsida; order Pinales; family Pinaceae; genus Pseudotsuga; species Pseudotsuga menziesii. The sequence continues at coordinate 405,904 of LPNX010519361.1, forward strand.
GAATCCAACCATTTGAAAGAATGCAAGAGAAAAGGGAAAGGTAAGCATACATATAGAGTGAGGAAAGGTAATGAGAGGCCTGCATGCTCACATTGTCAAAAGCAAGGACAGAAATAAGCGAAGTGTTGGGCACTACATCCATAATTGAAACCAAAATGCTTTAAGGATTGGAAAGGGAAGTAAAATGATATGGGTATCGTTGAGGACCTTGGATCATATTCTTAGGACAAAACAAAGATAACAATTATAGGTGTGAAAAGTAAAGCTATTGTTGGTAATGATTCTAACATTGGTTATTCATGTGCTTCTACTTCTAAAGATTATGTCAATTCTAAGGATAGAAAAAGGAATGGATTGTTTCATATAAGGGTAATTACAAAACAAACTAAGATAAACACACTTCTATATAGTGGATCCCAATCTAATATCATTTCAGAAGAAGTAGTTAAGAAGTTGGGATTAAAAACAAAACCACATAGGAAACCTTATCCATTAGTTTGGGTATGCAAAAATAAAAGATTACAAGTAACAAAACAGTGTGACCTAAAGTTTGCAATAACATCCAAGTTTGTAGATAAGGTTGAATTCAATGTGGTTCCCCTAGATATCTATGGAATTGTGTTGGGTAGCTCGTACTTATATGATCGAAAGGCAATTTTCTATAGAGAACATAATTAGTATCATTTGTTTAAAAAAGGAATTGAGTATAAAGTACATCAACATTCATTTAAAAGTGACATATCATTGGGAACTACACAATAACTAAAAGGGTCATTAATACAAGTCGAAATTTGGCACTTGTGTCTAAGCAATTTAAGGAAGAAAAGAATCATATGCATGAAAAGGAAGTGTCATTGCAAAACAATACACCTATTATGGTTGATAGTATTTCTATGGTAAAACAATAAGCATGATGTGGGTAAAATCTCTTTCATATTTTCAATTTTGATATTCATCTTTCTACTGATCAACAATATATGATTGGTTTCGGCAATATTGAATGTAGATTTGATTGAAAAACGGATTAATGTACTTAACAATATTAGGGCATTGCTGATTTGTATTATGATGAGTCAAATGTACAGGTTCCAATAAGGATGAAAAATTGATACGGGAGAAGTAAGATGAACATGTTCTCACTTTAATTTTGAATGAAAACATGTCTTTGGTGGTCCAAAAGCTTATAGGTGGGAAGGTTAGGTTGATCTTTGACATCGATCAATATTAAAGACTTAAAATTGAAAATATCGACAAGATATTTCTTGTGACGTTCGTTTCTCCTCTAACAGACTCCAGACGTGAAAGATGTATTATGAGCTTTCGACAAAATAGGTAAAGTTGGGAAAAAAGAGGTCCAACGTGGCCTGTACAGCACTGACATGGAACATTCATAGATCGCCGCATGGCAGGTTAGAATCTAGTTGGAAAGTGATGTGGGCTAGTGTATTAGTGCCATGTGGAAACTACGGAAACCTCCTGCTCATTTTTACCACTCTCCGCAAACATACAAAGGTCGAGCATAGCGTTAGATCTATTGTCATATTTCACAATTACGTATGCATCATCAAGGATATCTGGTTTCTGCTTTGTAATTACAAGGACAAGAGATTAAAGATTAGATAATTTACTTTGGTCGTTCATGAGGGAAAAAACGTCAAGAAGCAAGACTACTTGCGGTAGTAATTTCCATTTGAGGGGGATAAAGATGTAGCAAACTCCAAGGCTGCGCGAGATCATGAATCTTCAAGTCTCTAAAACAATAATGGGATTTTGTAAAAATGTCTTGAACAAAATGGAAAGTACGTTGAGCGAGGGTTTTAGTAAGGAGGTAGAATAGTTTTATTCTCTAACTGAAGATTCAGATCGTGAGCAAGAAAAAGAACCAGCACAAATACAAATAGCATCTAAAATACAACAAAAGTAAGTATCGCCCAGAATAAATGCTCCATCGGTTCCAAACCCTAAAAGAATACATTTATTCCTGTCTTGTACCAGGATTGAATGATCAACACTTGGATTGCCACCTAGACACCTACCTACCTGACAATGATATTTGGTGACTGGTATGTAGTGGCATCGCCCCTGAAATATCCTTTGGGGTCCTCTCTTGGATCGAGTGTTGAGTGATATGGACCTATTGATCAGTGGCTGAAGATCGTTAAAGCTACCTTACAACATTGCAAAGACATATCAGTCCTGTTCATGTCGAATGGTTATTTTGTGTACTCTTTCAACAATTTCCCTCTATGGTCACTTTGCTATAATAATTTCACTGTTCAACTCGTATGATTATGACCGTTGGCATCTCCCTCCCTCCACGTTTGGGAATGGGTGAGCAATAGCCTCCAGTTTTTTTGTTCACAAAATGATGCCGTTAAAATTCTCATGTAAATAGAATACCACATAGTTTAGAAATTCACAAAATGATGCCGTTAAATTAAAATGTAGCATATATTATTATATTAAGTTTTATGCTCCTTTAAAGGCAAATTAACCCATGCTTATTAAAATTATCAGACCCTTTAATATTATAAAACATTGTTAGAGTCTTTCATAAAGTTCACGTTAACATAGGAAACTTTATTCCAAATTAGATATGGGATGAAGGTAACTTAACAATAAAGTCATGTTAATAATTTAAAGGATGTAAATTATGTGGGATTTAAATATTTAAGGTCATGTGAGAGTAATAGAGAAAAAGGTTTAATAAATACTTTATGTAAAATAAGAATGAATTATTAATAAATTTTGCGTTAGTAAGGTTAGTCAGTAAGTTGATCTACCATGTCATGATACAGATGTTACACCAGCACGCAATCAGGTAATCTTGAAACTTTTATGAGCAATAAAAAAAAATTATGATGATTTATGTTTTTTTGTCTATTGTATTTCACTATATAATTAGTCTCTGAACTTGGTGAGGAAGAGATCGACTTAGAAATAGTTCATTTGAATGAATATTTCAAACCTCTAGGCAAAAACATAATTACGAAACAATACAAATTATTCGAAATTATGATAAATAGATATTGAATCATAAAAATTACTCAAACTATGAAAATTTCATGATTTCATTTTTACACCTCATAATTCCATTTCATTAAAAATGATTCAATATAATCAACACTTGTGATGATAAATTGGATTTTATTGGATTTCTCAAAATAGGATTTCTAATGATATGATTCTTAACATAAGTCTTAAATTTTATTTTCATAGTGTTATTCAGTGATCTTGCTTATTAGTATTATTCTATTAAGCTTTCAACCTCCTTTGATTTGTAGTGGAATTGAGAAACATATTTATGAAATGTCACTGATGTTTGTCCCTTTTTCAAAAGTTTGAAATTTAAAAAGAGGTTTGTAGTATTAGTCAGCAGTACGAGAATGATGGTTGGTTTGGCCTATGGAGCTACAGGTATTTCACTTGGTGGAAAAGAAAGATAATTGTCCATGGAATTCTTTGTGTCTCAGTTGTGTTTTAATCTTTGGGGTATGCTAGTTACTATGATTCGAAGGGGAAGGTTCTCACGATTGATGCAGTGACAATAGAAGAAATATTTTAGAATATTAAAATACTTTTTGCACCTTACACTCAAGTATCATTAGAATTTATTGATAACAATGGTCGTTGAAGTCATTAAATATCTTGGTGCTTTATATCAAATTGTATCAATTTTCCTAAGATATACATTCCTTGTATGTCAATGACCACTAAACTCTTTACTACCTAATAGTAAGGATACAGCTATTAAAAAGTTTTAGATGAAAGGTTGTGAGGTGAGTCACATAGGCATTTGTATTGGCTCATGTTGCAGTTCTTTCTCTACAAGAGGTTAGTTTGAGAGTTCTCACGATATTTGTGCAAGGTACTTTAGTCTTCTTCTTAATTTCGATTCTTGCACAGTGGGACCTGACACATCTTCAATTGGGGGGGGGGGGGGGGGGAGGAGTATCTGCTCATAAAAATTGCTTATTTCGCACACTCCTCTCTAATCCAGATCATTAAAATAGTCTTTTTTTAGAGGGGTCGACCCTCTCTACCTATTGCACAATCATTACATAAAGACGCACTTATCTTAAAAAGTATTAGTTAATAAATAAAATCATTAAATTTTAAATTTTAAATTTTAAATGAACTTAGAATTTTCTCAAAATTTTATGATTGTTGTGCTAACTTGTTTTTCGCAAGTCAGTCAGAATCATGTTTTGACAACAAGGATTGGTTAATATGCATTGCTACTTTCAGGAATAAGAGCATTTTATTTATTCTCTAACTTTTTCTTAAGCACATATTTTCATGTATTTGCTCTCACATGTTTTACAAGTTTGTTGCAGGGAAATACTAACCTTTTTCAGGTTTAAAGATGAACAAATAGCATGCAGAAATAATTTCTAGAATTGTAGAAAATTTTCAAAAAAAATGTTCTATTGAAAGCTTGAAGAAGATGAGTTTTCACTATGTGTTGTACAGGAATAAAGACCTTATAACCGAAGGTCTGGGGTTACCAACATACTCAAGAAACTTGCAGGCAATTGACTCTAGAGTGCAGTAAAGGAAATAGAAGGATAGAAAAGACTCACCCGATACACGACGGTTGATCCTAGCTTGTCCTCTTCCATTTTGCTTCTCCTCCAAAGCCTTTAGGGATGCTTCTCCTTCACCTGTCAAGAGTCAATCTTCCAAATATAAGATGATACATATATATAAATGGGTTAGATAAATCATATACAGAATGTTGAAAACATAAACATTTATCAAACCACAATATATGAAATACATTCAAGACACATATGGAAGAAGGATTCTCTTTATTAACAATAATGGAAAGAGTTCAGATTACAACCCAACACCTGAGACAAGGAATCCTCTGCAACCAAAGGATTCTGAGTTCCACTGCTCCAAAGACTTCTGTATAAACTCCACCAGCATAACTTTGCTCTCCAATTGTATATCCAACACCCTCCCGAAGGCCTATATTTATAGTTGGTGAAATAAGGTAGTTTCGAAGGTTGAGGAGGTTGAGATAGTTAAGGAGATTAAGGTTAAATGCTTAACTAATCTCAAGTAATCGTGTGTTTTTTATTTTTAATGTCAAAGGTAGATATACGCAGGTATCAATACTGGCAACTTGCGTATGACCCACGAGTTGCTATGAGGGTAACCCGCGTATACATCTATACGTGACATGCAACAACCGATACTCGTGTACAACACGCGAGTTGCATATATAGAGAGTCGCGTATATGACTTGACATAGCTAAAGGGTAAAAATAACCAGCTGGATGGATGATGAATGTAGTTCATAATAAGCCCATCTATAGTGTTTTGGGAAACCCTCAATCCATAGATGTCCTTTTGTGTGCCAACATGAGGGATGTCGACACTCGGACGGAGAGGTTCCATTCAGGTGGATAACAGATGCCCCTTAATGTGTGAGGTCAGAGGGAAACGATGGCCGAAATACATTATAATCTTTATCTTTGGAGAACTCAGAAATCCAATGGAGCAGAGAGAGTACCTGAAACAAATACATAGTAATGTCATATACAAAGTTATATCTGAGGATGTTATGTTCAATTTACTGGAACACTAGCTCCTTTACAATATTTGAGTACATCATATGATATGGGTATGAAAACCACGTATATCACAAAGGTGGAGCGAAGCCACAATATACAATAATGATGAATATTCAAAGACCTGGAAGCTGTGTATATGGATAGAACATAATCTTGTGCAACTTAGTCCATAGGTGAGGAACTAAGGTCTTCATAAAGGATCCCAAAGAACCAGTACAATCCAAGCCATGTGAATAAGGGTAAGTTGAAGTCGAACATGGAAAGGATTCAACAGTTTGTCAATCAATAAGGGATAATCGATAACTGAAGCAAAGGCATTCACCAATGATGAAAGTGAATCCTAAGGTACAAATGTCAAAACTCTAGGTCTTCGTCATCAGGAAGTACTGAAACAGAACCATGCTGTGATAAGGAAGGAAATAGATCCTCCAACGGATCATCAGAGTGACTAGGAACTGGGCAAAAGAAGGGAGACACAATAGATAACAGATATAACAATGATGGGATCAGGCTATAGATCAGACATTGGGTATAGTCCTTGAACAATGAGCACAACACAGAGATGACCCAAGGCAGTGGTTAACTTATAGATGGAACAACTAGACCTATCTATCATGTAGGAGACATGATCAGATTCCCCAGGTATAATGGACAAGAGGAGGAGTAAAAACCTCAATGTAATAGCTGAGCAGAAAAGTAATCACTGAAACATGGATATTGGAAAACAAAGAGTGTTACAAGGAGGACATGCTGCCATTACTGAAAACAAGAGAAAACTTCTTCCTTACCTTCCCTGTTAAATTTTAACGAGTCCAGGAAAGTAAACTCGGATCCCTCTTCATTTTTTAACAAGCTTGAAGAGATGGGAAAATAATGCTTGATAGTGTCGCTAATTCGTGGATTTAATGAGCCCGAACTAGTTCATGTTCAGCTGGTGTTTTCACATTTAGAGAGTCTGAAAACTCCGAAGAAGACTCTAGGGGGTCCTTTTTTGTCCAATTTAGTCTCCTAAGGCCAAAAAAGTATAAAACATACCACAGAAGAACTCTCTTAACTTTCGAAGAAGAAAAGGTGAACCTTTTTCATACTTAGTCAGGGAGGTCCGAAAAAGGTTAAATTACCACCTACCCAATGCTCCTTCGAGAACAACATAAAATAGCTTGAGTTTTATGAGTGTGAAGGAAAGCAAGATCACTCGGAAAGATCCATTTGGTTACAAGAAATGGGGCTTACAACAATAAACTCGTTTCTTTGGTCTTAGGTGTTTAACAAGCATGACAAAGACACAAAGTACACTCGAAATATTTTTCATGTTTGGGTCCATAGCATGAAAAAGAGAAAACTAAGCTCAAACTGAGTGTTCCTTTTCCGTAAATTTAGTCCCTCACCTCCGGAAAAGTGATAAACCTATACCTGAGAATACTCTTCCCAATTTAAAAGAAAAGAGAGTGATCATTTCTTGTATTATTCCACATGGTCCGAGAAAGAGATAACCTACCACCAATGCGGATTCCCACTCACATATTCTTAACGAGCTTGAATGGACGAGTTAACTCGGCAGTCAAGCCTATTTTGAAGGAGTCAGACCTGGGCCTAAAGAAACTCCATAAGGGCGGGGAGTCCTATAAAGGGATAGCTTGTAAAAAGAGATTTGAAAGAAGCTCTATTTGGCGTGAAAAATAGCTAAGAGGATACCCCTGAACCTGAAACAGTTGTGGCATGAGTACCAAAAATGACATAGGCATATAAGAAGGATACTCATGAAAAAAGGGTCCTATCCACGAAAGAACAATGGTAAAAACAGGGAACTAGTGGCTTAGAATACCATAGTCCGTGGCAAAATGTTGAATGCTAAGGTTAATGTGGAATGAATAAAGATGCCAAAATGTATTGGAAATGACAAAACCACCTTATTGGAGCAACAACACTTTGTAAAAGTGACAAACCTATTCCAAAGCATAAAGAAATATGGTATTAGTCGATTGGATTTTCAAACTATAGAAAAAGACCCACTTAAAGAAATATAATTTCTATAAATAGTTAAAAAATCAAAACAAACTCACCATTTGAACTTTTGAGCCATAAAAAGAAAGTTTCGCCTTCTACCTTTGATCAATCATTGTGGACAATTGGATCGACGAAATCGAAATCCACCAGTTGCAGGTAAGCCTACACCCTAAGCTCTTCATTTTGATCCAAGCAATTATTAAATTTGAGTCTGAATTCCATATTTAAAAGCATCCTGAACTGTAGCACGGTGCATACGCGGGTTTCTAGTGTACAGAATCGCGTATATGCGTTCTATACGTGATTTTCCTAACCAGATAGTCGTGTATAGTACGCGACTTGTCTAATTAGACAGTCGCGTATGCTGTGCAAAGGAAAAAAGGCTTAAGATAGACAAAAATTTTAAATTTTGGTATGGAATAACTGAATCAAAATACTTGTATTTGCTAGGTAAAATATGGTTCTGGAATGGAGGGAAAGGGAGCATGAAATGATGGACCAAGCGGCACTCCAAATCATGCCCACCATACATGCATTGCGCACAAGCGGGCTGCTAAAATTCTTTTGTACATCGCCCATGCGGGCCAATGTCCGCATACTTGACTTCATGGTCAATTATTGGGATCATGAGTTGGGGATGTTCAACTTACAAGGTGAAACCTTAGATATTACCACTGAAGACATATATTTCATAACCGGTCTGTCACAATGAGGGGCACCGATGAACATAGAGGGCACTGGCAGGGGCGGGGACCCCTTAAGTGTCCAAAACTATATAGATGTATTCTGCACACCGGGTACTAAAAAGAGAGGAACCTGCGTTCCAGTTGTACATATCCAAGATTTTACTCTTCAAGTACTTGCTAGCACCATCATGAGGATATCAGGATCCTCCTCTTTACATTTGGCCACAAGGAACCAAATGAGGCTAGCAGTTGACTATTCTCGTGGTGCTCTCTATGATTGGTGCTCAAGAGTTGTCCCTATCATGAAGAGGCAACTATCCAATTGTAAGAGAGGAAGATAGAAAAATTTTGGTTATGCAAGCATATTAGTGGCCTTCTTCGAGAGAGAGTACCAGCACTGAGCCCTGCTATACCTCTATCGATCAGATCTCCATGTCAGCCGAGGCTGAGCAGGTGGGGAGACATCTTCCTCCGTCAAGGAGGAGGAGACTCGGTACACAGTGTCTATGATGATGATTTTTATACCTGGTGGGAACGACAGCTACCGACATTGGAGCAGTTTCCATATGCCGGGATGGACTTTCGAGGTGACCCCGACCATATCCTCCCTCCAGGAGGAGCATGGGGAGAGCTAGGTAAGTAATTTTTTAAATTTTTATCATTTTCAAATTTTTATGGATTTTTCAAATGATAGATATATACATATGTACAAGTCTTAATCCTATTCATGTATCAAAATGCAGATATTGGACCAGTCCACCCTGAAGGGCACCCTCACATGTTCGTTCATCCTGTTGTAAGCGAGGATCTAGGATTGATCAGGGTACTAGAGGGGAAGCTAGCTAGGCTGACCCAACGAGTACCGACCTTAGGGATAGAGCATATCCCGACTGCCATGCAGGAGTTCATAGTTGGGGTTCCACCGGTTTGGCTACATCTTTTCAGACAAGTGGTTAGAGCAGTGCTTGTATATATAGAGGTGGTGGAGGCTGCCGAAGCCGAGGAGGCTGAGGAAGCCAGAGTGCATAGAGATCATGGGGACCAAGGTGGTCCTAGTGACCAGGGC
>LPNX010519369.1:0-176625 GCA_001517045.1 Pseudotsuga menziesii
ATATATATATATATATATATATATATATATATATATATATATATATACTTATTGCACCTAACTAAGTATGAAATGAATAAGGTGCGATATAATATATTAAGTGATCTAAACATTAAAAGTACTAAAGATACATTTTGATGCGTATTAAACGGAGTGGTACAAAGAATGTAAGCGATAAACGACTGGTACAAAATGGTCAATTGTTGGAGGACTAATAATAGGAATTAGTATAGAAGGAGATGAATGTATAAATGGAATTCAGATATTGTCGTTGAAAACGATATGACAAGCATGCAAACTAACAATTAAACTTCATATTATAGAAGTGTATCGCGTTATTAAAATTACCAAGAAATAAGTAGTGCAATTGTAAGTATTCTATGTATAATGCGCCACTCATGGTGTAAGAGTTCTATTTAAAGAAAATTTATTGATAAATGAGAGTTGATTAATAAACATAGTGGACTTCATGTTATTAAGACACTAGACCACTCTCAATATGGATCCCAAAAGTCATAAGCCGTATAAATTTATGAGATCATAAATCGTATAAATTAGAGAAAGAGAGTCAACAAATAATTCAATTCCTAAACAAGCTCTATATAAAAAGAATAATAATTTAATAATGATAAAACGAAGAATCAAAATAAATGATATTTGGGCTATAACATATTCTTATTAATCATAACAAGACTATGGAACACTGTATAAATTGTTGTTGATAAGAATCTAGTAGGGTATAATGAACCTTGATGCATGTTACAAATGGGGATCCTTGAGGAGGACACAAGTAGTTACTAGGATATGTTTTTCAGATATATTAGGTGATAAAAGAAGTAAAATAGTAAAATGACATCGACAGGTTGATCAAGTAAAGGTCCAAGTGGGACTACCCTCACTAATGAATTCTAGTAGTAAGACACCTATATTATGCATAATAATATATTCTTATAATTGTATGTAATTCCCATAATTGACTAGACATATCGACATGTTACATTTTATTTTCTTAGTAAACGTTGGACGTAGTTCGACTAAGTAAACCATATTTATGACATGATAGATGTTGCTACTATGTCTAAGATGTTACTATGCTTATGTTGATACATTGATTGTGATTGTGAAGTTACTATGTTATAGTTATCATGATATTCCTTTGTCCATAAAGACAGTGTACGTTTAATTGTCATCATTGATAAATGTAGTATATATATGATGTGTACATGGATATTGACCCATGATGTGATCAATTCAATGAGTTATACAATGAAAGGAAATGTTGTTGATAATATGCACCAACTATATTATTATGAATGTATGTTTTCAAAGTACTAATCTGCAGGACACACGAGCTATGTAATAAATGGATACTTTATATAAAGTGTGGTATAGTACATATTTTTGCAGAAGAGCCTTGATTACCAAAATTGATGATACGATGACACAGACCAATAATCTCGATAGCAGCAAAGTATGTTTTTGATAGGGTATATAGACCCAGGATGTTGAGAGGGATGGATGTGTTCCACCCTATGTTTTTTATAATACTCGAGGTCGTGGGAGGGCAGTGCTGCGACACGCTCCCCATGTTGTTGTGATGACGACGGTCGGGTACCCGAGGTCGTGGGAGGGCTGTGCTGAGACACGCTCCCCATGTTGTTGTGATGACGACGGTCGGGTACCCGAGGTCGTGGGAGGGCTGTGCTGAGACACGCTCCCCATGTTGTTGTGATGACGACGGTCGGATGCATGCTAGGAGAGGCTAGGTCCGATGTTCATCCGACGTTATTTCTCTCAGGTTATTATGTGGTCAGGTCGGTGAAGTTGACATCCACTTCTATACTAGCAGAGGAAGGATAGGGAGGATGCGGACGTAGGTTAGGATGGGTGGACATCTTAGTTATTATGGTTGAATGTTGGACAATTATGATACTGGAAGTAGTGATGGTAGGTACCAATCTTAACTGACTAACTAATAAGAACATAATTGTTAAATAACTCCAAATATCACAAGAAATCATATTATATTTGTATATGGGTCATGTTGCGTGAAATATTATTTGTATCAGTTAGAATTTAGGGGTTTTTGCTATAGTACATGTGCAGCCTGTGCATGTACTGGCCATGCATGCACACCTCACACATGCACGCTAGTATGAAATATTTAAATAGTTGGATAGGTTAACTAAGTAATTGTGAATTGCTTTAAACCTATAAATGTACCTTGAATTGTTTTAAACCTATAAAAGTACCTTGTATCACTATTTTGACCATAACTTCGGGACGCTCACACTCCTGGTCAAGGAAAATGTAATGCCCCATATTAATGTAAGTGCTTTTATTTAATTAAAAATAAACAAAGCTATCATTCTGAGAAATTAATCATGAGACTACAATTAACTAATTGTTGGTTAATAACATTAATTATTATTTTACTTCTATATTATTTCATATTATTAAGGTTAATTATTAATTATTTATTATTTAGTTGTTAATAAATAATAATTAACAAAATTATGATTTTCATTACCTTGCCGCTCAGTATAAAACTTAAGTAAACCACAATGTAAAATTCTAGGACATTCGGTTAGGGTTGGGTAGCACATACCATTTAAGAAAAATAACACATGTCAAACAAAAATTTTACTACACTGCCCAAGAATAGAATAACATAAATTAACGAAAGAGGCGGTGGAAGAAGGGGCGGTGGAAGAAGGAAGGCGGTGGGGGAAGGAGGTATAAGGAGGGGGATTTCGGGGAAGGATGGTCGGGGAAAAATTTGGAGAGAATAACAGAGAGGAAGAAGGGAGAAATTTTTGGGATTAACTCTAGGCAGATTTTTACTTTGAGTGAGGGAGGTTGCTGTCCATTTTATTGGTACGTGGGCTCGGGGGCTAGGAAACCCGTCGGTTTCCTAGGGCCAGCAAACCTGCTGGTTGGCAGGGTGGAAAATCAGAGCTGGCAATAAGGCTCCTTCAGGAGCAGGAGAGGGAAAGGCAAGAGCAGGAGCAGGAGTAGGAGCAGAGCAGGATTCAAGAGCAGGATTAATTCGAGGTATTTTACTCGTAAACTATCTCTTCACTGCACAAAATTTAAAATGAAAAATCTGAATTTGATATAGATATTTTCTTCACTGTTAAGGATAGGACTGAGTGCTCTGCCCGGCAGACAGAGCACTACATTTATGACTAAGTCACTGCGATGGATTGGCGCATAGATTTAGGATATCCCGTTCTTTAATGGCTTAGCGGATGTCAACGAATTCTTACAGCAGTTTGAACAGGAAATTCCTCATGAGCAGAGGATGTCAGTTATTGACCTTGCACTAAGAGCCACACCTGCAAGATGGTGGCACGCACATAAAGAACATATTGCATCATGGGATGATTTCAAGAGATTGATGGCGATAAGATTTTCTAATGACAAGGAGTTTCTACAATAGAAATATACAGGAGAAAGTGACCCCAGGCCACATATTAAGAGTTGTGAACAGAATTGGTCGGACATTCCCAAGGATGAATGGGTTCACCTATTCATTCACACTTTAGACACAATACCAAGGAATTGGTACACTAAGACCGAGTTGCGCAGAGGAACGACTACATGGCCACTTATGATAGACAGCTTTGAAATCACTTTCGCTTTTGAATCTGAGTATCCAAGCATTGATCAGGCCCTAGATATTTTCAAGACTAAGATATTTGAAGACCGTACCCTATCAGTTTCTGTTCAACCTGACTGGGCCATCCAGTTACAAGATGCGTTCGAGTGTTATAACTTCGCAGCAGAGTCAGGTGATGAGGATGAGGATCCTCGCAGTATCAACATTCTAGAGTTAGAAGGGACTCGCGACGTTGATGGACCGAAGCTCAAGATTCCAGCTATCTCAGAGCCTATCAAGATTAAAAATATCAATATTGGCACAGACGCAGAACCAAAGTTTGCCTCTATTGGAGACTATTGGGACGATGAAACGGTAGGACACATTGCAGATCTGTTACACGACTACCAGGACTTATTCCCCACTAAGTTTACAGAGATGAAGGGAATAGTAGGATATTTGGGAGTAATGAGGATACCTTTGAAAGAGGATGCCAGGCCAGTTAAGCAGCGTCCATACAGATTAAATCCTTGTTATAAAGAAAAAGTTAAGGATGAGATTGATAAGATGCTAGCAGCATGCATCATTGAGACCATGGAAGAGAGCGAATGGGTTAGTCCCATGGTCGTGTAGGAAAAGAAAACCAAAGGAGAAATAAGGATTTGTGTCGATTTGTGCAAACTCAACGATGCATCGCTTCGTGACCCATTTTCGACACCTTTTACCGATGAAGTATTAGACAATGTGGGAGGACAGGAGGTCTACTCCTTCACTGATGGCTTTTCAGGCTATCACCAGATCAGAATCCATCCAGAGGATCGACATAAGACCACCTTTGCGACAGAATGGGGCTCATTCCAGTATACGGTAATGCCCTTTGGTCTTAAGAATGCACCGGCTATTTTTTCAAGAGTAGTAGTTGTTGTTTGTAAGGAATACATCCATCAATTCTTAGAAGTCTATTTTGATGATTGGACTGTATTTGGATTAATCGACAAGCATATAGGATATTTAAGGCTAATGTTAGAGAAATGTAGGCAATATCGGATCTCTCTTAACTTGAAGAAATGTATATTCTGTGCACCATTTGGTATCTTGTTGGGCCATATTGTTTGTAGACAAGGCTTAATGGTAGATCCTGCAAAAATTGCCATTATTGTAAATCTCCCAGCACCCAACTCAGTCAAGCAATTGAGGATAGTGCTTGGTCATATCGGGTACTATAGAAAATTCATAAAGGGCTATGCAAAGATAACATCACCTATGGAAAAACTGTTAAAGAAATACATGAAATTCCTATGGATTGAGGAATGCCAGCACAGTCTAGACACTCTTAAATAGAAGATGGTTACAGCACCCATCTTAGTATTTCCATATTGGAACAAGCCATTTCATGTACATGTGGATGCATCTGGCGTCGTACTGGGGATTGTATTAACCCAGCCAGGAGAAGGAGGTATCGATCACCCTATCGTATACTCAAGGAGAAAGTTATCTACCGCAGAAAAGAACTACACCACTACAGAAAGAGAAGGATTAGCTATGGTGTATGCTCTACAGAAGTTCAGGCACTACCTGTTGGGTGCCCCATTCAAGATGTTCACTGACCATTCTGCTTTAAAGTAATTGGTCAATAAGCAAGTGTTAGGAGGAAGGATATGTAGATGGCTACTCCTATTTCAGGAGTACTAGTTTGAAATTATTGTAAAACCAGGGAGATTAAATGCCAGACCTGATCATCTATCGTGAATAGACTCAGGAGAAGAACCAAGTAATCTAGAGGATAATTTGCCAGATGCGCAATTGTTTTCTATCCAGATCGCAGATGAGTATTACGTAGATATTATTCACTTTCTCACTACAGGGTGGGCTCCAGCTGAGTTTACTAAGTAGCAAAAGAAGCAGTTAGTTGTTAAAGCAGTAGACTTCACTTTGATCGCAGGACACTTATACAAGTTAGGTCCAGATGAAGTCCTGCACAGATGCGTTATACCGCATGAAAAAGAGGCCATTATCAGAGAAGCACATTCAGGTACCGCAGGAGGTCATTTCGTAGGAAAGCCGACTGTGCAGAAAATTCTAACCGCAGGCTTATGGTGGCCTACTTTGTACAAAGACACTAAGGAGTTTTGCAGATGCTGCGATATTTGCCAGAGGGTAGGAAAACCTTCGTGAAGAGATTGAATGCCACTGCGACCACAGATTACGCTACGCGCATTTGACAAGTGGGATATAGATTTCGTGGGTCCTATCAACCCACCAGGAAAACGAACTAGTGCGAGATACATCATCACAGGAACAGAGTACCTCACCAGGTGGGCGGAGGCCAAAGCAGTAAGGAATTGTGATGCTGCTATAGCTGCACAGTTCATTTTTGAAAACATCATAAGTAGATTTGGATGTCTAGTAATTTTGATGAGTGATCAAGGCACACACTTTCTGAATCGCACTATTGAGGCCTTGATGGGGGAATTTCAGATACAACACCATAAGAGCACTCCCTACCACCCACAAGCTAATGGAGGATTTTAACAAGATTCTAGAAAATGCTCTTACTAAGATCTGTAATAGCCAAAGAAATGATTGGGACCTCAGGGTTAATGGTGTATTATGGGCTTATAGGACTACATGCAAGAAACTTACAGGACACACACCTTTCAGCTTGGTGTATGGACAAGAGGCTGTTATGCCTATGGAATATATTATTCCTAGTTTAAGAATTGCTCAGATTACCGTGATGGCTGATACAGATACGATGAATGAAAGACTAGCGCAGTTGCTTGCCTTAGAAGAAGACAGATTCATCACAGGATTTCATCAGAAAGTGCAGAAGGCACGAGAAAAAGCTTGGCATGATAGGCACATCAAGAGCAAGAGTTTTCAGATAGGAGACCTAGTGCTCCTTTATGATAGAAAGTTTGTTAAGTTTCCAGGGAAGTTCAAGATGCATTGGTTGGGGCCATATCATATTCAGCAATTTACAGAAGGAGGTGCCGTTCAGCTCAGTAAACTAAACGGGGAGCTTGTCCCTACCTTGATTAATGGCAGTAGGCTTAAGCTTTATAGTGATAGACACTCCACCTCCCATCCCTAACCCAGACATTTTATCGTAGTGCAGATGTCCAGTGTAGTTGAAAGGAGGCATCGCACCTATAAATAGTCTACACGAAGAAAAAAAAAAGAAAAGAAAAAGTTCTAAGTATGAGGAATCGCATCAGAAAAGTTTGTGTTGCGCAAGTCATAGGATGCTTGCGGAGTTTTTGAATGTTGCGGAGTTTCACGCCAGCACTTTGGTTCAGGACGATGCGGTGTGGCATCACAGCGATGCGATGTTCCCCGTGCCATGTGGATGATTTTGAAAAGAAACAGAGGGCTAGTCACTTCGCCTTCTGACAAGTAGTTAATGTAAATATGACCGGTATACATTGCCCTAGATTTGGAAACAGTATAGTGATTTCCCCAGATTCGGTAAATCTTGGTCGAGATTGCCGGTGCCTGCACACAAGTCTCAAGGAAAATTTGATCGGATTTCAGTAATTAATGAGGATCGGGATGACGGATGTTGTCATATCCATGTAATAAATGTCACCGACGGGTCTAGTCTAAGTGACCGTTACTTCAGAGATTATCGCCTTCGTTATAAATACACAGATCATTCACACAGAAGCGTTACTTTTGCGATTTCTGAGAGTTATAGAGCAATTTGAAGAGTTTTCCCTGTGCAGAGATACTCCAGTTACAGAGTGCTAGTTTTCCCCAATTTCGCAGCCATTGCTTGTCCAGAGTATTGCACCAAGTGGTGTATGTCCGAGGAGGAACCTTTAGAAGACATTGTGAGAAGATTCCAGCGTGGTGGCCTCATGTCTGCTATGACGACGCCGCCCAAGGTTGTGAAATTAGGTGAAACACAGGTCAGGAAGACGTTGAGGATAAAGAATCAAGCTCAGATAGTAGAAGAGTCCAACCCAGAACAGAGAAGAAGAAAGACGAGAAGATCACTAAAGATACGAAAACAATGAAGAAAAGTGAGAAAAAGAAAGAAAAGGGATCCCGGTTGTGCGTGTGGAGTTTCCCAGAAGATCTCACGGAAAGAAAAAAGGACCAAGAAACAGGCATCCGAGACTCAGAAAAACAAAAGGAAACGGGAAAGGAACGAAGCAGAGATGTTGAAAATGAGAGAGATATAGAAAATGTCCAAGAAGGTAGTTACATTAAAGCTGGAAAAGGACATGTCTCCTCATAGAAGTTCTGCCAATGAGCATATCAACTTAAATGTATGCTGAAAGACATCTACTTTCCCTATATTTAGAATGATGATGGCTTGGATGAGTCTGTTTGGACAAGCGCTCCAGTAGAATTGGAGGTGCATGATACAAACCTGACCGAGGTAGCAGAAAATGAGGTCGTTGAAAAAAATTTAGCAGCCTATAAATGGTCCGCCATTTATTTCTGGAGCTTCACTTAAGGAAAGTGTTGACACTATTTTAGAGAAGGAGGCACAAGAGTGTGTCGAAACTATGGATAAAGAAGTCGCAGGAAGCCAAGGAGAAGATACAGCAGGAGAAGCCAACTGTTAGTGGCTCGAGGACGAGCCACAAGTAAGTGTTAGGGGACTGTTGGAGCAGGGCCCCGCAGCTACAAGAAAAGATACTATAGCAGGACAAGAAAGTCAAAGGAAACAGTACCCGAGCGACTGAGAAGAGAGAGCTCAACCACTGCACTTAAGGCAGTGGCGAAGACAGGAGGGATCAACTACCCTCATAAATGGAAAAGGAGCAATGGGCCAAGGCATTGAAGACAAAGGATAGAAGGGAAGCGACCGAGGAGGCGGCGCCTGTACCCACGATCAGTGCTGGGAAGCATGGAAGACTACAGAAAGCTATGGTGTGACAGAAAGCAGCAAGTTCAAAGTACAGATAGGCTGACTGTCACAATTAGGGTTTTTGGGTTACTGTTGGGAAAGGCCCACAGTGTTGTAACAAGGTGAGACCTTTGGGCCGCCTATATAAGCATGTATTTTGTATTATGAAAGGTTAGCTAGTGGGTCAGTTGAGATAGTTAGAGAGTTAACTAGTTAGTTGGTCTGTTAGCCCTTGAGAAAGAGTCGAGCTCTGGTTCTGTTATTCAGTCTGTAGTTATCTTACTGTAACCAGTAGCTAGCTCTTTGATTATGAATGTAACAATCCGCGGATTGAACAATCTGCAGGGATTGAGAGAGAGAGAGAGGAAGAGTATATTGTAAGAAGAAGCAATATAGAAGGAGAAGATATCTAGGACAAAAGGGCTCCCAGCTATGTGCGTGGAGTTTCCCAGAAGATCTCAAGCTGCATAAGAGGTTGCAGCAGAACTATGTTTACTCTCTCAAGATATAATATAAGAACCAGTTCCCATGGACATAGCTTCCCCCCCTGGAAGTGAACCACGTAAAATACGTGTGTTGTGTGACTGTTCATGTGATTGTGTTTACTTATTTGCTATCTGTTATTCATTACATGAACTTTGCTTAACAATTAATGAATGTATGTATGCTATCTGTCAGCCTACAGTAGTTTAGAGGATAACTACGAGTTGAATCTGTTAAGTATTATGTGTATGAGTTTGCCAGTGCTTGATTCATGACAGTTAATAGTTACAGTGTTAAATGACCTCTGTATGCTTAGTTCATCAAGTTAAGCATAAGTAATGATTCAGTGTGTTACTGTAGAAGCTTAAGAGAAGTTGTTTGACACCCTTAAGAAGGATAACTGAGATATTATACGCAGAGAGAAGCCTTCGGAACTTGAGAGTCATATTGAGTCTTACCGTAGAGCTTATCGTAGTATATAAAGGTGATATCGCACTGCCAGAGGAGCCACGGTGTGAGATATCGTAGGTAAAGAGTTGAGAAGAGGAGAAAGTTTGTGCATCATCCTAGAAGCTGCGATGCGATAAGAGCCAGTAATCTAGTAGATTCAGCTAGGAAGAGAGAAACAGCGCATCTCTGAGAGATCCTGCTGGCTAAGAAGAGACAGAGAATCCTAGGATGCTACAGAACCCGGTTAAGGACACTTGAGTCTTCAGCCACCCCATCCAAGATCACTTTGGGTGAGACTTCAGGCCATTCTGTAGTCTGTCACCGAAAGGGCCAGTGAGTTAGGGGTTTTTTGGTACAATAAAGTAAACGTGGGTCTGCAACAGCCAAATGACCAACATGCACCGCCAGTGCAACCAGTTCAAGCCCCCGCCCCCACTCCACCTGCTCTGTTGAGACAAGTGTTCGCACAACAAAACTGTCCCAACTAGCTTGCCCCCAACAATCAATAAGGGAAAGCTCGAAATAACCAGCCCCGCAACCACCAACCATAGGGAGGGAGTCAACAACCGAACCCTCCCAACAATGCCGTGGCAAACCGACCAACCCAAAACCCCCCATGACAGAATCCACCAAGACGCAGCGCCCCGTTGCGCACAAACCAACCGTGAACACTCTATGATGTTTATGGGCACTACACATTCGAATGTCCCCTCATGGCTCACACTAAGCAATCCATTCAAAATAAGGCCCAATAGGCCGCCAATGCGGCAAATCAAGCCCAACCCAACCCAACACCACAAGGACCTCCCCCCATGGTGCTTCAAAATCCACTGCCAGTCCAAGGATTGGTGGCAACCGCACCCCCTCCTTAGGACAATCCAAATGCTCTGGGGGAACCTCCCACTGTCGAAACAAGTGTTCACCACCTGGTAGCCATGACGACTGAAGAGGTCAACTTGCAAACCTGACAGAATTAGTACGGTACCACCACCAAACCTGCTGACATATCAGCGACATAAACATCCAAAACATTCAACCTACCTCTTCAGTTACAATCATTCCTGCGCCCCCCGTATGCAGGATTGCCAATAAGCCATGGTAGAGCTGCAGTCATCTATAGCATTGTGGATGATTTGGCCCAAATGCCAACCGCCATGTCCACTCTTGAGGTACTTAAAACACACCCAATGCAGTGGAAATCCTTATTAGCCGTTCTAGGGGCAGTAGACCCCCCCGAATCCAAGTTGATCACATTTGACACGGAGAATGGGGAACCACGCATGCCATAAACCATTGCCTTCCAAATCCTAGTGTCCATCTGAAATTTGGTTGTGCACCGGTGCATAGTAGATGAGGGGGCATCTACATGCATTATGTCTACTTTGGTTTGGCAGAAACTTGGATCACTATTTCTGCAACCATCCTCCACAACCCTGCGGGATTATGATAAAAATCCCACTAAATCCCAAGGAATCCTTCCCCATGTCCCCATTACATTAGCCAGGAAGACAGTGCTGATCAACATAGAAGTCGTCAATGCTCAACTAGACTACCCTCCTCCTCAGAAGGAGTTACATGTATGCCATGAGAGCAGTCACATCAACTGTCTTCTGTCTCATGATGTTCCCCCATGAAGGAAAGATTGTGATGGTTGATCAGCTCACTTATCATGATCCACAAGGGTTAACGACACCTTCCAACGTTATCCCTACCATCACCACCATTGAGCCACAAGGGGTGACCACACACACTAATGTTGTCCCTACAACCAACACTATGGTTGAAAACACACCAGCCTCCCCATTGTTGAATGTGGGCCCTGGGTTGTTTGCCAATACCTCCATGACAACTCCTTTCCCATTACTATCACCACCATTGACACAAAATGAAACTACGGACTTGTGCATGGTCTCATCAAGCACCACTGCACCCAAACAAAAACCACAGCTGCAGCCCCAACCACAACCACAACATCATCCGTAGCCACAACACCAACAACAACTGCAACATCACTTGCAGTAGCAGCATTATGCACAGCCACAAACGCATCCCCACATGCAACCAGCCGGGAGTTATTTGGGCTCATCCCCAGTCCATACGATTCCCTTCCTCTTCCCTCCACCTGGTTTCATGAGCAAGCCGGTCATGGCCACCTTAAGCCTACCCAAATTTACGTTGGGAATCCCAGTGTGGTATCTTCATCCACCGGCTCAACCAGCAATGCCCCAAGTTGTCTTAACCCCGGTGCAACCCATTGCAGTCGAGTCTCACCCTCCACTTGCTCCGCAAAATCCAACAACCACACCCGCACCCACCCCACCCCACCTGAAAAGGGCCAGGGGCAAGAATACCAAAGCCACCGCAGAACCACAACAAGTCCCACATTGCACCGTTTGTGAGCAATAGGGCCATCCAACTCAGAATTCCCCTGAAATCCCAGTGATTCGTGCGCATTTAGATGCCATGGATACAAATGAAAACATCCCCTTGGTTGAACTCCCAACCACGCCAGTAGTCAGGAACAAGGCATTAAGGACAAACCATGCATGTGCCCTTTGCAGCTTGTATGGACATTACTCCCACCATTGCCAAGATTTGCCCGAATTTGAATGGCTCTCGCTGACCTCTATCACCATTCCCTTGAGTCTGAGATCACCTTGATCGAAGAAGTTCACCCACCACCTCCTTCCTCAGACACCATGTCCATTTACATGATGTTCAGTTCCACCGAACCACTCATCTCCTCCTCCACCGATGGTCCATCGGACCTGTCTCTTCCTTGATTCCTTTGTGTGACAAGGATGTGTGACATGATGAATCCATGGCAAGGTCGACTGGTTCAAGAACCCCATCCCAACACCAGATGCCTTCGAAGAAGGGAATATGGTGAACATTTCACCAACCATTAAAATCAACATCTCAACCAACTCTGATATCGTTGAAGAAATCATGTTGGGGGCATCTTGCTCCTTGGAAGAGGTTGATGCCTACAAAGCTCTCTTCCAAGAATTATGCGACATCTTTGATTGGTCGTACACTGAAATGTCTGGCTTAGATCCATCCATCATGGAACACCACATCGACACATGGCCTGATGTGGCACCCATACGCCAAAAGCAACGGCCCATCCATCCATCCAAAGTGGCTGCGGTGAAAGCTAAGATAGAGAAGCTGCGCACAGCCGGCTTCATTTATCCCATTGCATACACCACTTGGGTTTCCAATCCTGTTCCTATGAATAAAAAACAGGGTACCATTCACATTTGCACAGACTTTCGTGACCTCAATGGGGCATGTCCCAAAGACAACTCCCCCACACCTTTCATCGACCAGATCATCGATGCATGCACTGGACATGAATCCTTTTCCTTCATGGACGGATTTTCTGGCTATAACCAAATCCAAATATGGAAAGAAGACCGTTACAAGACGACATTCACAACCCCATGGGGCACATTCACTTACTGAGTCATGCCCTTTGGCCTAAAAAATGCTGGAGCCACCTTCCAGCGTGCCATGACACAATGCTTCTGTGACCTCATTCACATCATGTTGGTTTGTTTCGACAACCTCATCATGTGGTCGCAAAATCAAACACAACACATAGATGACTTACGACAAGTCTTCATATGATGTCGCCAGTGCATAATACACTTGAACCCATCCAAGTGTGTTTTCTATGTCCCCACGGGTCATCTACAAGGATTCATCATGTCACACAAAGGAATGACCGCTGATCCTTGGAAAGTCCAAACGGCTTTCCCTCTAACATCACTCCTTTGAGTGACAACGTTACAACTTGTATTATAGTCTTTCTATTTTTTGTTTTACACATTTTTTCCAAATTGTGTCTTATGTATCATTTCCTCTCATTACTTCAGATGGAACACACCTCAGATCGGTATATGGGATTTGCAGATGGAGCAAGCAAATGGTCTTTGAACCTCGCCTCGACTGCATGGGTAATCTACCCCCCCTCGCACGAGTTGATCCACATCGACGAAATATGCATGGGCACCACAACCAACAACCCAGATGAATATGATGGTGTCAATGGCCTCTTGGCCGCTGCTCTCTAGTTAGACATTCATCATATCGATGTCTTCTTAGAGTCCCAGCTACTTGTTTCTCAATTGAACAACCAGTACCGAGTTCGTGATCCTTGCCTCTTTAGAAAGTACCTGTGCACTAAACAGATGGTTAGAACATTTGAATCCATCACATTCACACATGTTCCCAGAAACCTCAACAGTGTCACATATCAAA
Source organism: Pseudotsuga menziesii (assembly GCA_001517045.1). Taxonomy (NCBI): domain Eukaryota; kingdom Viridiplantae; phylum Streptophyta; class Pinopsida; order Pinales; family Pinaceae; genus Pseudotsuga; species Pseudotsuga menziesii. Next base: position 13,662 of record LPNX010519369.1, read on the forward strand.
TGGCTAACGATATTCTAAATTGGCACATCCACAATTGTATATAGGAAATATACAACCATAACATCATGAATAATCATGTATAAAAAATACACGCACAGTGACATTTGCATTCCACAACATAATAAAAAGACTCACATAATAAAACCATAAAAGCACATCCATGTGCATCAAAAAATACATATATAAATCGATCAGTTGCATGTCCAAAACATGTCCAATACAAAAATGAGAAGCCACATATGCTTTCTCAAGAGGATATACATAAGTGACACAAAAACCCCTAAGTGCACCAACGCACTAGGGACAACCCCACTAGGCCACTAATTTGACTCGAACCCATCATCTAACTCGGTATCATCATATTTCAAAGAGGAATCCTCCTCTGCAGGAAGATCACCTCTTGTCGTTTGGCGAAAGTGCTCACAAGCCACCGCCATCTTCCTCATCACGCCAGTCAACTCTGGAGGAAGGTTGTGAATAGCGGCAATCAAATTAGTACTCAGGTGCTGCCAGCCATCATCTAACACTCTAGTAGCAAGCTCCTCCATATACAGCACCAGTCCATCCATATCTCACTACCGCCTGTGGGAGATCCCAGCAGGAACAGCCGTAGGAGGTACGGTAACAACCTGCCTCCGATACTCGGGTGGCGCACGAGGACCAACATCTGCACATACAAACAAGGACACCATTAGTCCACGTATATCAATATGAAAACCACTAACCAGCTCAACTATACTATGCATAAAGATGAACATAAAAAAATCACACATACATACCAGCTGGTCCCCACGCTTGGCCAGGAGGTCGAGGCATCTCAGGGTCTCCCTAGAAATCCATACCCGCATACGGGTACTCGTCGATCACCACAGGAAGCTGGAGCCACTGCTCCAACAAATCCTCTGTAAAAAAGAGGCCCACTCTGCCACCACCCTCACGAATCATCATCTGGCACCACCTATACATCTTTGTCTCCCATGGACCACTGTCCTGCACATCCCGATGAGGACGAAGTGTAGATACTTTCTCAAAGAAGAAAGCACACAAGAAGGAGCCAAAACAAAAACCAGCGCCAGTAGTCTTCGACTTGTTCAGCTGATGCTGAACAACCTGCAGATGCATCTGGCCCCATGCATAATACGTGCCACCTATAGCATGCTCTACTAGCTGTAGCTGACCACTAGAAATCTTGTGGCTCCCCATGGAACCCAAGATATGTTGTAGTAAGGTCCCCACCGCCCGTGTGGAAAAATCCTCGATGTCACACATTAGGATGTACAAACCACGCACATACGCCATAGCATAACAGTGCCAATCACACAGATCCTCCAATGTCTCCCCCCAAGAAAGCACAGCTACCAAGTCACCAGCCACTCCCAACATAGGGAGCCTAGTAATCAAGTATACATCTGCCAACGTAATCTCAATGCGCTGGCCCTGAAAGAGGAACACCTCCTCATCAACATCCCAGAAACCTATCAGTGTTTGCATCAGCAAACCCAAGCTCCTCATGAGGGGTATCCTCATAAATTTCAGCAATTCACAATGGGCTAATGTATCTCTAACATTCCCATCACGTAAGGATGCATCCCTGACACTCTTGCAGTCTCTCTCTCTCCACTTGATCTCCACCATCATGCACAAGCAAAAACCCTGATGTGAGCCATTGTCATCATCAAAAAATCACCTAAAAGAGGCTAGGGCGCACCTGTTTGGGAAAAAGGAGCACCTAGGGCACTCATAATTACCCCAAAAGTCCACCCTTTCCTTTGAAAGGTGCGACTTGGCCCCCATGAAACCCCAAAATTCTCATGGGGGGCCTCCAAGTGACCAAATCCGGCAAATAAAACACCAAAAAGATGAGTTTCAGTGAGAGTTTTTACCTGCAAGTCACGGCACGCGAAACCATCGGTCGGATTAAGAGAAATCAACAAATGAAGAATTAGGGCCCACCTCTCCAACTCCACACTGAACACTGACAATAACACTTCACCATGTGGACCCCCCCCTTTTATAGGCCCCATTTGACCTAATTCCTTTCGATCGACATAACAGGACCATATGGACTCCATTTGAGATGCCATTTGTGCCACTGGTTTCATAATTCCACCCTCTATCTCTTTATGAGACCATTTTCTCATGTTCAACAAGTCAATTTTTGGGACCATTTCCCACCAGTCACCTTGATTTATGAGCCATGACATGACGATGCAAGTGTCTACGAATGTGTACTTGTATCACAATCCCCAATCGCAAATCATGTGAGTTCTCGGGCCATCGCCCGTTAAGGAATGTAATTTTACTTTTATTTTTGTATTTATAATTGTCTTTTCCACCGCACCTTACGTGGACATTTGGACCATCGTCCACAAAACCCTTTATTTTCTTGCATGTATTTGGCATATAAGTGCCTCTGGACTTGTACTTACATCGCATGTAGTCAAGTCTATCCACCGCAACACACACACATGCTCTCCTGACCTTTTTTCGAGAGCCACTTCGGTTTGCATGCCTCTATTGCACTGACTCATGAGCCTCTGCTGCAATCTATCCCGAGCATGTATTGGTATGTTTGAGAGCCTTCTACTCCGTCCATACTGTGTGGATGACCTTTGGACCTCTGTCCACCATCCGGACATGGGGCATCGCTTGTGCCACCGCAATCGGTTGACTATATTGGAGTTTTGTTTAAGCTCTTTTTTGCCTTTTTAAAACAGTGAAAATATTGCCGAGTGCAGCTGCTTCCTTTCCCACTCGCTAAAGTATAGGAAAGGGCGTCTACATCGTCTCATTTACCATCTTTTGCGAACCATGTAGACCATCAATTGAAAAGGACCTCCTTGGCACACTCAAGCCAAGACCGTTCCCCTCTGCATACTTTTATGCTTTCTTGGGTAGAGGGGCCACACTTTGTGAAAAAGCTCACCACAGGTTGTCGTTAAGCTCTTTTCCAGCCTTCTCATCAAGAAAAGATTGCTGAGCAAACTTGGTTTTTTTCATGCTCGTAAAAGTATCTGAATGACCGTCCAGTCAGTATAGGTTTAACTTTTCCGGCTTGATTGGACTACCAATGGTAAAGAAATCTCTCATCCCCTCTAGGATGGGCGAGTTCTCCTATGCATAGTTTTATCCTTTTTAGGGCACATGAGACTACCAACGAAAAAGAGCCCCCATCGGAGTCTTCTTCGTGCTTTCAGACTCTCTAAAATTGAAAGCACCATCGAGCATTTACCTTCTCAGGCTCGCCAAAAATCCATGATATCGTACCATAACAGTGTCCCTAGACGCCACCCAACAGAAAACAGTTGGGCAGCATTCCCCCGTTGGGTCGCCTTTGTTCAGAGTACTCTGCAATGTGTCTTCCTTGGATCCCACCAGTATCAAAAGTGTCTACCTCCTCCAAGTATTTCCCATCTGCAGTGATATCTATGGTATTTCAACTATGATCCCATTCCCATGAGTCAGTTTCATTTGCTACCTGGTCTTCCCTACCGTCATACTCTGAACAAAGGAATTTTGAGTCTCCCTCCCCCTGCCCCTATTCAAATCTTTCCCTCCCCCCCCCTCCCCATTCAGTGAGTCAGTCCGTAGATTGCTTCACACCTTCCAGTTATCTCACTCACACTCCTGGTCAAGGAAACATCATTGCCTTGGCTAGGGGCAGGTCTCCCTTTGTCGACGCCAACACACATATTTCAGAGGATAGACCTAGAGGTCCCTATATCTTGGTTTCATTAACCTCATTGATGAGTTCCTTGGACCACTTGAGAGGAGTCCTTAGTGCCTCTCGGGATGGTTGTTTCTCACGTGCTCGACTTCAACTACATCATCACACCATTGAGATTTGTATAGGGTTTTGTCCATACAATATTTGGTCGAAGACCCCGGATTTCACTTGACTCTAGCACATTGGTGAGTCCACTCAAGGGACCTAAACAGGTTATGTCCCTTGTGATTTTTGGGTTGCATTGGAGATAGTGTTCAGAAGCCCCATAAGTGCTTCAATATACCTTTATGATTGATGCGACATACTTGTACCATAGAGAATCTGACTCTCAATCAGTGAGTCCACACAGCTATGTATCGTTCCAGATCCAGTAGACCATCAGTCATGAAGTTATAACATTCCATGAGAATGCCATTGTTGATCGGAATATTTCACTTCCTGCAGACAGCAAGGTGTTTTGCTTGTCTAAATGGTTCAAATCCAGAACAAATAGATCACAGAGGCAGATAACTCTCCCTAGACGTTGTAGATATCTGGAATACAAGGCTTTGATAGTTCACCTGTGTACCTACAAAAGATTTCAACATGAAATAGATCAAAGCAACCAGAATATGATCTACTAATCTATGCTAGTGACTAAGGAATCTAGCAATATATATCTGAAATCAAACATCAACAATATATATGGGACAGAAAATAAACTTGCATTAGAAATATGAAGAAGTTTACAACCAAGCGTTAGTCTTGACATGCATCTCCATGAAACCAACTCTTCATCCCCAAAAGCTCCGACTCTAGCTCTCTATGCTCTCTCCAAATGATCTTGGGCCAAGAATCAGTCCAACAACATAACAATACCTTCAATGTTCTCCCCTCAACCATGGCTATGAGCTCATATTTATAGGGCTTTAATGGATAGAGATGGTTGAGAAATTAGTGGGTGAGGTGGCCTCTAAGATCCTAGGATGAGGGATCTCAAGCTCAACCAACCCACAACAGTAGGGATAAGAAATATCTCGAGGCTTATCATCTAGAAGCCTGAAGAAGCTTCTCTTTTTCCCTTTTTACCCATGGTATTGTGCTTCTCCTTCTATGACAGAGCGGTTCTGGTAATAACTACCTATGGACCAAGGGTAATGGGTGGTGGCACCGCTTGTGGACAACCGATGAAAGGTGGTGCAAGTAGGGGTGCCACTCTTGGATAAAGGGGCATGCCCGGTGCTAGGAATTTGTATGATAGAATGATAAAAAACCATTTAGTCTTCACTCCAAAAGTTGGGATTCAGGGCAAGTAGGTATGTCAAAGGTCTTATCACATGATGGTGACATGATTTTGGTATAATAGGATGCCCCCCAAAGCATGGGTCTTAGATTGATACAATAAACGAGATCTTTGAGAACAAGTCATCATCAGGAGATGAAAATGTTGGCTCGATCGGAGTATGCAGTCAAGTAGGCATCTGTAGTACATCAATAAGTTGACTCATAGACACAAGTAACCAAACTCATAGCTGCAGACCAATGCAAGGCAGATCCGTGAGTTGAATAAACAAGCATGGCTACTAGAATACATCGTAGATCCATGTGATAGAGGACTCAAACTTGGACATAGATACTAGACATACAATATAGATCTATGTCATATAGATGAAAATTTGAGAATAGCCACGACCATACAAATGTGGATCCATGCTAGATATACAAAACTCCATTGCAACCCGGGGAAAAAGCAATGAGCGCTTTTAAACAAATGCCTAGGGTCTTCGCCTTGTCTTCCACAAAGTACGATTCTATCCATGTGATTACAATGATTTGAAGTCAAACATGGTAGAAACCACTTTATTACTGGCCAATGATGTGAACCGTTAACAAGTGCGAGGGAGATCACCATTAATGTCAATTATTCCTAAGGTACCCTAGTACAATCTACTGAGTGTGAATAGATGTCCTGATGTCGAACACCCAATCAATTCTATCAATCAAAGGTCAATGATGTGAACCTATGTAGAGAGCAAGAGAATCTGTCATTAAGGCATATAGATCTCAAGGTACTAAATATTGTTTCTAAGACTATTTCCTGGATGATGAGCTGATGTCGATGGGAATAGTCTCGTCGAAGGAGGGCCATGATGAGTCCCACGTCAATGACACGAAACTTGGAACATAGTTCTGGAATGATGTGGATGTAGTAACCATATGAATGACTCAAAGATACTGACACAAAGGCATTGTATACTATAGAGGTAAGACTTCTTCAAATTTCCTTTGAACATCGGGCAGCACGACAAAATGACTTGGCAGCATGACAAGACAGGACAGATACACAATGCGACAATGGACAATGCATTCTTTTGAAAGACTCAAAGGATTGGCATGATTCATGAAATTGGATCGTCACGAAGATCAGCCGAATACCCAATTGGTTGACATGATTGTGCAGATAAGTGCCATGTTCAAAGGTAATGACAAACAATTGCCATTATTTGCAAAAATGATTCCCCTTCCATTTCCCCCATCACGATTGACGAGTGCCTCTTTTCGGTTTTACGAGTTCAAATAGGGTAACAAACACTTGATATAGCTTGTCAGAAGACAAGTTCAGTCTCATATGTTTTACGAACCTGAGAGAGGAGGGGCTCATTCCCAAAACGAGTCTCTCAATGTTTAATTTAACGAGTCCACTGAAAGAAAACTCGGTATCATTCATTTTTTGAGAGTCTGAACGAATATGGAAGAAGACTCCATGGGGGTCCTTTTTTGTATGATTTAGTCTCTAAGGCTCAAAAAACTGTAAAATCATACCTTAGAGAACTCTTCCAGTCATGATTGGCTAGAGTGTTCCTTTCTCGTTGTTGGATAATAACTCCCGATTCATCTTATTCCTTGGGAAATGCCTTTGTTTATACAATTCATATGTCGGTTGTGATTCAACTTCCAACCAACCTATTCATATTCCTACATGACTATTCACATTCAGAATATATTTACAATATTTACATATTGTATAATCCCGACGGATTATATTCCAACAATCCCCCCCCCTTAATCCGAAGGGGTGTTAGTAAGTCCGAGCATGTTTCTGAATATTTCAAACTTTTCTCGTCCAAGCGCTTTGGTGAAGATGTTTGCAACTTGATAATTTGTGGAACAATGTCGAAGATGGACTGTCTTGGCCTCTACATGATGTCAAATCAAATGATACTTTGTGTTGATGTGTTTGGTTCAATCATGGAATCTGGGATTCTTCGCCAGCTTGATTGCAGAAGTATTGTCGATCAATAATGGAGTGGAGTTCTCTTGTTTTTCTTGCAAATCTTCAAGTATCTTCCTGAGCCATACTATTTCTTTCATTGCTTCAGCTGCAGCCACATATTCTGCTTCTGTTGTTGAATCTGCCGGAACTGACTGTTTGCGTGATCTCCATGAGACAGCTGCTGATCCAAGACTCATAGTGTATCCAAAATTTGATACTCCTGTCTCCTTATCGCCATCAAAATCTGAGTCTGAGTACCCAATAAGTTTGAAGTCATCCACCTTAGAGTACTTGAGTCCAATGTCTTGAGTCCCCTTCAAGTATCTTAGAACTCTTTTTGCAGCTGACTAGTGTCCTTCACAAGGTTTATGCATGAACCTTGAAAGTATGCCAACAACATAAGAAATATCTGGCCTAGTTGTTGTAAGGTAGATAAGTCTTCCTACAAGTTGTCGATACTTGGTCACATCTTCAAATTCTTTTCCTTCGCTTGATGTGAGCTTCATTTTCTGTTCCATTGGAGTAGAGATAGGGTTACATTCTGTCATGCAAAATTTGTCTAGTAGTTCTCCAACATATTTTTTCTGAGATAGGAATATGTACTTAGGATGTTGAGTGACTTCAATTCCTAAGCAATAGTGGAGATGTCCCATATCTGTCATTTCAAAGATCTTTTTCAAATCTTTCTTTATGGATGCTATATAGCTCTCATTGTTACCTGACATCAAAAGATCATCTACGTACACCACAAGATACACAACAGATCTTCCAACTTTCTTTATAAACAGTGTTGCATCATCAAGATCAAAATGTTCGAAATTTAACTTCAAAAGATGCTCGGTTAATTTTTCATACCATGCGCGAGGCGCTTGTTTTAGGCTACACAAGGATTTGACAAGCTTGCATACCTTTTGTTCTTTTCCTTTCACAACAAAGCCTTCTGGCTGAGACATGAAGACATTCTCTTTCAAGTCTCCACTCAAGAAAACAGTCTTCACATCCATCTGATGAACTTTCCACCCATTCTGAGCAGCTAAAGAGAGTAAGGTACGGAAGGTAGCCCATTTTGCTGTAGGAGAAAACATTTCTTCATAGTCAATTCCTTCCTTCTGTGCATAGCCTTTTGCTACAAGCCTCGCTTTGTGCTTGTCAAGTGAGCCATCTGATCTGTATTTGTTCTTGTACACCCACTTGCAGCCAATTGGTTTGGTTCCAACTGGAGGGTCAACCAGCTTCCAAGTTCCATTCTTCATGAGTGCATCATACTCATTCTGCATAGCTTCTTTCCACTCAACCTAAGTAGAAGCCTCTTCAAAGAAAGTTGGTTCAAAGTTAGCAGATAAATTAAATTCACAATCAAATGATACATCCATTTCATCACCTGAATTATCTGCTCCTCCTCCATCTTCATGTCTTTTCGAACTTCTCGTTCTCGTCTTTCCAACTTCATCCGGATGGACACTTTCAAGTGTCTTTGTGGCCCATTTAGGAATCTTTCGTGATGGTCCTGGTTGATCAGCTGGTGGTGCTTCATCATTGATTGAGAGTCTTTCAATTCTCTCAATCACATCATCCAGTTGAACCTCTTGTTCAAGTGAAGTAGCAGGAACTTCTTCATGCGGTGGAGTTGGTGCTTCATATGGAAATTCCAAAGGTTGATCCAGAATAGGAATCCCCCCTTCAAGGTTTGGAATTTCATATTCATTTTCAGAATATTTCTTTGGATGAGGATATTTTTCCAAATGATCAAGCTGTCTCTCAATGGACTGGTCATTTTTATTAGTCTCAAGAAAAATGACATCTCTGGAAATAACAAACTTCTTGTTTACCTCATCATACATATGGTATGCCTTGGAGTTTTCTTCGTACCCCAGGAAAATGCATTTTCTGCTTCGAGCACCAAGCTTGTTTCTTTGCTCCTTTGGAATCAAGGCATAACAGGTGGAACCAAAAACTCTGAGATGCCAGACTGAAGGGAGATGGCCAAACCACATTTCATGTGGAGTCTTGTTATCAAGAGCATTTGAGGGACTTCTATTTCTCAAATAGGCTGCACATTTCAATGCATCACCCCAAAACATTAGTTTTACATTCTTAAAAAACATCATTGAGCGAACCATATTCATTATGGTTATGTTCATTCTTTCTGCTACACCGTTTTGTTGAGGATTGTAGGGAACTGTAGTCTGATGTGCAATTCCATGTTGGCAAATATAATATTCAAAAGCATTTGAAGTGTATTCTTTCCCATTGTCAGTACGAAGTGTACCAATTTTAGATTGTGCTTGTTTTTCTATCAATGCATGAAAGTCCTTGAATGTTTGAAATGCTTCTGATTTTGTCTTTAATGTGTAAATCCAGCACATTCTTGAGTAGTCATCAACAAAGGTCATAAAATACTTATTCCCATTGGCAGAAGGAGTTGGCATTGGGCCAAATAAATCAGAATGCACTAATTCTAATTTCCTACTTGCTCTGAAATTAGATTCATGGAATGGCAGCTTACTATGTTTCCCTAATATACATGCATCACATTTGATCTTATCTTTGAGAATGGTGGGAAAACCAAATACACCATTCTTTCTCAACAAACGAAGACTGTTATAATTCAGATGAACAAATCTTGCATGCCACAATAAACTTGATGAAAAATTACCTTCTCCGTGCTAAGAGAGGTAGGCATAGTTCTGAACCCTTGCAGATGAACCCTTTAGCTTCAGCAGCTTCCCATCTTCATATCCAGTCATGATGACTTGGTTGTCAGAGGACTTTCTTATTTCTACGGTTCCATCAAACATGTGGATGGAATGGCCTTGCTGGCGAATCTCCACCAAGGACAGCAGGCTTCTCTGCAACTCTGGAAGATAAAGAACATTCTTCAACAAGAAATCAGGGAATCCAGGCATCTTTAGCCGAATGGTGCCCATTCCCTTTGGTTTAAGACTTGACTTATCTGCAAAGTAAACTATGCAATTTATTGTTTCATTAAGTTCTTCAAAACAGTCTTTTCTAAAAGTCATGTGTGATGTTGCACCAGTATCAAGTAGCCAACATTCTGTGTAAGATGAAAGTGAAGTCATTTCATTAATACCAAGATTACAATGTGCAACAATACAATGAGCAGAATCTGAAGATTTACTAGCATCTTGGTTCTTATTGTCATCATTCTTCTGGTTATGTCTGTCTTTGATGGAGTCCCACGAAGCCCAACACTGATCTGTTGTGTGTCCAGTCTTTCCACAACGCTTGCACTTCAAATATGATCTTTTGCTAGAGTTGTTTTTGCCTCCTCTACCTCTGAAGTTTCTTCTTCCTCTGCCTCTCTACTTTTTACAATACAGTCTATGTAGAATAACAACTACACTAACTAGAAACAATGTCTTCAATGAGCTCTATTTACTATGTAGGTCTATGTTTCTGCCATAGTATTTACATTAATCTAAGACAATTCTGCAACAGCACAATTTATATGGCAGTGCACAAACTTCTCAATTTGCAACAATACACAACCTTCAAAAAATGTATAGCAAAAATATCGAGCTTCACTCACACATTGAATACGCAACACAGACTGGGTTTTGAGGAGATTACAGTCTCAAACTAGATCACAACAAACTTTGTGATTGGTCTGAGATCTTAAATGGAGGTGGTTGCAGCTTCCAAGAGTGATCTCAACTATTATTACAACCAACAGTCAATCATTCATGGACTCGTCTCAGCAGCAAACACAAACTCATACAATATCCATATTATGCATATGAAAAATATTTGTAGACAAACTTCATGCATATAAGTTTGGGCAAAAGTTAGGGTTTGTGCAACCCAATGGTCACAAAATATTTCATCAACAATATTTTACCTCCACACTCTTGAAAAAGGCTCTGATACCACTTCAACGTAGTATGTAGACGCTCTTTCACACAGTAGCATATATCATTCAATGGAGTCTCCATGTAGCTGACTAAGGGTGTGAAAAGCCGAGCTGAAAGACCAACACTGCAGAGCAAAGTACCACAACAAAGATGTGCCACAAAAGGTTTCTAGAAGTTTGTAAATTCAGTGATTGACAAACCACTGTCAGTCTTCAGTCATCGTCAGTTTTTTTATATTCTTCAATACATGTCTTGAACTCATACGTAGCATATGCATAACTCATACAATAGCCATATCATTCATGCACACTTCACGCTTCACGCAGCTTCAATCAACAGCATATCACAGCTTCTTGTCAACGCATTCTTCACGGTCTCCACTTAATGGCGTGAATATTTAATCACTGGTCTTCAATAAGAATACTTCAATCTCTTCACAACGTAGTCTTCACAATGCAGTCTTCACAAGAGATATCAATGCAGTATTCACAACGCAGTCTTCACAAGAGATATCAATGCAGTCTTCACAATGCAGTCTTCACAAGAGATATCAACGCAGTCTTCATAGTCTTCACAAGAGATATCAATGCAGTCTTCACAGTCTTCACATGAGATATCAATGCATATAAAAATATATACTCAAAGCATATGGATACGCATCATATACCACAATCACAACTCATTAATGAACACAGCACTCCACGGTTCTCACTGCATAACAAGCAGCACACACAACACACCAGTTTGCGGGATTAGGGTTTCCACCCTTTATGCAGACTCAATGCAGAGATCAAATGCTTCACGAAGTCTTCACGAGGTTAGGGTTTAGTCGATGAAATATGCACTCAGAGATGGGAGTGCCACACGAGGCAGATTGCAGTCAAGTCACAACTTGAAAATGTGAATTTGCAGGTGGAGGGAGTTTCAACACCGAGTAGGCACTCGCAACAGTAGAAAGAGAGAATGCAGTCACACCAAAAACAAGATTTGAGATGTGACTGTCAAAAGGATAATCACAGCAACAGAGTGGGAGCGGAAATGAGAACGCTATACTCACTAGCAGAGTGAGACCAAGCCCTCAAACGCAGGGCTGGGATCATAACGCATACAATGAATGCACGCAGGCTAGCAGGACTGGCGGTGAGAAACAAAATAATGCACAAAATTATGGCACTCTGGTTGTAGGAGAAACGCAGAGGCAAACTGACAATGGGCAGGCAGTTTGGCAATGTACTAGCAAGCATACAGGCTACCAGGACTGAAACTTAACAGCAAGAGTTATGGCAGGTGGTGCTCTGATATCACTATTGGATAATAACTCCCGATTCATCTTAGTCCTTGGGAAATGCCTTTATTTATACAATTCATATGTCGGTTGTGATTCAACTTCCAACCAACCTATTCATATTCCTACATGACTATTCACATTCAGAATATATTTACAATATTTACATATTGTATAATCCTGACGGATTATATTCCAACACTCGTAAATAGTCCTATCCGAACCGAGAAAGAGATAACCTACCATCGGACGGATGACTCTTCAAATACTTTAACGAGCGTGAAGAAGACAATATTGCTTGACAATCTTTTCATATTTAGGGAGCCTGAAAAGGGTTTAAAGAGAAGTCCATTAGAATTTTTAATGTTTGAATCCAGAGCACGAAAAAGTAATAAACTAAGCTCAAACCACTTTTCATGTTTTAACTAGAGCACGAAAAATGAAAAGTAAGCTCAACACCATCTTACTGTTTTTAATGAGCTCGAAGATTAGTTGAAAGAATGCTCAGGGATTGGTTTCATTTTTACTCAAGATTGAAACCAATAGGTAAACTTATGCTTGAAAAAACCCATTAAGTACATGACATACAAAGGTTGGAATCCTGCCCCCAGCATGATTTCCAGCGAAGCCTACCCCTAGCATGGTTTCTAGTGGCTCGACATGCCCCCAAGATTCATTTCATCTAACGATTCTTCTTCCATACCCAACCTAAAAACTTGGTTACTAATGTCAAAATGTTCACGAGGGGGGTAGGAAGAATGAGAAGGTTCAAGTTCTAACACTAAAGTGAAGACTCAAATCAAGGGAAGGGGATCTGTTTCATTTTTACACAAGCTTGAAACAAAAGGTAACTATGCTTGGAGCATGATTTCATTTTTATGCAAGCTTGAAACCAAAAGGTAAACTATGGTTAAGGAAACCTACTTCATTTTTTAATGAGCTTGAAATAGAAAATGAACTATGCTTAGGAATGATTTCATTTTTATGCAAGCTTGAAACCAAAAGGTAAACTATGCTTGAGGAGATCCATTTCATTTTTTAATGAGATTGACATAGAATGGGAACTTTTCTCACAAAAAATTGACATGATGGTCAGAAACTGACATGATGGTCATGTGTTGTTTCATTTTTTAACGAGCTTGACACAAATGGGAACTTTACTCACAGAAAACTAACATGATGGTCAGGTGTTGTTTCATTTTTTAATGAGCTTGACATAGAATGGGAACTTTGCTCAAAGGAATCTATTTCATTTTTTAACGAGCTTGACACAGAATGGGAACTTTGCTCAAAGGAATGATTTCATTTTTATGCAAGCTTGAAACCAAAAGGTAAACTATGCTTGAGGAGTGGTTTTATTTTTTAATGAGCTTGAAACCAAAGGGTAAACTATGCTCTCAAACCTGCTCCTACCGAACATGATATCCAGAGGTTGGTAGGTTGCCCCCCCATTCAATAGAACTAGCGACTTAGCTCCATTATGATGTCCATAGACTAGAGCCATGCCCCCCCATTTTACCTATGATGGGAAGAAGCTAACTAGAACAAGGGGGAGGGACCATAAGAACATGTGGCACATTTAGGGTTGTCTAATTACTAGGAGTAATGTGATGGTCAGGTGTAACAAAGGAAAGCTGATCAACAGTCACAATCTTCCCATCATGGGGAAATTGCATAACTCTAAAGAGTGTCGACACAATAGCCTTCATGGAATAAACATAATCACGTCCAAGGAGCATATTGAAATCTAAAGGACCTTGGACCACCATAACATCAGTACATATAGTTTTCCCTCCGAATGTAATAGGCAAATAAGGAAGGGTCCCTAAGGGTGCAGCAGGTCTTTGATTAAAAGCCAGTATCTGATCGGTGGATGGCACAAGCTGATGAGAACCTAAAGCTTGCCAAGCAGTTGAGGATAAAATACTAACAAAATCCCCTTCATCAACAATAGTATGAAGTATCCACCTAGCAGTAACATTCACAACTATCTGGAAAGGAACACTCGAATGAAGAAAAGACTCTGTTAGGTTACTCTAGTTAAAGGATATAACCTCAGTACTTGGAGAGGGTTCTGTCGAAATAGAAAAAATTTCCTCTTGTCGAGAACAATCGGAACGAAGCATAAAAACTTCGGCATGTTTTGGTTCATTCTCTACTGGAAGAGAAGAACAAGACGAAGATTTGGTCAAAGAGACTACTTCAGTCTTAACACTCTCTGAAGAAAGAATGGGATCGGGTGGAGATGATGTCGACTCGACCACTTCAACTTCACTCTTCAAAAGAAGAGTGGGATCAACTAAGGATGGACTTAGATTGACCACTTCAATTTCACTCTTCAACGGAAGAGTGGGATCGACCGAGGTTAGAACTGGATTGACCACTTTATCAACCAATGGGGGTTCAAGAGACAACTTACGATAACCTGTTGGAAGCCATTGACAAGAAACAGTAATATCTTCCAACAATTTAGAAGCTTCATCCATGAGAGGACAAAGGTAAGTAAAGTGCATGTCCTTACAAAGCAAGCAAGGATTTCTAACTTTACCCTTCCGACTCTTAACCATAGAGTCATTGGTTGAGGGGGAATCATCAGTATGATGACCATAGGCTGATGAAATTAGTTTCCAGGAAACATTAGACCACTCTTCTAAAACCAGGGATAGACCATGACAATCTTTCAGAAGGTGATCACCCTTGCAAAGCCTACAAGGGAATTTGGGTTTACGCGGTCTGTGGGTGTGCAGATCAACACTGTCCACACTAGGAGGAGTGATTGGTTGAGACTTGGTTATTTGTCTTCTTCTTAATCTTCCTTTTCTTCTTCTTCTTATCCACCTGAATACTAGTATTACAACTTTCAATAGGCGAAGAGGTAGAAACAGGAGAAGACACATCTGGTGAAGAAGGAGAGGGATCAACATGAGGTTGATGCTCTTACGATGAAGGATTAGGATCAGATGCAACTGGTGTACATGGGATAAATGGACTAGAGAATAACTAAATAGGTAATCCAATAGTCAATCTAGGAAGGCTTAACATAGACATGAGAGGAGGACCAACATCCCCATATGGAGGGAACACAAAAGACATGCTTGGTAAAGGAGTCTCTTGGTTGGTAGTCCCGAAAGGTGAAGCCATAACTATGTAACAAAAATATCTCTCTCTTGTAAAAAATCCTAACTATACAGATAAAAAGCACTACTCAAACTAAAAGCGACAAGAAAACATGTGAAAGGAGTGGATAATAGTCAGGAACCTCACAGGACAGGCCAAAAGGATAACTTAGATGGATAGGGTATCCTAGTGGGGTCTCCCGATATACACAAGGTACGTGGGAGCTCAAATCGGTAGTAGTGCTGTCTAATGCATAACTGTACACAAGGGGCCTTCCGATATACAATCAAGTATGTGAAGTACCTTTATATATACCTCAAGGGTACATGAAAGGCCATTCAATATACCGACGGTACGAGGAAGAACCGTGCGAGTCTCGGAATGTAATGCTGACAAATAACGATAGCTCCTACGCTTAACGACGCCTGAACACGTCTCTAACCTATCATGCAAATTGCTAAAAAATTTTAAACCTAAGCTAGTGCTTAATTTTATCTTGTGCTTTTAGGTGAAACCATGGAGTGAAAACTTGAAATTAAAGAAGATGCACACTAATTTATATGATAATGCAAGTTTTCCTCTTCAATGAAATTCTACCTAAGAGAGGGAGAGAGAGGTTCAATTTATTTGAAACATAGAGTAAATCCCATATAACAATGAAACAAAATGCTTAAATGATCCATTCCTAACTAAAACAAACAAAAGCTTCTCTTTTGAACTGAAAAAAAAGTGAGACCTCTAATGAAAAGCAAGAAAAGATGGTTACAACTTTATACAAAAGTGTTCAGATTTTTCAACTAAAAGTGGGAATGAACTAATCACAAAATCATACAATAACTTTCATATGCACTTTTCCACAACTTTATGAAAAAAGGGAAAACATACAAAAATCATGTATAACAAATGAAGAAAAACTGAAATGAATCTTTTCTTGTTCTATCAATGAAGACAGAAATCAGAGATCTAACAAAACCAAGTTCTATTCGAAGCCAACTATGAAGCTTTAAAAGACCAACATCAATCAAAACTCTTGAGAATAACTATGGATTCATACATTGGCTTGTTTTTTTTTAAATATTTTTATTTTTTTTATTTTGAAAGCAAATCAACTCAAATTTTTACAAAAAAAAATGAGAAAAAGAGGCTTTGGAATGATGTCTACCTGGCACCATGCTTCTTTGGTGTTGACAGGGCGGTTCTATCCCAGCACCGCTTCTTTCCAACAGGATACAGGCGGTGGCATCACGTACTGCTCACTCTATTTAGGTGGTGGGACCGCTCCTCGTACACTGCATAGGTGTGGTTCCCTGTAGAAGACCAAAACACAAAGAGAATGAAGGATCCAGTCAGAAAAGGACTAGATCAGGGAAAATACTGTCGAATTGAATGTGTTAACAGAGCATAAAAGACCGAAATGACTCAGATCTCAACAGATCTAGAAATTTCAAACCCAAATAATACAAATCAGAAAGTAGATCTGACTGAAAAGAGTTGAAGAAAACGGAGCCTAGATTTGGACAATAGTTGTAGACTAAGGAAGATCAGAACAACTGAATACAACTATTTCCCAACGGAGTTGCCAGATTTGTTGATCGGAATATTTCACCTCCTATGGACAACAAGGTATTCTGCTGGTCTGAATGGTTCAGATCCAGAACAAATAGATCACAGAGGCTGATAACTCTCCCTAGACGTTGTAGATATCCGGAATATAAGGCTTTGATAGTTCACCTGTGTACCTGCAAAAGAGTTCAACATGAAACAGATCAAAGAAACTAGAATATGATCTACTAATCTATGCTAGTGACTAAGGAATATAGCAATATATATCTGAAATCAAACATCAACAATATATATGGGACAAAAAATCAACTTGCATTAGAAATATGAAGAAGTTTACAACCAAGCCTTAGTGTTGGCATGCATCTCCATGAAACCAGGTCTTCATCCCCAAAAGCTCCAACTCTAGCTCTCTATGCTCTCTCCAAATGATCTTGGGCCAAGAATCAATCCAACAGCATAACAATACCTTCAATGTTCTCCCCTCAACCATGGCTATGAGCTCATATTTATAAGGATTTAATGGATAGAGATGGTTGATAAATTAGTGGGTGAGGTGGCCTCTAAGATCCTAGGATGAGGGATCTTGAGCTCAACCAACCCACAGTAGTAGGGATAAGGGATATCTTGAGGCTTATCATCTAGAAGCCTTGAGAAGCTTCTCTTTTTCCCTTTTTACCCAGGGTACCGCGATTCTCCTTCTATGACAGAGCGGTTCTGGTAATAACTGCCTATGGACCAAGGGCAATGGGTGGTGGCACTACTTGTGGACAACCGATGAAAGGTGGTGCGAGCAGGGGTATCGCTCCTGGATAAAGGGGCATGTGCGGTGCTGGGAATTTGTATGACAGACTGATAAAAAACCATTTAGTCTTCACTCCAGAAGCTGGGATTCAGGGTAAGTAGGTATGTCAAAGGTCTTATCATCATGATTCCCCTTCCATTTCCCCCATCACGATTGACGAGTTCAAAGATGGTAACAAACAATCGATATTGCTTGTCAGAAGACAAGTTCAGTCTCATATGTTTTACGAACCTGAGAGAGGAGGGGCTCATTCCCAAAACAGGTCTCTCAATGTTTAATTTAACGAGTCCACTGAAAGAAAACTTGGTATCGTTCATGTTTAGAGAGTCTGAACGAATACGGAAGAAGACTCCATGGGGGTTCTTTTTCATATGATTTAGTCTCTAAGGCCTGAAAAAGTGTAAAATCATACCTTAGAGAACTCTTCCAGTCATGATTGGCTGGAGTGTTCCTTTCTAGTAAATAGCCCTATCTGAACCGAGAAAGAGATAACCTACCGTCATATGGACGACTCTTCAAATACTTTAACGAGTGTGAAGAAGACAAGATCACTCGACAATTTTTCGTATTTAGGGAGCATGTAAAGGGTTTAAAGAGAACACCATTAGATTTTTTCATGTTTGAATCCAGAGCACGAAAAAGTAATAAACTAAGCTCAAACCACTTTTCATGTTTTAACCAGAGCACAAAAAATGAAAAGTAAGCTCAACAGCATCTTATTGTTTTTAACGAGCTCGAAGATCAGTTGAAAGAATGCTCAGGGATTGGTTTCATTTTTACGCAAGCTTGAAACCAATAGGTAAACTTATGCTTGAAAAATCCCATTAACATGACATACAGAGGTTGGAATCCTGCCCCCAGCATGATTGCTAGTGAAGCCTACCCCTAGCATGGTTGCTAGCGGCTCGACATGCCCCCAAGCTTTGTTTCATTTGACGATTCTTCTTCCATACGCAACCTAAAACCTGGTTACTAATGTCAAAATGTTCACGAGGGGGGTAGGAAGAATGAGAATCGGGCAGGCGAAGGTTCAAGTTCTAACACTAAAGTGAAGACTTGAATCAAGGGAAGGGGATTTGTTTCATTTTTACACAAGCTTGAAATAGAAGGTAACTATGCTTGGAACATGATTTCATTTTTATGCAAGCTTGAAACCAAAAGGTAAACTATGATTAAGGAAACCTACTTCATGTTTTAACGAGCTTGAAATAGAAAATGAACTATGCTTAGGAATGATTTCATTTTTATGCAAGCCTGAAACCAAAAGGTAAACTATGCTTGAGGAGATACATTTAATTTTTTAATGAGCTTGACATAGAATGGGAACTTTTCTCATAGAAAACTGACATGATGGTCAGAACTTGACATGATGGTGAGGTGCCATTTCATTTTTTAACGAGCTTGACACAGAATGGGAACTTTGCTCACAGAAAACTGACATGATGGTCAGGTGTTGTTTCATTTTTTAACGAGCTTGACACAGAATGGGAACTTTGCTCAAAAAAATTTGTTTCATTTTTTAATGAGCTTGACATAGAATGGGAACTTTTCTTAAAGGAATGATTTCATTTTTATGCAAGCTTGAAACCAAAAGGTAAACTATTCTTGAGGAGTGGTTTTATTTTTTAATGAGCTTGAAACCAAAGGGTAAACTATGCTCTCAAACCTGCTCCTACTGAACATGATATATAGAGGTTGGTAGGTTGCCCCCCCTTTCAATAGAAGCTAGTGACTTAGCTCCATTATGATGTCCATAGACTAGAGCCATGCCCCCCAAAAGTAAGCTCAACACCATCTTACTGTTTTTAATGAGCTCGAAGATCAGTTGAAACAATGCTCAAGGATTGGTTTCATTTTTACGCAAGGTTGAAACCAATAGGTAAACTTATGCTTGAAAAATCCCATTAACATGACATACAGAGGTTGGAATCCTGCCCCCAGCATGATTTCTAGAGAAGCCTACCCCTAGCATGGTTGCTAGCGGCTCGACATGCCCCCAAGCTTCGTTTCATCTAACGATTCTTCTTCCATACCCAACCTAAAAACCTGGTTACTAATGTCAAGATGTTCACCAAGGAGGTAGGAAGAATGAGAATTGGGTAGGCGAAGGTTGAATTTCTAACACTAAAGTGAAGACTCGAATCAAGGGAAGGGGATCTATTTCATTTTTACACAAGCTTGAAACAGAAGGTAACTATGCTTGGAACATGATTTCATTTTTATGCAAGCTTGAAACCAAAAGGTAAACTATGCTTAAGGAAACCTACTTCATTTTTTAACGAGCTTGAAATAGAAAATGAACTATGCTCAGGAATGATTTCCTTTTTATGCAAGCTTGAAACCAAAAGGTAAACTATGCTTGAGGAGATCCATTTCATAGTTTAACGAGCTTGACATAGAATGGGAACTTTTCTCACAGAAAACTGACATGATGGTCAGGTGCTGTTTCATTTTTTAACAAGCTTGACACAGAATGGGAACTTTGCTCACAGAAAACTGACATGATGGTCAGAACTTGACATGATGGTTAGGTGTTGTTTCATTTTTTAACGAGCTTGACATAGAATGGGAACTTTGCTCAAAGGAATCTGTTTCATTTTTTAACGAGATTGACACAGAATGGGAACTTTGCTCAAAGGAATGATTTCATTTTTATGCAAGCTTGAAACCAAAAGGTAAACTATGCTTGAGGAGTGGTTTTATTTTTAATGAGCATGAAACCAAAGGGTAAACTATGCTCTCAAACCTGCTCCTACCGAACATGATATGCATAGGTTGGTAGGTTTCCCCCCCTTTCAATAGAAGCTATCGACTTAGATCCATTATGATGTCCATAGACTAGAGCCATGCCCCCCAAAAGTAAGCTCAACACCATCTTACTATTTTTAACGAGGTCGAAGATCAGTTGAAAGAATGCTCAGGGATTGGTTTCATTTTTACGCAAGCTTGAAACCAATAGGTAAACTTATGCTTGAAAAATCCCATTAACATGACATACAGAGGTTGGAATCCTGCCCCCAGCATGATTTCTAGTGAAGCCTACCCGTAGCATGGTTTCTAGTGGTTTGACATGCCCCCAAGCTTCATTTCATTTGACGATTCTTCTTCCATACCCAACCTAAAAACCTAGTTACTAATGTCAAAATGTTCACGAGGGGGGTAGGAAGAATGAGAATCGGGCAGGAAAAGGTTCAAGTTCTAACACTATAGTGAAGGCTGGAATCAAGGGAAGGGGATCTGTTTCATTTTTACACAAGCTTGAAACAGAAGGTAACTATGCTTGGAACATGATTTCATTTTTATGCAAGCTTAAAACCAAAAGGTAAACTATGCTTAAGGAAACCTACTTCATTTTTTAATGAGCTTGAAATAGAAAATGAACTATGGTCAGGAATGATTTCATTTTTATGCAAGCTTGAAACCAAAAGGTAAACTATGCTTGCGGAGATCCATTTCATTTTTTAACGAGCTTGACATAGAATGGGAACTTTTCTCATAGAAAACTGACATGATGGTCATGTGCTGTCTCATTTTTTAACGAGCTTGACACAGAATGGGAACAATATATATGGGACATAAAATCAACTTGCATTAGAAATATGAAGAAGTTTACAACCAAGCCTTAGTGTTGACATGAATCTCCATGAAACCAACTCTTCATCCCCAACAGATTCGCCAGATTTGTTGATCGAAATATTTCACCTCCTGCGGACAGCAAGGTGTTCCACTGGTCTGAATGGTTCAGATCCAGAACAAATAGATCACAGAGGCTGATAAATCTCCCTAGACACTGTAGATATCTAGAATACAAGGCTTTGATAGTTCACCTGTGTACCTGCAAAAGAGTTCAACACGAAACGGATCAAAGAAACCAGAATATGATCTA
The DNA here is from genome assembly GCA_001517045.1 of Pseudotsuga menziesii. Taxonomy (NCBI): domain Eukaryota; kingdom Viridiplantae; phylum Streptophyta; class Pinopsida; order Pinales; family Pinaceae; genus Pseudotsuga; species Pseudotsuga menziesii. The sequence continues at coordinate 35,167 of LPNX010519369.1, forward strand.
CTAATCTATGCTAGTGACTAAGGAATCTAGCAATATAAATCTGAAATCAAACATCAACAATATATATGGGACAAAAAATTGACTTCCATTAGAAATATGAAGAAGTTTACAACCAAGCCTTAGTGTTGACATGCATCTCCATGAAAGTAGCTCTTCATCCCCAAAAGCTTTGACTCTAGCTCTCTATGCTCTCTCCAAATGATCTTGGGCCAAGAATCAGTCCAACAACATAACATTCTTCCTACCCCCCTGGTGAACATTTTGACATTAGTAACCAGGTTTTTAGGTTGGGTATGGAAGAAGAATCGTCAGATGAAACGAATCTTAGGGGCATGTTGAGCCACTAGCAACCATGCTAGGGGTAGGATTCACTAGCAATCATGCTGGGGGTAGGATTCCAACCTTTGTATGTCATGTTAATGGGATTTTTCAAGCATAAGTTTACCTATTGGTTTCAAGCTTGTGTAAAAATGAAACCAATCCCTGAGCATTCTTTCAACTGATCTTCAAGCTCGTTAAAAATAGTAAGATGGTGTTGAGCTTACTTTTCATTTCCATGCATCTCCATGAAACCATCTCTTCATCCCCAAAAGCTCCGACTCTAGCTCTCTATGCTCTCTCCAAATGATCTTGGGCCAAGAATTAGTCCAACAGCATAACAATACCTTCAATGTTCTCCCCTCAACCATGGCTATGAGCTCATATTTATAGGGATTTAATGGATAGAGATGGTTGAGAAATTAGCGGGTGAGGTGGCCTCTAAGATCCTAGGATGAGGGATCTCGAGCTCAACCAACCCACAACAGTAGGGGTAAGGGATATCTCGAGGCTTATCATCTAGAAGCCTCGAGAAGCTTCTCTTTTTCCCTTTTTACCCAGGGTACCGCGCTTTTCCTTCTATGATAGAGTGGTTCTAGTAATAACCACCTATGGACCAAGGGTAATGGGCAGTGGCACTGCTTATTGACAACCGATGAAAGGTGGTGTGAGAAGGGGTACCGCTCCTGGATAAAGGGGCATGCGAGGTGCTGGGAATTTGTATGAAAGATTGATAAAAAACCATTTAGTCTTCACTCCAGAAGCTGGGATTCAGGGCAAGTAGGTATGTCAAAGGTCTTATCACATGATGGTGACAGGATTTTGGTATAACAACCATGGGTCCAATGTACCAGATCATCATTGTAGTCATCCTCACATGGAGGCAACCATTGTTGTAACATTAGTTGTATATGATTGACTCTTGTATTTTAGAGCATAGATCAAATTATTCTTTTGACATTGTCATGAGCATGGGGATGCCTGCCTCGTCCATATACATGTCAAAAATTATTTGTATCTCACCCATTGATGGGAACCATATTAATACAAAAACCAAAAGCCACCATGCCCCAGCCCCGGAAGCACCACCTCTACACAACAAATCCTATGATGTCCATCGGCCATACGTTGAGCTCCTGCCCTCACACATCAGGGGGCAATCTATTAAACCAAAAATCCCTGACTCATCTCTCAATGGCCTACACCACCCAAGGACACCATCTCACGACCCTCATATCACTCCATTAGACCCCCACACCGTCAAAATAGCTAAAGGATGAAGAAAAGGGCTTAAAAACCCCAAAAATGAGCCCAAAATAGTCTCCTAGGAGCTAAAACCCCCAAAAAGGGGCTAAAACCCTAAAAGGAGCTAAAGTTAGGGTGGAAGGGGCTAAAATCCCAAAAAAGGGGCTAAAGCCCTGACCAAGGGCTTAAAACCCTAACACCCCTTGAAAAAGCTATAAAAGGAGGGTGGGGGGTCACTCTCAAACAACTTCTTCCTTGCATATTGTTATGCTTCCCGTGAATGCCTTGAGACCTTTGCCTCTCAAGCCACCCACACTCCCTCTCCTCCATTTTGATTGACCCATTGCTCCCCCATCCAAGAGAGGTGCTTCCACAAGCTAGGGCATGGTGGCCCATTTCCACCCAAGAGAAGGTATAACCATGTTTCATGTTTTGTTTCTTAGTTTCTTAGTTTTCTTTGCTTTCTAACCCTTATTTCATTTGTAGGTTGATGTTTAATATTGTTTTGCAGGTTATTGTAGCTTAATATTTGTTTGCAGGTCTTTGGAGGCGGAACCCTAACTTGTGTTTGCAGAGGGGTTCACCATTGCTTCTATCTTCTTTATGTTCTTAGCTTAGTTTACTTTTCTATCTATTTATCTTACATTTTATTTTCTACATTTACCCACTGGCAGGAACCTACCCTTCTATCCTATAGATAGAAGGGATCCATTCCTGCCCCTGTAGTAGGGAGAAATCCCTGCTACAGGGTCTGCAAAGGATGTGCGAAAGGAAAGAACACAAAGAAGACATTTCCAACTAGTGAAAGCAAAGCAAAAGGAATCTTGGAAATAATCCACTCCGATGTATGCGGTCCTATGTCATCAATCTTACTAAGTAGGTATGTATACTATGTTACTTTCATTGATGACTTTTCTAGGAAGACATGGGTTTACTTCATGAAGAACAAAGATGAAGTATTTAGTAAGTTCAAGGAATTCAAAGCCTTGATTGAGAATCACATTGAAAAGAAGATCAAGACCTTTCGATCAGATAATGGCGGATAATTCACTTCGAATGAATTCAAAGAGCTATGTAAAGAATCAGGGATTAAGAGGGATTTTTCCACTCCTTATAATCCACAACAGAATGGGATTGCAGAATGGAAGAACAGAACTATCATGGAAACTGCAAGAGCTATGCTTCATGATCAAGATATTCCTATGCATCTTTGGGTAAAAGCTTCCAGAACAGTGGTGTATGTACAGAACCGTACTCCACATAGAGTACTTCAGAACAAGACTCCTGAAGAAGTCTTCTCCGGAAAGAAACTAGAAGTCAGACATCTCAGAATATTCGGCTGTCCTGTTTACATACACATTCCAAAAGAGAAGAGAACAAAATTAGATCCTTCAGGAAAGAAGGGTATATTTGTGGGATACTCTGAAAGCTCGAAGGCTTACAGAATATATTTCCCAGGATACAAGAAGATTGACATCAGTAGGGATGTGACATTTGAAGAAGACACACCTTACAACAAATCCAGAAAGAGACCTGCTGAAGAACCTGAAGAAGCAGAAGCACCAAGAATTCATGATACAACCATGAACGAAGAAACTCAAGTAGAAGATAAAGAATTTGAAGAACCACAAAGACCTCTAGATCCACCTCTGGAGAAGAATCCTCATAAGAGGAAACCTTATTGGGTATAGGAAATTATCCAAGGTGAGGAAAGATATGGGGATCCAAAAGAAAATCACACAAAAAGAAAGAGGACCAGATCCTGCTCTGGGTATGTAGCTTTACTATGTGATTTCATTGATAAAGAACCTTCCAGTTATGAAGAAGAGGCAGAGTGTAAAGAATGGAAGGATGCTATGATCAAAGATTACCAATCGATCATGAAAAATGATGTTTGGGATGTTGTCCCAAGACCAGAAGGGAAGGCAGTTGTAACTTCCAAATGGATCTACAAGATCATGTATGCTACAGATGGTAGCATTGAAAAATATAAAGCAAGATTTGTGGCTCTGGGTTTCTCTCAGAAAGAAGGAATAGATTATGAAGAAACCTTTGCACCTGTAGCCAGATACACTTCCATCAGATCAGTACTTGATCTGGCTACGGTGATGAAATGGAAGATACACCAGATGGATTTCAAGACTGCCTTCTTGAATGGTGTAGTGGAAGAGGAAGTGTATGTAGAACAACCTCTCGGTTTTGAGACACATGATAGAGAGTCTCATGTGTGCAGATTGAAGAAATCCCTATATGGTTTGAAACAGGCACCCAGGACTTGGTACGATAGAATTGACAGCTTTCTATCCAGTTTGGGCTTTACCAAGAGTAAAGTAGATTCCAACCTGTACTACAAGGTTGAAGATGGCGACCCGGTGATGCTCCTACTATATGTAGATGATCTGTTTGTGACAGGTATGGATGGGTTTTTTGCTGATACGAAGAGAAATCTTGCTGCCGAGTTCAAAATGAAGGACTTGGGTATGATGCATTATTTCCTAGGCATGGAGGTATGGCAGAGTGCAGATGGAATCTCCCTTGGACAAGGGAAGTATGCAGTAGAGATCCTGAAGAGTTTTGGGATGATGGACTGCAAAGCCATGGCCACACCTATGGAATCAAACCCGAAGCTATTGAGTGATGCTTCCTCAAAATTGATTGATGCTACGATGTATCATCAAATGATTGGGTCCTTGATGTACCTGACGAACACGAGACCAGACATTTGCTTTGCTGTGAACACCTTGAGCCAGTTCTTGACAGATCCAAGAAATGTTCACTTGATTGCTGCAAAGCATATTTTGAGGTATCTGAGGGGTACAATTGATTATGGGCTCAAGTATGAGTCGAATCAGAAGATTAACCTGGAGGGTTATGTTGATTCAGGTTGGGCAGGCAGTGCCATCGATGAGAAGAACACTTCAGGGTGTTGCTTTAGTATGGGATCAGGCATGATCTCTTGGTTTAGTAGGAAGCAATCTTATGGGGTACTAAGTACAGCTGAAGCAAAGTATGTCACAGCTTCTTCAGCTAGTTGTGAGGTAGTATGGATGAGGAAGCTACTGTCTGATTTATTTGATCTCCAATTGGATGCTACTTGTATACATTGTGACAACCAGAGTTGCGTGAAGTTGTCAAAGAATCCAGTGTTTCATGAAAAGTTGAAGCATATTGAGATCAAGTATCACTATATCAGGGATATGGTGCAAAGGGGAGTAGTGAAGCTCTAACATGTTGCGAGGGACGATCAGATAGCTGACGTGTTGATGAAGCCATTGGTGAGGGTGAAGTTTGAGTACTTCAGGGAGAAGCTTGGTTTTCTCTAGATCAAGGTTCCCTCCAAATGGAAGTGATGAGTCCGTGAGCCATTCTGACATGGGAGAGGATTAAGTTCCTTCCATGGTAATATGTAAGGGATGAGCCATTCTGCCATGGTAAGTGGATTTGGTTCCTTACATGTCAGATATGAGTGCTGAACCATTCTGATGCGACTGTAGGATTGATTCCTAAGTGATAAGATATAAGGGTTGTTGCCATTCTGATATGAGAGAGGGATGTGTTCCCACATGATCAGATGTAAGGGCCGAACCATTCTCTCATGGCTAAAGGATTAAGTTCCTCCCATGTTAGATGTGAATGTTGGCCATTCTGACGAGCAGGTGAGATGTAAGGGCAACTGCAATTCTCTGGGAGAATGGAGGCACTTGGTCAGTTACCAGGTAGCTCAGTTTGGAACTGGGGGCCATTCTGATGCAATGATAGGATTAGTTCCTACATGATCAAATGTGAGTACACGCCCTTTCCATGCGATGTGTTTACACATGGTTGAGTGTAAGTGCAGAGCCTTTCTGACAGGATGAGGTCGGATATAAGTGTTGAGGCATTCTGGCGTGATGTGTTTACACATGGTTAGATGTGAGTGTTCTGCCTTTCTGACAAGATGGGGTTAGATGTAAGTGCAGATCCTTTTCGATGCGATGTGCTTGCACATGATCGGATATAATTGCTGAGCCATTCTAGCGTGATGTGTTTACACATGGTCAGATGTGAGTGCTGGGCCTTTCTGACAAGATGAGGTCAGATGTGAGTGCTAGGCATGCCTTTCTGAGAAGACGAGGTCAGATGTAAGAGCTGGGTGGGCCATTCTGACTTAAGTGTCAGATATAATCACTGATGAAGACCTACATGAAGGGTAGGCCTACAGGATTGACTCTGTAGAACTTCCTGTGATGAGAAGAATCAAGATAGCACCATTATGAGATAGCATGTGATGATGATTCAGACTTGATGATGATCCAGATCAAGTGATGATCCATATGTGATGATGATCCAGACTTGATGACGATCCAAATCAAGCGACGATCTAGTTGTGATGATGATCCAGACTCGATGATGATCCATATCAAGTAATGATCCAGATGTGATGATGATCCATACTTGATGACGATCTAGATCGAGTGATGATCCAGTAGTCGTGAAGATGCAGATCATGTGATGAATAAGACTTGAAGACTTGAAGAAGAAGATGACTTGAGATGAAGAAGACTTAAAGACAAAAAGACTTGAATACTTGAAGATGAATATGACGAGATGATATAGTCGATACAAAGAAGAAGACCAGTGCTGAAAATTGTGTCGAAAGAATACCTTCCTAGTTAAGAGGGAGTGTTGATGTATTTGTAACTTCAGAATGTATTCATATATGTATCTTATGTCTTATAACCCGATGTTTTTTCTGGGTTGTGTCTATTATGTAATTGAGTCATGATGTCATGCCCTGATGTTCTGATCAGGAGGATCTATAATGTAAACAAGTCATGTCAAGTCATTGTGGGTAACCCTCCTATTGTCTAAGGGTTAAAGTCCCCACAGTTTTGGGACACTAGGGTTATTAGACTCACTTAGTGAAGTCAGCCCTAGTAGGGTTTTAGTCATGCCAGGAAGCAGTATAAATAGAGAGGTGACTTCTCTATTTAGCACACATCACATACACACTTAAGTGTAGCGCATAGTTGAGGAAGGAGATGACACTAGGGATAGATAAGAAGAAGGTTACTGCTGTCGGGAGCTCACTTACTATTTTGGGATTTTCTATTTTGGTGCTGATTCTATCTTTGAGGAAGTTGCAGGGCTTTCTCCATTTATGGTTTCCCTGAGGAAAAACACTGTGTTCATTGTCTCTTGTGTTTGATTGCTGTGCTTGTTATTCTCTCAGTTAAAGATCCTAATAATGCTAGCTTAATGTTGAAAAACTAACAACAACACACACCAAGAATATAAAAAGGGAGAACTCTCATCATAAGAAAGGAAATCATCACCACCAGAATCAGAAAGATAACCCTACAAGACGCAGGGGAGATCTATATAATGTCATATGCTATACTTGTGATGAGAAGGGACATTCTTCTAGGGATTGTCCCAAGAATAAAAAGAAGAATAAGAACAAGAAAAGGCATCATGTTTACACTGTAGAGGTTGATGAACCTCCCAGGAAGAGAACCATAGGAGACAGTGAAGATTCTTTAAGCGATGAAGAATATGTTTTGATTTTAGCTCTCACAGGTACTATTTCATGTGGGAGTAATGATTAGTTTGTAGATAGTTTAGCTTCCAAACATATGACAGGATTTAAGGAATCCTTTGTGAATCTATATGAACATGAGTCACCTCACAAGGTGAAACTTGGGGATGACTACCAATACCCCATAAAAGGAAGTGGTGAAGCCTTTTACAAGCTAAACTTTGGAAAATCTTTGAAGATGAAGAATGTTTTATATGTACCAGGACTCAAGAAGAATATTCTCTCCATACCTGCATTGGATGAAAAAGGTATGAGAGTTGCATTTATTGATGGCCAAGTTCTTATGTGGCCAAAAGGAAATACCATAGATGATGCAGTAGTGATTGGGGAGTAAGAGGGAGGCTTATACAAACTGAAGGGCCAACATGAACAAGTCTTGGTCCATGACTCCATGGAACCAAGTGAATTATGGAACAAAAGGCTTGCACATGTGCACTATAGAGCACTATCAGTTGCAAGCAAAGCACTCAATGATATTCCTGAAATCCATACAAATCATGAAGGCATATACAAAGGATGTGCGAAGGGAAAGAACATAATGAAGACATTTCTAAGTAGCGAGCCTCAAAGAAAAAGGAATATTGGAAGTCATCCACTCTGATGTATGCAGCCCAATGTCATCCAGTTCATTGAGTGGGTATGTATATTATGTTTCTTTCATTGATGATTTTTCTAGGAAGACTTGGATATATTTCTTGAAGAGAAAAGATGAAATATTCATCAAATTTAAGTAATTCAAATCCTTGGTGGAGAATCATACACATAAGAAAATCAAGACCTTTCGATCAGAAAATGGTGGAGAATTCACATCAGAAGAATTCAGGGAATTATACAAAGAGTCAGGGATTAAGAGGGATTTGACCACTCCATACAATCCACAACAAAACAGAGTTGCAGAAAGGAAGAGTAGAACGATTTTGGAAGTAGCAAGGGAAATGCTTCATGATTGGGATCTTTCCATGCATGTATGGGCAGAAGCTGCAAGAACAATCGGGTATGTACAGAATCGTACTCCACAAAGAGTACTGGACAAAAAAACACCAAAAGAAACTTTGTCTAGTGAGAAACCAAAAGTCAGCCATCTCAAGATATTTGGTTTCCGAGTGTACATAAACATTCCAAAGGAGAAAAGAACGAAGTTAGACCCTTCATGGAAGAAGGGTGTATTTGTGGGATATAGTGAAAACTCGAAGACATACAGAATATACTTTCCAAGGTACAAGAAGATCGATATCATTAGGGACATTAAATTTGATGAAGACTCAGCTTACAACAAATATAGAAAACCACCTATTGAAGACATTGAAGAACCATAAGTACCTAGTATCTGAGATACAACAATGAATGAAGCAACTCCAGAAGAAGATCGAGAAATAGAAGAACCTCAGGAACCTATAGATCCACCTCATGAGAAGAATTATTACTAGAGGAAACCAACATGGGTATGAGAGGCTATCCTAGATGAAAAGAGATATGGCGCTCCAGAAGGGATACACAGAGAAAGGAAGAGACCTAGTCCATACTCTAGTTAAGTAGCCATGTTGTGTGACATCATTAACAAGGAAAATTCCAACTATGAGGAAGTAATAGAAAAGAAAGAATGGAAGGATGCCATGATCGAGGAATACCATTTGATCATGAAGAATTATGTCTATGATGTGGTCCCAAGACTAGAAGGGAAGTCTGTTGTGACTTCCAAGTGGATATACAAGATCAAGCATGCGGTAGATGGAAGCATAGATAAATATAAAGCAAGATTTGTGGCACATGGCTTCTACCAGAAGGAAGGGATAAATCATGAGGTTACTTTTGCACTTGTAGCCATATACACTTCCATCAGAACAATACTTTTCTCTAGCTGCAGTGATGAAATGGAAGATACACCAGATGGATGTCAAGACAACATTCTTGAATGGTGTAGTGGAAGAGGAAGTGTATGTGGAGAAGCCACTCAGATTTGAGACACATTATAGGAAGAATCATGTGTGCAAATCGAAGAAATATTTATACGGATTGAAGCAGGATCCCAGGACATGGTATGGCAGGATGGCCATCTTCCTGACTAGTTTGGGCTTTACCAAGAGTAAATCATACTCCAACCTTTACTACAAGTTTGAGGAAGGTAACCCACTGATACTCCTACTATATGTAGATGACCTATTTTTGACAGGTGAGGATGGGTTGATTACATATACAAAGAGGAAGCTTTCTATCGAGTTTGAGATGAAGGGCTTAGGCATGATGCATTATTTTCTTGGTTTGGAGGTGTGGTAGAGTACAAATTGGGTATTCCTTGGTCAAGGGAAGTATATAGTAGAGATCGTAAAGAGATTTGGGATGATGGGATACAAGGAAATAGCCACACCCATGGAATCGAATTTGAAGCTACTTTGCGATGCTTCATCAGAGTCAGTTGATGCCACAATATATCGTCAGATAATTGGATCATTGATGTACCTGACGAACATGAGACTAGACATATGTTTTGTTGTGAACACTTTGACTTTGACAAGCTCACTTGGTTGCTGCAAAGCATATATCAAGGTACTTGAAGGGTACAATTGATCATGGGCTCAGATATGATACGAATCAAAAGGTTAACCTGTAAGTTTATGTTGATTCAGACTGGACAGGAACTGCCTTAGATAGGAAGAGCACTTAAGGGTGCTACTTTAGTATGTGATTAGGTGTGATCTCTTGGTTTAGAAGAAAGAAGTCCTACATGGCACTAAGTACAGCCGAAGCAGAATATGTCGCAGCTTATTCAACTAGTTGTGAGGAAGTATGGATTAGGAAGCTACTATCTGATTTGTTTGATCTCTAGTTAGAGGCGACTTGTATCTTCTATGACAACCAGATTTGTGTGAAGTTGTCTGAGAACCTAGTGTTCCATGACAAGTCGAAGCACAATGAGATCAAGTACCACTATATTAGGGATATGGTTCAGAGAGGAGCAGTGAAGCTCCAGTATGTTTTGACGGATGAGTACATAGTCAATTTGTTGACCAAGCTATTAGCCAGAGTGAAGTTTGAAAAATTCAGAGAGAAGCTTGGTGTACTTCAAATCGAGGTTCCTCCCAACGAGAGGTGATGGGTCCGGAAGACAGAGATGCATGAGAGCCATTCTCACATGGTGGTAGGTTTGTGCTCTCATGGTGCAGATGTAAGGGCTATGGTAGAGATGTGTACATCTGAGCTGTGCTCTAAGTGATGATGAGGTGATCTGAAGACAACGAGATGATGGTAGGGGACTCAGGTTTTGCAAAGGCATATATTCAGTCCTGGGATTATCTTTCAGGTTTTGCAGAGGCATATAATCAGTCCTAGGAGATCCTTCAGGTTTTGGAGAGGCATATAATCATTCATGGGATGCTCTTTCAGGTTTTGCAGAGGCATATAATCAGTCCTAGGAGATCCTTTAGGTTTTGCAGAGGCATATAATAAGTCCTGAGATGCTCTTGCAAGTTTTGCAGAGGCATATAATCAGTCCTAGGAGATCCTTTAGGTTTTGCAGAGGCATATAATCAGTCCTACGATGCTCTTTCAGGTTTTGAGGAGGCATATAATCAGTCCTAGGATATCCTTCAGGTTTTGCAAGGCAATAAGACCTGAGCTATACCTACTTGATGGTGTGAAGACCTACATGGAGGCTAGGCCTACATCTAGCATGAAAAGGGGCTAGCTCTATAGAACTTCCTATGATGAGTATATTCGAGAGATAGCACCATTTGTTTGAGATGATGAGAACAATAGTAGTAGTGATGATGATGATTCGGCGTTGAAGACTTGTGCCTATATGTATTGATGTATGTGTCAAGAGAATACCTTCTTAGTTAAGAGGGAGTGTTAATGTAATTGTAACTTTGAAAGATATTCACTTGTATATTTCAGATTGTATTTCATTGTACCTCAACAGAGATGTTTGTTCCTCCGATCGGGAGAGTCATCAATGTAATTAAGTCATGTAAAGTCATTGAGGTTAACCCTCCATTGTATGTCAAGGAATTAGACCCCTTAGTTAAGTTATATTAGGGTTATTAGACTCTCCTAGAGAAGTCGGCCCTGTTGGGAAAATGTCAAGTGGGAAAAAGAAATAAATAGAGAGTGTGACTCTCTATTTTAGCACACACACTCACTCATCAATAGCGCATGAGAGAGAGAGAGGACTATATCACACAAGTGAGAGAGAGATAATCCCTTGAAGATCATCTTTCTTTTAGTTTTGCTATTGGTGCTCATTCTATCTTTGAGGAAGTTGTGGGGTTTTCTCCTTTATGGTTTCCCCGAAGAAAATCAGTGTGTCTCTTGTCTCTTATGATTATTGCTGTGCATGTTATTCTCTCATATAAGATCCTATATCATATTGAATAAACTATAAAATCTAACAAAAACAATACAACAATAGAAAACCCAAAACAATATTGCTTGATTGTTCACTTGGTCAAAGGCAGGAAAATTTATAAGGATCCATAATTTTCTTAAAGTGTAGAAACCTTGGTGAATCTTACTAATAATCAAATTTCCAACCATTAAATATTTGGTGATACATTTTAGAAAATATTGAAAATACTAAGGGTTTTATACACTTTTCAATATTTTTAAAGTAAAAATGTTATTCATGTGGAATTTGGGCGAATCATATTGGAAAAAAGGAAAATGGTGAATATTTTTTGGAAAAAAAAACTCAAATTCGTCCATGGGATAAATTTTGCGCCTAAATTTTTCCCTTGTCAAAGGGACCTCTTTATAGTTTTACAATATGTTTCCCTTAAACCAACCCTCAATCGAAAATAATAAATTAAAAGTTGCATGCACCTAAGGAGACCAATTCTTAACTAAATATATTGAACAAGGTGCTCTCAATATGGAGTGTGTATTCCTAAGTTGTTGATGGTGAGGTGCCCATCTTGAGAGGTGTGCTCATGTTCATGATCAGTTCCTCCCGATTTAACTCAAAAGTGTCCCTACTTTTCTCCCAAGAAGGGAAGCTTGTAGTAGGTGCACCTATGTTACTAAAAGTTGTTGTTAGAAACAAGAAAGAAAGCATGAGCAAAAAATATACAAACCTGGATCTTAAACATGTGTGGGAGAGAAACAAAAGAACTTAATCTAGGAAAACAAATATAGGGGCCTTTGTTTTGCATTGGTGGATTGATGACAAAGAACATGTGAAAGTAGTTTATAATGGTCATCTCCTAGTTTAGGAATGTTAATAGGGAGGTGGGGACATGTTGTGTAAATATATTACTCTATTATGATGGTGTCCTTTACTAGAGTTGGAGCTATCGCTATGGAAGAGATGTTGTAGATATAAACGTATGAAAGAGAGTAGGAAAAATGAGAGGAATCCTAGAACTATGAAGGAAGATGGGTTGAGGATGTTGTTGATGACAATGATATTTATGTTGTGAAGATGACATAATGTTGGTTGTGTTGTGTTCCTTATTGTAGATGAGGAACAATGTACCTGGGGACGATAATATGGGACACTTAAGGAGGTACCCAAGGGGATAATGAATGTAATGTGAATAGGCCCACTTGGTAGTCGGTGAATAATAAATATGTCAACTAGATGGGTGGAATAAATAATATAATAACAAGGGATAGTTGGCAAAGGAATGCTCAAGAAAAAGTATAAGTATGAGTATCATTGTATTGTGTAAGTTTAAGTTGGATGTGAATATTCTATTGTAACAAACATGGTTTGAGTAGTGATGCCATCCGTGAGGAATAATTGATGGTGTTGTTCTACCTTAATGGTCTTCTCTACATTAGTGTGTTTGTTCTCTTCTTGTGTATATTGTGGATCTACTATGTTATTCTCAAGTTAATGTTTATCCTCAGCTTTCATATCTAAATCACTTAACATTTAGTGTATCCTTGATTATCTTGTGTGTGATTTCTATTCAAATATAGGGTAAATAGAATTTGGTATCAAACCCATTTCTTGGACCAAAAAGTGGTGGATTTTTTTTCCTTTTGCAGATTTTTCAAGGAGAAAAAAGGACCATGACATTTAAAGTTGTTTTTGATGTTTTTTGTGCATAATTTGAAGAAGTCAATTATAGATTTGAGTTCCTCTTGAAAAAATAACGAAGTTAGAAAAAAAACCCAAATTGGAGTCTAGGAAGTGGAATTATCATTGATTTAAAATTTTCTACCAACACTCATCGCTGTTGATTTTTCCAATACATTGTTGATAGAGCTCTCAAATTTCCATCAAACCAATTCTAATAAGTGTAGAATGGCCATGGCATTTCATAATCATGATCATAATAGTCATTCAAATCAATAGTGAAAGGGTAACGATCATTTCAAACCACTTTCAAACTTGTCACCTTAAAAAGCTTACACACAAAAGAGCTACATTGAAAATGGAGTTATATATTTAATACCCTAGTTTTGGTTATGTGTTTTATTCCAAAAAAATGCATGTCATAGGAAAATCCAATGGTCCTAGTATTAAAGAAAAATTTGAATATTTTAATCATAATTTTTTTTGTTGGATAAGAATAGTATATGATAATCCACAACTTTTACTGAGAAAGATATTGCACTCCTTATATTATTGGAATCCCTTGTCGAGATCTACAAATTTATTGTTATACATTGTTTGATATTTAAAAATGAATATTTTGGGGAATATTCTTGCTAATAGGATACATGGTAGAAGATGGTAAAACCTTATCATGTTGTTTTCTACCCCTTGCAAATACTTTCAAGACCATTTTTCACTAATAGGACCCCCCTACTTGGACAAAATTGTATTTTTTCTTGAAAACTTCACTGTTCTAATAGGCCAAACAATCTTTCACCTTTGTTATGCTCTCCTAGCATAGAAATTCCCAAGGAATCACTTCATTATTTCAAGAATACCCCTTGGGCTCTTCCTTAATTATTGTTTTTAGGTCGGTTACAAGTTCATTCATCCTTTTAATGCCAACATTGTACAACAATAGAAGTCGAGTGTTGACAATCTATGAGGTAATAAAAAAAACTACATGCTAGTTTTTATTAATTACTTTCCATTTTAAAATTGTACTTCTAAGTTTTTTATATCTTTTTCAAACTTGTGTTTTTCCCGTTGCACACACAACACACCTACAATTTATGCTTGTTTCATGCCATCATAGCTCAAAAGTTATAACTGTGTTAACCTAGTTTAAACCAACTTAGCCTACCTTGAGGACCAAGAAAAGAATCTATATCTATGTTATAGATATGGGAATATGCATCTAAATAACTTGCCACAACTATTTTTCATTTGAAATATAGAAAGTTTTCTATTTAGGAAATCAAAATAATTTTGTAATGAACATAATTAATGACAATTTAATGCTAGGACCATCCTTTCAAGGTGGTATGTGCCAAGACCAAGACTAGAGGTTTGACTACGACATTTTTTCTTTTCAACATTGAATAGCTCTTGGATCATGGATTCAACCAAAGGTGCAAGAAACCTATCATACGTGTTTTTGAGCAAGGTAATTTAGTAGCCTTTCTTATTAGGGCTCCTGCCTAGGTGGCTCTTGTGAGTGAGGGGAACTTGAGATAGATTTTTGTCAGCCATTGCAATTTCATCACCTAGTTCCTTGTAATTATAACAATTTCTCACAACTTCACTCCTTCCTTTAAGTGGAATTCATCTCTGACTTTCAGTGATCGACTGGAAGTACCTTTAAGCATTTTAATTTATGTTTCTTAAGGTGGACCTCTTTACCATTTAGCTGAGAAACACTTATAAGAATTGTTCCTTTTCTATTCTTGTGAGATAGAGTATCTTCTTTTGGATAGTAGGTCTTTTCTTTTCAAAGGAGTGCTTCAATATTTTAAATTGTTTACTTCGATGTCCATGTTGTTCAACACTTGAACAGTTTTCCCTTTCCAAGCATGACGTTTGGTCCCATAAGGAAACCAAATTTTCTTGAGGGTATAGCCCTTGAACCCTCGGTGAGCCTCATAGACAACATTGGGAAACACATTTTGTTCTCACACATGGTAATGCTACACCATATTCATCTTTCCAATTTATCCCAAATTGGACTCCTGATCAAATCCATTATAACCATCCACCACTCAATGGTGGTAAAAATAATATCACAAACTATAAGCTTCGATTTAATAGGAGAAATATTAGCAATTCTAGAGGTACCCATAATCCCTTCCAGAACTATAGTTGAACCAAGAATAATGTCATGCCTTCTATGCAAGTTACCCGGGTTCGATCCCTGACAATGACATTGATTTTCATGTTAACCCCTGATAGGTTACATGTTATATGGAACTATGCGAGATAAATCAAATTTTACAGATTTAGAGCTCAATATTTATTGAAATAGAATGTTTGATTGATTATATTTTGAAATTTGCAGATACACAAGACTGAAGATAGATTGCTTACCAAGGATTATGCTTTAGAGAATATTTTTTAGGTGTATGTCTAGTAATCATTGCAGTGTAGGGTAAATGGAGAAAATTAATTGTATGAGGTATCATTGAGATAAATATTACAGATTCGTAATGATATAAAACATACTAATCATTTAAGAATTATGTGGTTTAACAAATGTAAATTGAATCTAGTTGAATTGCATTAACAATGGAAGCTAAGATGTTCATATGTAGAAAAAAAAAACCTTGATATACTATTCAACAAAACAAACAACAATGAGGAATATAGATCATACATGTGAAATATTCATCCCACAAATAATACTCAAACACATTCATAGCATGAATTTTGTGAAAGAGCAGGATACTCAGAGCTTTACTATATCAAGAAAGATTTACAGAGGTAGAAGAAACTTTCGAATAATAGAAGAAGAGTACAATCATAAAGAGAAATGTTGCAGGCTGACATATACTTAAGATTTGAATCTCATGATATTTCCTTCGTGTATAAAGTGCATCTGGTCTTTAATATCAAAATGATCATGCAATTTCTTAAGACTCCCTCTAAAAAATTGTGTGATAATATTTTGGGACTTAAAGCCTTCTTTTATATATTCATTTTTCTTCTTGATGCTAATTTATTCTTATCAGTTATAAAAATTGAACCATTGCTTCCTAGATATTGGCCCTCTGTCATGTTGTTTTGGTTTCTCAAAATTGCTTTAATTTTTGCGTTGGCTACCCTAACTTCTTTTACAAATACTATTTTTTTTGGTTAACTACATACAATTCTTTCCTTTTACTTAACCTTGCTGAGTAGAACCTTGTTATTGAGAAACATGTCATGTTATTTGTCTTGATGTGGATGGTTGACCTTGGGGCGGAAGAATTATTTGGTGATATTTGGCAATGTTATGACAATTTTTTCAGATAGGGTATTTGTGAGTCCTCATGGAATTTAGTGTCATATTAGTGCTTGAAATATTTTCATATGATATGTGGGGAAAGATTTTGAAAGTGAGATTTAGATTGGATAATATCTCAAACTCATTAGATAGCAATTGAACTATGGTTGTCCCCTTTAGAATATCTTCAAGTTTATCAAACTTTTCATCATTATTTCTCTTGTCATTTAAAAAGTCTTGATATGATCCCTAAGTGTAAACATCACCATTCCCATCCCAAAGGGAGGGTATTCCTCTAGCCATTGCATCTCTAAACATACCCTTAAAGAAGGCAATTTCCGTGATGAGAATAACTATATTGGTATGAGTTGGAGGGGGTGTGGTTGAAATTGAGGAGGCCATTTTCAATTTCAATTCATCGTAAAAGTAAATGAGTGAAAATGAGGTAAATTTTTGGTTAAAATTACCTAGTTACTTTGTAGTTTCAAGCACTTAATTGGTGGGTAAAGTGACTTGGATGATGGTGTAGAGAACTAGTGGAATTTGTCTTCAACATGAAACTACAAATAAAAGGCCATTTATTTGAGGTTATAGTGGATGCTCCTTTAAAAAGATCCCAAATATCTATTTATAACGGAGGTCACTAGTAGAGGCAAGCAGATGGAGGTTTTAGTGATTTTTCTTTCGGTGATTTTATACATACCAAATGCACTAGTGTGTAACTGACATGAATGCACAGGTGTGGACAAAAATAATCTAGAACAACAATTGGAAACACAATCAAGTGAAAACAAATCTAAAACTTTCGGTGCTTTATATTACTCAAGCAAACCAGTCCATAACTGATTTGAAGGAACCAATGTATGGTAAATGGATAGTGGAGGGAAACACATTAGATTAATTTTTAATTTTAATTTTCATTTATGGTGTGTTCATTCTAACTAACAACACCAGAGCATTCTAGATTAGGGCACACAATATTAGGGTTAAAAAATTTCCGAATAAAAAGCCACATATTAGATTAATTTTTTATTTTTAATTTAAATTTATGATGTGGTCATTCTAAATAACCACAGTGTGGCATTTAAGTTTTAGTTGCATCATGAAAGGGTTAAATAAAAAAAATACAGAATTAAAAAAACCACCTATGAGATTAACTTTTGTATTTTTAATTTACATTGTCAGTGAGACTGTTCTCATTAAAAGCACTAGAGTGGTAGAGTTTCAAGTGAATTGTGGTAGGGCTAAATAAAAAAAAATCTAATTAAGAAAACCATATATTAGTTAAAAAAATTTATTTCTATTTTCATTGGTGGTGTGATAGGTTTCCTTAGCTGCACCAGGCCATTTGGGTTTCAGGCACACCATAATAGGGTTAAATAATAAAAAAATATCGAATTGAAAATACCAAATCTACCATATTTGTAGTTCTTTTGACTCCCTGAGGACTTGGATTGTACCTTCCGTGCTAATATGCCCTTCCATCAGTGCTCCAAATGGTGTCAATGATCACATTTGTTGCTTGCTGAGTAGATTTAAAATTTTTCCAAATGGTGGGAAATTTTTTAAATTTGGTGTACATTGCAACCATGCCTCCCCATCGCACAAGTGACTAGGTAAACTCTTTGTTACTTCCTAATTTGAATTTTTAGTGGATTAAAAATAAAAATTCAACTTTATTTGCCATTATTTTTAAAAAATCCAAACAACTTACATGGTGAATTCGATTTGTTCGGCTCGCACTATTACATGGTGCACCCTGTAAATTTATAGTGTGCACCATGACTGATGTGTTTGTGTGTATAGTGCACTGCAACCGTGGTGCGCTATAATTTTCATAACGCACCACTAAACTAAATTATTAAAAATAAGCACAATGTTAAGCATTGCACATTGTAAACAATAACACACTGACAAGACATTGCGCTGACATTTAAAAGGCGCACTGCAATCTTGATTAATTTTTTTATAAAACTCACAAAGATCCTCTCCTACTATAGTCTGACCTATAAATATTTGTGCACTATTTATGGTGTAATGATGTGTCCACAATGCACCAGTGCACCCTATTGATGAATGCACCACAACACTAAATTGATTTTAAAATAGGACTACGTTAACCCATGTGCTTTGTTAACATGTCCACATCGATTAGTCAGTGTGTTGATTTGTAACAAGCACACCATTATGTCGATAAAAAATAATTATAAAACTCAAAAATAGATGCTCCTATTATGTTGTGATGTAAAAGTCCTCTAGCATTGTTAATAGTGCATGTATGTGTCAAGATCACATTTGATGGAAGCACCATTTTTAATTTCTACAAAGTATTACCAATGTATTTTGAAAGAATACATGCATCGATATGTGTTGGAAGATTTGGTCCGTTGTACCCTTAGCTTGTCATCTTATGTCCACTTTAGGATCTCATATCCACTTTTTATGTACAATTACAATTGATGTGGTCTCATGATTGTTGGTTTCATCCCGTAGCCAAAAATATTTGTAGATGATCTCTTAGATTGGTCTATCACCACATTAGATCTTGTCTCAATGTGCTTAAGTGCAAAGGTGTCTTTAGACACCACCATTATTTTGTTGGAAATATTTTATCTTCCACTGATTAATCACCTACCCAACATGGTATCAAAGTTTATGGTTTGTGATAAAGGATTTTGCAGAGTGAATGAGTTCCATTAGATGCTTATAGTTTGATGAGCTACATTTATTAGGTCGAGGAGAATGGTGAATTTTTTTAATTTGACCATTGTATCCAAACTTTCGCATGATATGAATTCTTTGGGTATTTTAGGTTCGACACATTGTTGGAGTGCATACTGATTGGGTGAGACAACTTCTTTGGGCATGCGGATATCATTGGGTGAATGGTGAATAGTTGTGTGCCCTAGATGATGAGATTTGGAAATGTCTTGAGTTTTATTTTTCCATACTTATGATTCCCTATCTTGGCATAGCATTACTATTTGATTGGGTGTGATGCTTGACTTCTAAGGTGTATCAACATACGATCAACTTGTATTTGTCGATGGAACATGTGTGACCGATCGAAGATTCGATGCTTTGGTATAGCTTGTGTTTCCTTAGAAAAATATTTTGGTCAACTAGAGGGTTTAGCCAAATGATAAATCAACTACATAGCCAACTTGCATCTCAAAGCTATTAACTTGTAAAGGTCGTCTAGTGAGCATCAATTGATGCGTGTTTGATCAATTATTTGGCATTTGGTCGACTAAGGATTGAATAAGCTTTGAAGACAACGCTTGTGTTTTGATTTAATTATCATTTGAGATTGTTTTGGTTGACTCTAAAGTCGATTATCATATGCTTGACTTGTTATAAGTTGAATAGTGAAATTAAGATGATCATGCTTCGACTATGCATTAAAATCCTATTGAACATGAGTATGCTTGATGAAAATGAATCCTTGGATTTACAAAAGCTGCAGGAGATTTGTGAGAAGAAGGTTATTTCCTTGCAGGAATCCCATGATAGAATTCATCAAGAATTTGTTTCCTTGTTGTAGATAGAGAATGAATGATTGAAGAATTGGTTGAAGACTACTCATTCCTTTCTTGAAGATGAAGTTCTCTTTTCCAAACTATTGTTTTACAAAGAGTAGATGAAAAATATATGAAGATTGTTTCCCTGGAGAACACCATGGAATATATTTTCCAAAATCTTGTGGGTGAATTTTCCAGACAAGATAGATCTCATTGATGATATGGAGATCAAGATTAACGCTGTTTCTCATGTCAAAAATATTGCCATGATGAAGAATATTTGTAGAGTAGAGGAGTATAATACCTATCTAGCTAATTAGGTTTCCCATTTGCATGCCTCTATCGATGAGATTCCTAAAGAAGATGTGAAGATAATAATTTCTTGTTTGACACATATCAAGATTTAAAAGAAGATTATGATGCTCTGTTGCTACAAGTAACTAAGAGAGATGAAACTATTAAGGATTTGTAGGATTGAAATCAAAGTCTTGAACAAAAGGTCTGTAGGCTACAAGATATTGAGCATAAATATATTGAGCAACGAGCTATTGAGAATAAGACTATTGATCTTGTTGAGATTCCAAGATCACCTATTTCTTCTTCTACCTTTGACGATCTTGCTTGTAGCTCAGTTGTTTGTTAACTAACTAATTGTAAGAAAGATGTTGATGATGTTGTTGTTTCATCTCATGATTTGTTGGATACTAATGGCATTATTTATTCTATCTTTGAGAAGCATACTACAGGTATTAGATCTCGATTGCTGAGAAAAATGGGCTATACTAGAGAAGGACTTAGGAATAATGGATAGGGTGTTATTGTTACTATACCCCTAAATTTAAGTCACCAAGAGCAGGTCTAGTATATAATGATGTTTCCTTTATTCCTTCCCCTATGGATTTTTTACCTAGAAAGGTCTTATTTGTTGTAGGAAGAATTTAGACTAGAGAGCAACCTCTTGTTGAGTTGGCTGTTCCCAATAAGCTAGAACTTGAAAATGTTGTTGTAGACAACATTACTACTACTATGTAGGGTTGTTCTACATGTCAGTAAAATAGAACCTAATCCTGCATCCCCTATTCCATTAGAACATAAATTTATGCCATATAGATATCCTCATTAGAGAATTGGGGGAATTTTCCTAGAAATTATAATTCTTGGAAAGGTGGAAACTATGCTTTCTAAACTTTGCAGAAAATATGTGAAAGACAAAACCGTGGATTAATACTGACTACTTATATAGATTATGGTTGGATTGATGAATGGTCATGGAATAATTTGAACAAATGCTTAAGGACATCATAAAAATGTGTATCTTCGACTTTACTTCCATACAATTCTCCTCTCATATGCTTTTGATTGCTTTGGAAGTGGTCAACTGAGGCTTGGCCGAAGATGGATGTCCACAAATTGCTTGACTAAAGATGACTATCGACTAGTGTATCATATTATTTGTCTACTAAGTATTTGCTATTACTATTATGTTTGCTATTGCTTATCCCTTCTTTATTTTTACGGGGGCTGGGAGGGGGGGGAGATCGAAGAAATTGAAGTTATTGCTATTGAAACCCAACTATTGTTAACTTGGTTTTTTCTTATTGACTCAAATAAAATGAAAAAACTATCTTTGATTGGATTATTCATTGGGAGATCTAATTGAGTACAGTTGTGAGTACTTGAAAATAAGATGAATGGAGACTATATTGCTATATGGTGATTTCTTATACTTGTTGTTCTTGTGGCTAGTCAAATACTCAACTGGTTTGTGTTTCTTTGTTGAATAGTCGATTGATCGACAGGGAATATACTTGGATAGAAGTGTTGAAAAACATTTTGGATGACTACATTGATTTTGATGATGCTGGTGATAGTGTTTCAAACTTCTTCCAAAAGTGTTACTGGACCATGGTTGATCAATGTTTACAATTAAGATCCAATTAAGGGGGGGAATGTTGTATAATTTTTTTTCCTCTAACCTGAATTTATGGGGGGTGTTGGAACCTATGGTCCATTATACCCCCATCTTGTAGGTTTATGTCCACTTTAGGATCTTAGAGCTAGTTTTTATGGACAGTTAAAACTGATGTGGTCTTGTGATTGTTGGTTTAGGCCCCTACCCAAACCTATTTATAGATGATATCTTAGATCGATCTATCATGACATTAGATCTTGGCTCATTATGCTTAAGTGCAAAGGTGTATTTAGACACCACCCCCTATTTTGTTGGAAATATTTTATCTTCATTTATTAATTTCCTGTCCCAATAATACATTGTCCATAAAAGTGCACACCGAACTAAATATATTTAAAAAACTCACCATGTTAATTGATGCACTTTGTTAACATGTCTACATCGATTCTTCAATGCGATGAATTGTAACGGGTGCATTGCCTTACCAATAAAAATAATTCTAAAATTAGAAATAGGTGCTCCTATTACAATGCACCTTATATAGGTTTGAGCATTGTTGATGGTCCATAGACATGTTGGAATCGCATTGATTCTTTCTATTGATGGAAGCACCATTTCTACTATTTTGAAAATATTCTTAGTGCCTCTTAAAATCACACACATGCTGGTGCATTGAATGTAAAAGTGCACCATTTTTTGTTTGAAATAAATTGGCACATTGTGTGTTAAGGTCCATGTAGCACACAATTCATGTTCTTCTATCATTGTAATGCATCAGTTATCCATATTATTTAAATTTTATTTTATTTTATTTACATAACCGATGCATTGGTCTAATTGTAGTGCACCATGTGTGGTGCTCTTGTTGCACCGAGAGGCACTTCCACAACCTAATATGGGGGAGATGTTGTCACATAACATAACATAACATAACATTACCAACCAATATCAGGATATATTGTCACGCTATGTAACATAACATTCCAACATAGTAATACTTGAGCTAACATAAATTTTAGTTAACCAACATAGATCTATTTTAAACCCGGATCGATCAAACACCAAGAGGGATCCAATTTCTTGGGATGCAATTTTTTTTTTATCTTGATTATTTTACACAGTAAGAAAAAAATTACAGCTCAATATATTTGGTATATTTAGGTTTAAGATGAAATTATTATAATTTATATTTTTGTTTGAGTCGACATCATTTGCAATTTTTTTTAATATTGTTTTAT
Source organism: Pseudotsuga menziesii (assembly GCA_001517045.1). Classification (NCBI taxonomy): domain Eukaryota; kingdom Viridiplantae; phylum Streptophyta; class Pinopsida; order Pinales; family Pinaceae; genus Pseudotsuga; species Pseudotsuga menziesii. Next base: position 58,275 of record LPNX010519369.1, read on the forward strand.
GGAACGTCATGTTACATAATGTAACACAATGTTATGTGTTACAACATATCCCCCATACTGGGTTGTAGAGAACCTCACTACTCTCATTGTAAAAAAATAATAATAACTTTTAAAGAATATGAAAAAAAAAAGTAAAATAATGTAAAAAAATTAAAAAGTAAAATGTAAACAAATCCCTCATGTCCAATCCTTAAGAGATAGACAATAAAAATCTTTGCATATCGAGGGTTTTGATCCCTCTCAAGGCATGGTATATCTAGAATTTATATGGATCTACATGGGTGTTATAAGAGCACCAATGACGGTGTGATACTATAATTTAGGTGCACCACTTGTCAAATTCATTTATTTTGAGAAAAAAAATATTATTTGATTTTAATAAATAACTTGCTCATTTAATTAAATATTTAATATTTTTATATGTCTATTCATTAGATTGATCGATGTTGTATGTGAATTAGAGATGTTGGTAGAAAAATATTGATCAGCCACAACAAGCACGATTGACCAGTACAACTTTTTGCACAAGTGGGAGGCTAGACAGAGGGAGAGGGATTTGTACCCTCACTCCATTAACGTTCAAACACGATAACTATTGATAGTTGTATTCCTATTGAAATTCTACTAGCAGGATATATCCCTCAATAAGAACTAATCTTTTTTGGTAGAGTTGATTTTTCATTGGGATCACCATAGACAGGTCTTTCGCATTGGTCTGAATCAATGGTTCTATACCACTAAGGAGGATATTTAATTCATCGCTAGGTTATCCAAGAGAGTGGAGTATTTTCCCCAGTTCCCTGATGTGCCAGCTAGTGTTACAAAAAAGAGTTATCTCACTTACTCTTAGAGATATATCATTGACCATGTTGTTGATACTATGAATTTTCAGGTACGTAGTGGGCATTTACAGATTTATCCTTTCAGTGGAGAGGAGGTTTAGGTTCCTCTCAATTATGGTGATGACCACCATACACCTCACCACTGATGGACAACCAATTAGTTTCCATATTTTATTTTATGTAAATTATTTAGTATGAAGACCTAAATGCATTTGGTGGTCCACCATTTTTTTGGGTGCTTTTGTTTTTCTTTGGATTGACAGCATGCATATATCGATGGGAGGGCCAACTTCCATTTTGGTTCATATCTTTTTTGTTTATTTTTTTAGAGGATTATGGTCATGAGGACATCATTTTATTGCCACCCTCCTATGTTGATGATGGAGCTGCATAGTATACACATGTGGGGACAGATGATGCCTAAGAGGGGCCATCCCAAGTTCTTAGTTGGGATCACATCAGAGGTTCCAAAGATGCTAACCAACGAGGAAAACCATGCATTAGATCTTGTTCCATCTATGTATTCATGGTTGGACTAGAGATAATGTACCAACACATTTTTCACCCAGGATGAGCCACCAGACAATAAAGGTAATATTAGTGTCGTGTTTAAATAATCTAGTTGCATTTTATTATCTTACTTAATTCAAATAAAATATATTCTAAATTGTTTTATTAAATATTCTAATTATTTTCATCACTTATGTGCAATATATTTTATATACATTGGCATGTTCGATGGGAAGGGGCCTCCACCCGTTCAAGATGACGAGGATATGTAGAATCTCGAGGTGCCTTCATTTCCTACACCTGACCTACGATGTAGGCTAGATGCACACTAGATGATAGGTTTCAACAAGATGTGGTGGATAGGTTATTCACATTGTTAGCTTGACAAGGATTCCAACCTATATGGGTGCATGTCATCATCCGATGTCTTGAGCTTGGAAAGTTATGGAGGATGTTTCCTTGTGATCTTAGATATTTAATGTAGTATGTGGTTGGAAAATCCATCATGTTATATGTTTGGAGGATGAAGTATTATATTCCATCTAATGATGGAAGTAATCCTCATCATCCTCTTCCTCCTTGGCATGATGGAGCCTCAACATTAGATGATCCACCTCCGACTCCTTCTTCGGCTCACCATGACAACTAACCAGTATCTACTCCTCCACACCAAACCTACCCACCACCTTCTCTAGCTCATGATCCATAGGTCAACCGACCAACCTCTCCTCCTCACCGGCCCAACCATCCACCATCTCCCAGTCTCCAAATACAACCATTGTAGCATCTCAGTTGATACATCATGCGAGAGATATCGACTGTGCTGCTCTCTTTACTGCCATCCTTCCCAAAAAAGGTATTTTTGCCTCTGGCTCTACTGGTGGAGGTGTTGATGCCTCCCTATCTATTGGTAGAGGTAGTGATGCATATGGTTCTAGAGGTGGAAATGTATATTTGGCATGTATCATGCGTGTGATATTATTATTCATACACACACACAACATTTTTAATGTTGATGTTTGAGTATATGTTGATGGTGATGTGTGTGTTAGATCTAGTTAGATATGTTTGCTAGGTATGCTTGATAGCTGTGCATGTTAGATGGTGTTTGTTAGATTTGTGCATGATGTATGTTATGTTAGATAATGCAACATGTGTTTTGTTAGATGCTATTATTAGATTTGTGTGTTAGATGATAGTAGGTGATTTTCACATGTGTATGTTAGATTATGTAAGTATTTTTTTTATGTGTATGTAATACGATGCTTATGTTTGATGGGTGATGATAGAAGTGCATGTTAGATGATGTTTTCCATATGCGTGTGATGGTTATGTTAAATTATGTTTATGTTTAGAAGGTGGCCATGATGATGATGATGATGGTGGTATGCTATATGATGTTAGGTGATGGTGGTAGTGGCCATTGATTTGATGATGACATTGTAATATTTTTAATTGTTATGTATATACAAACTTATCATTTTATGAACTCAATGGACTATCAAATTAATCTATGATATTTATATTCATGTGTATGATGTATTTTGTTTATGTTGATGAGTATGATTCACATGTGTGATGAAATTTTATTTATTTATTTATGTATTTATGTCGATGTCTTTTATATTAACTATAATTATAATTACATCTGTGAGATGTAGAACAACTGGTGGTGGGGTATGGTTAATATGCCCCCTAAGATGTAAGGTTGTCGGTTCTAATCTTGTCAGATACCAAAAAATCCAACCATGTTAAGGGTTGGTGCAGTCTAGGCCGGGTAAGATCCCCAGGTAATTTTGATGGCTTAGATGCCCCTGGTTTGTGGTTTCTTAGCCAATGGAAACCCTGCTAGTCAGGGGGGTCTCACAACTTTTCCAACAAAAAAAACTATAATTATAATTACACATTGTGTTTAGTCTTAGTTATAATTACAAGTTGCAATCTCATCTGTAATTACAAATTACAATCATTATTACAATTTTACAACTACAAACTACAATTACAATAAGAAATTACTAATTATTAGATTTACAAATTACAAATTGAACAATTACAACTCCAAATTTACAATCACAAATTGCAATTATAGTTAAAATCAGAGCTTGCAAACTACAATGACAAATTTTCAATTACATTACAAATTACAAAATAATTTATAAGATTGAAAAATTACAAAATAACTTATGAAATTGCAAAATTACAATTAAAAAATATAAACTTGCAAATTTACAAATTTTGAGTTTTAATTACAAGTGTACAGTCACACAATACTCTTACAATTATAATTTTGTAATAACAAGATACATAATAAGGAAATAAGAATTGGAAATACCAAGTTCATAGCTACGATTTTTGGTAAGGAGAAAGATAAATTAATATATAAATAGAACTAAAATTTTTGATTACCTTATTAAATATGGCCATCTGAAAAGGCAATTATGTTCTTTCCTCACCTCCTATTTATCACAAAATTTACAAAAAGAACCATCTCAATCTATTGTTTTTTGGTTATATTATTGAGTAGTTTCATTATGGGGGTTATGAGTCCCATTGGTTCTATTTTTGGTAGTATTAATTTTGTTCTGTATGCACATAAAATTGGAAAAATAGTTTTGATTATTAAATTTAGGATTTATAAAACCTTTGTAGTATCCATGTTCCTTTTATTAATCATTTCACTATTGTCCTTCTATTTTAAATGACAATTTAAATTGATGCCTATGTAGGGTGATACCGTCATAGAAAATAAGATGACATTTTTTTCTCTTAGGTTTAATTATCATAATATTGATTCTATCCATCTTAATGTTAAGTTTATAAAAATTGTAAAATGATTGAGAAGGTTGATTTTCTTACTCATGAAGGGATTTAAAAGTTTAAATATAAAAAATAACATGAAAACTAAATAATATAATTGGAGAATTAAATATAGCAATAATAAAATTCTATATCAACATTGTAAATGCTGAAATAAACATTCACATATCACTCTCCATTGCCATCACCTTGATTATCTTCCTCGCTTGGCATGATAGGATTATTGTTCTAAAAAGTATGTTTAGATATAGGGATGTGTCTTAATACCAACCACCAATCCCTATCCAACAGATCCAAGTTAAAAAACACTTGGTTGTAGTGTTTTGGGAAAATATAAGCCTCCTTATTTTCATCCTACATCTTTCTAGAGTTGATAGATATCATCCCATTATTATGATCTTTCTTTACATTATTCCTGTCCAATGTGTCCCATCACTTGCACCTAAAAATAACACATTGGAAATATGAGAAGTCCACTTGAACAATCTCTTGTATCATTCCAACGTAACCCAACTTCCCCCTCTTAGATTTTGATCACGATGGCTAGCACAACTAGATTGGTCAAACTCGACTTCCACTCCATAGTCTTGTGTATGACATCCATCATTGGAATTCTTGGTGCAAAAATGTTGCATGTATGCCCAAATAGATGGGAACAAATGCACCTATAATAAAAGAGAACAAATGATGGTATCATATCACTACTATGAAATGGGTAATTAGTGACTAAAAATGACTAAAACTCGGCTATAAATGACTAATTTTGGTCACGTGACCGCTAGTGAAAAATTAGTAGTCACCAATCTTCTGACCAAATAGGTCATTTATCACTTGGCCTGAGATTTCTTGAATTGCTTCAAGTGTTGGTAATATGTTGAGTCATTTATTTGGTCATTAGTTGTTGTTATTTGGTTATTTATTGGCTCATTCTTTGTTGTTATTTAGTCATTAATTATAGTTGTTTGGTAGTACATTTATTCATTTATTTAGTCATGGATTGTTGTTAACTAGCCATTTATTTAGTCATTGATTGTTGTTAAGTGGTCATTTATTTAGTCATTGATTGCCATTAACTGGTCATTTATTAGTCATTGATTGTTGTTAAGTGGTCATTTATTCATCCATTGATTGTTGTTAACTGGTAATTTAATTAGTCATTGATTTATGTTGATAAGGAACAGAGGAATAAAACCACTAACCTCCTCCCTATAAGGAGGGTGCCCTTCCATTGAGTTAGCACCCTTAAATAGAATCAAAGTACACACTAAATCAAAGTTCACACAAAAGATATAGCACAAACTCTTATAGACATTAACACGCCGTGATTCCAATTGTAAGATAAAACATATCATAAACTCTTAAAAACCTTAAAGGCACTATCACAAAGGGTGTTTATATGATATATAAGTGTGCTCTATAGAATTAAATAGTTTTGATGTTATTGTCATACTTTAAAAAATTCGTCGATTTGGATTTGAAAACATTGTATGCTTTGTAAATTTAAAATCAAGGCATTATCGATGATTTGATATCCCACATGTTGTTGAATTTATAATTTGGATAAATAATTCTAGGAAGCTAGAAAAATAATTATAAGGAAGAGAGTTAACAAACTTTCTATATAAGAAATTTTTATCAAAATATATAGATAAAACATATTAACCAAAATTGCAACAAAAATGTATAACAAAAAGTGCATTCATAAAAATAAAAATTCATAAAAAATTTGATTGAAATACATTTCACATATAACTTCCAAATAACTAAGAGGAAACATTGATTTAATCTACTAATATTTTCAAGAGAATATATATATATATTTCAGTGTATTTAAAAAAATTACAAATAATGCAACACAAGAATATATATAATGAGTTAATGCATAAAATATAAAGTGTTGATGCATAAAATGGAATACTATAACTTTGCACAGTGACTACTATCCATTGCATTTAAGTGATTATCAAAGATCCCTTTCATATTCCTCTCAATAGAGAAACAAGAAAAATGATGGCAAGAATATCCAACTTATAAGAGAGAAGACAATTGAGGAAAATAGTTTTAAGAGCATGTCGAGATGGATTTTGAAAGGGAAGCAATTTTTTATAAAATTGTATTAAAAAAGGTTTAAATATTTACAAATATAGTAGTTCTTTATGCATTATTTAAAATCATAACATATTATAAATTTATATAAATCTCTCTCAAGTTGAATAAGGAATATCACAAAGTATAAACACAAAATAAGTACACTACAAGGAATTGGAAAAGATACATTTTTTGTTTGTGCTAGTTGGAAATGTGTTGCATACTCCAAAATATGACATAAAATTTTGGAGAAAATATCTCTGGAAAATATTTCCCTTCACCATTCTAATTCAAGTCTAGTTGTGTTCATAAAATAAATATAGGTTGTCCTCGGATGGGGTGATAGGCGACACATGTTGAAGTACCATGTGGGGGAAGCTAAGGACGGGTGGACGAGAGCCTTTATCATGTTACATCCCTGGTTTGATGGAACACCTTAAGGTAATTAAGGAACTCTGTCACATCATATCAGTTGGTTTAAATGTTTAATGTGATGTCCTTCCCTTTGTATTTGCACTGGTTCGAGGAGGACAACATTTAATTCACATGCATAGGATGGTATTTCTCACTTGTTAAGGATCTTGTCACCTAAATTTTGGTGTACCTTATTCATGGTTTTGACTTTACATTCATTTCCTGGGAGGATTATTTCTTGTGGGTACTCTAGTAGGCCTCCTAAATAAATCGCCAAATTCTCTATAGTTTTGCAGGAAATCGAGTTTGCTCATATCTAGTTATGGATTATGCCCATTCTCAAGCTTAGATGATGTTGTCGTTAGGGGTGTGGTGGACACCCTCAGGATCGTGCCACTTTGGATTCCGATCCTCTATTTTCTATTTCTTGCGTGCAGTTGTCTTTGGAGAAAATGGCTCTTCTAGAGGAAAAGGGGACTTCTCAGGCTGGTTAGGAGAAGACTGAATGGTCCTATATAGTGGAATGTTTCAATTCTACAGGGAATTTTCTTAGTTTCATGGAATGCATGACACCTTCTTAGTCTCAATCTGGTTCGTTTCCTCAGCAACTAAGCTCGAGTAAGCCCTCCTATGGTTTCTACTCTGAGGTTGTGCATTTACATGTTTGGGACAATTCTTTTATGGTTCAAGCCCTATGTGATATGAATTTTGAAAATCGCCATCATATGGAAGATGTCTCCTTTAGATTAGAATTTATGGAAAAGAAGATTTATTCTATTTTCTCCCTCCTCTCTTGTCATGGTTCTAGCTCACTATGGATGGATATTGTCAGCTTTGACACCATAATTATGTAGGATGGTGTTCCCAATCTGGAAATTATGCCTCAGACAATGCATGACAAGTCTTAGTTTCTCTGTTAGATTTTCTTCTATCTCCTTGGTTCAACCTTTTGGTTTCCTCTCAACCCTTGGACAAGTATAAAGGTCTCAGTCTCTATTCGATGTCTCAAGAAGCCATTTTTGTGATTTGTATAAATGTATTTCTTTCTTTTAAAGACCCAATAACCAAGCTATTTGGGCATTTATGTTATGCCCCTCAAACTTTTCTATGTACTTATTTTCTGATATAATATAATGTTGATCTTACTTATAAAAAAATAAATAAATATAGACTAGAAATGTTGATGTGATTTCATATACATAAAGAAATTACCATATAAATCTAAGTTCTAAGTTAAATATACACTATGCCAAAAAAATGAATTCTACTTCAAATATCCTACAAGAATTAAAATATATGAATGGACAACTCCAAATCATACAAATGGATCATAATTTCCTACAACTTTACTTTCAATGGCTTCCACAACAGAAACCTCAGTAGGACGTATTTATACTATGTCATAAATTATATAGCCAGGATGCAAATACATGAACACTAGTGTGTACTTGAGGTCGAGGAAGTAAAAAAAGATTCACTATATGGTATGTTTTGAAGAATAATTTGTTATGTTAAGGTTCTAAACTATTTTTGAACAAAGAAGTGTACCAAAAACTAAAACTAAAAAATAATTACTTAGATTGAGACAACATTTATAGCATAAAGGGATACTCATAGAGATAGCATTCAAAATTTTACCAAATAGTTAATTTTAGGAGGATGTATTGAAAACTAGAATATATTTAAATGGTAATTCATCAACGAATATGCCAATATGATTCCAAACTTGTCCTTTCATCCTAAATTCACTAACTACACACTAGATCCATCTCCTGCTCCAAGTTTCTTCTAGCTTACAAAACTAAAAATGGTAAACTAAGTTTTGATACATGTTTGGATCTCCAAATCCAAAATGTAAGTACAAAAAGAGAGAGGAAGTCAACATAGTTATTTTCAAATTCATTCCTACTCATATAACTACAATCTTGTGAAGCGATTGTCCACAACCAAGTTATACAATATAAGTGAAATGAAGAAGGCATCGTGAGGAATAATAAAGTGAATGTTCCTCAAACTCCATAGAAATATCCTAAAAAAAAGTGGTTAGAACCTCCATATGGTCAAAGAACCCCTTTATTACAACTTCCCTTGGTAATATCTTAAAGAAAGGGTCCTAGAACCCTAGTGATGAAACATTTCCAAACTATTCCCAAGGTCAAACTTGTGCCCACAAACAATGACAAGGAAGAGAGGTAGATATTACAATAGAATATAGTTACTTGGGAGTATTATTTACTATTCCTAGATTTAGTGTGAGGCAAAGCTTCCTAACCCAACCGAATAAGAGGAAATAAAATCTAGAATTGGTAGAATCATTAACCATAGAACAAAAAGACAAAAAAATTGCTTAACTAATCAACCCATAAAAAGTTTAAATGTGATCTTATTCCCTTGGACCAATTTTTGCTACTATTCAATTTGACTAATAAAACTATAAAAATTTTAAATTCATGTTTAACTAATCATCCCATAAAAAGTTTAAATTCATGTTTAACTAATCATCCCGTAAAAATTTTAAATTCATGTAGTAAAAAATGCAACATTACCACATATTCAACAAAAGGAATACATTGTACACCAATCCTAATATGCACAACAAACAATCTTAAAAATATTTCCATGAAAAGTCATAAAAATGTTCCAAATAAGACAATGAACAAATGACAAAGTTGTGATAGTATACGTCGATCAAAATGTAGCAAAATTTTGATACTAGTATCGAAATGGATGAGATCATACAATAGTAGAAAAAAGTGATCCAAGAGAAGAAGATCCTCGAGATTGCTATATCGAAATTTATTATTTTGTTCCTAGTCCAAAGATCGCAATATCAAAATTTCTTATTTTGTTCCTTCTCATATTAAACTTATTTTCTTAGTGCACTAGCTTAAGCTTCATATTCCTGATCACTTGAATAGATCTTGTCCAGAATGGATTTGTATCCCTCTTCTCTTTATTGTGAGCATCATCATAAAATATATATGAAATGGAAACCTAACAAGTTGGATAAAACTTCAACTCCGTGCTGTGTTTTTTGCATCGACAGTACGAGATACTCTACAACCCAGTATGGGGGATGTTAGTATTATTTCTGGTTAGCAATTGGGAATGGGGGAGGCTTATGAAAATATAAGGTAAGAGCTGAAATGTTGCATCATATGAGCTATAGGTAGGTGGAAAAGGGGCTAATTCCTAAATTTAGAAATGATGTATGTGAAGAAAATCTTGAATTTGACCTTAGAAATGAGTTTTGTGTGAAAATATTCCCCAGTGTTATACCACAACAGGATGCGACGGTGCTGATTTGCTGAAAAGAAGATCAACGGAGGAGGATGAATCAACTGGTGAAAGATGAAAGAAAGAAATAAAACTGATCACAAGTGGAATGGGTTAAAGTTCCACACAAATCAATCGTCCAATGAAAAGGGGAAAGTAGATCTACGGTCAAAGGAGATTCCGTGGATAGAACTTGCACAGAGCAAATAACTTTTGCTATCAGCGAAAAAGGTAAATCTTGACATAGTTCAACAGTAGAGATCTCAGCGGAAGCATGAATCAAAGGTTCTTATCAAATTTGCAGGCGGAACATGCACGTAGGAAATAATTTCAGGGACTTACGAAATTTGGTAGGACCACCACTAATCGATGGCAAAGATTAAAGGTGAAATAAGACCAACGACTTGTATTCATTCCACTAGGTGAAGTTGCACGAAAGAAAGAAGTTTCTCAATCAACAAAAAATGGTGTAGGGCATAGGTTTCAACAGTTACGATGGAGGGTTGATTTAGATCGAAGGCCTAAAATGATTCTGCTAAGAAAAATATGCTTAGGTGAAAATGTTTGGAAAGCCAACAGAATTCTTCAGAGCGCTTTCATAACCAATGGTGTGTACTTAACCAGATCAAGATCTACGGTCATGATTGATTCCGCTGAATCAACATGTGTGAGATATAATGGAAGAGAGTCTCAACGGAACCAGTTAAAGGGGATCAAATATGAATGGCTAAGATCTAAGGAGGTTTATATCTACGGTTTAAAACCAATCCACTAGGAGAAGGTGCATACTTGCTATGCAGATAAGGTTGAGTATAATTTTTAAAGGGAGACTAGATCGACGACAGATATTCATAGCAAATAAGATCAAGGGTTGAGTTTTAATCCGCTAAATCAAGATGCAAGTCAGTTATGTGATGAGTTCATGGTGTTAAAATATCGAAGAGATCTATGGTGATAAGCTAATCAAATAAAAAATTACAGTTGGGATCAACTTTGTTACAGGAAGCTACATGAGGGATAAGGATGAATAATATAGCAGGAGTGACAGGTATATGAGTAAAGGGAAATAAATATCGATGGATCAAGATGAAAAGCAATAGATCCACATATAGGAATGAAGTTGGCACAATAAGATTCATGATAGATAAGAGAATAAAATATATATAAAAGAAAAGCATGTGGATTTGATTTATTTGTCTATATTTGCATTGGAAAGCGAGAGCTCACGACTGTGTAGAAGAAGACAACTCAAATTGAACTTTTTTCCACTTGTCAACCAACCAGGTAGGATTTTTCATCCTTACTCAAGGCTATTTAAACATGGAGAATGTAGAAGTGATGGAGGCCGAAGCACACGAATTTCAGAAAATAGAAGAAGTCTTTGAAGATAAAGACTATGAGGTTTTTGACACCATATTGTCTATTAATATAGTAGATTCATTAAAGAACAGGTTAAAGGTTCTCAAATACCAGGGAAATTATGTCCACTGAGTATTCCATTCTTATTTTCACTTTTTCACCACTGAACAAACCCTAAATTTCCAATATTTTGTTGACTGGTGCACCAACAATTATTCCTCTTTAGAGAGGGTTCTTATGGATGTAGCCAAGTCTAAAATCCTCTGTCCTATCAATTCATTAATCATCTAAAATATATTCTTGGTCCCAACCACCTTTACCCAACTTTCTGAATATTTTAGCGAATAAATGCTAATTGAAACATTCAGAGAAGCCACTATAGAACAAAAATAGGTTTTCTTCAATACCTATTTCAAACCCAATATTTCCTTGCAGAATCAATATTTTCTGTTAGTTCAAATCTATTTATTGATGAAACTCAGTCTGTCATCTCCATGATGAGTCAATTTTTAGGTTTAGATACTGATAAGTTTGTCATTGAGTCTTTGATGAGTCTGTTGTTTAAAGATAGTACTGGTCAAATTGAGTATGGTCAGTCATGCTATATTAAATTTGTTGAATTCCTAGCTGGAATATCCATTCTCTATTAGTGAATTTCCATAGTACCAGGTTTTTTAGATATCAATATTATTTAGTGAAGATGTTTCTATTTTTTAATGAGGAGAACCTGCAATTCCTAGAAATGGTTCTCACTAATGAAATGAACAACAATTTTAGCAAATACATGAATATTTTGATGTCCGAGGTATACCAAACATCCTTTCAATAGAGGCTTCCTAGGATAATACCACTGATGAAAGAAGCATTACAGTTTTCTCTGTAAAACAGGATCAGAGATTGATTTTTGATAGAAGGAGGGACTCATGTAATAAGAACATATGTATTTGTTCATTCACCCTATGTCCTGCCAGCCTTATCAAATCCTATATTTTTTTCTCCAGAACTCCTTAGACAGAAGTTGATTATGGAGAATGAAAATTTCATTAATTTTAAGAAGTCTTTTGAAATTAAATTTACTTGGGTCATTGGCCCATTCATCATAAAAAGCAGGGCTACTTTGCAAGTGGTAGAGAATTTACTAAAAGAAATGGGATTTCAGACATATGCTACTGTTAACTATGATCCCCATCACATCATATCCATCAGAAGACAAGTGAACAAAACAAGCCTTTTGAACATCATGAGATTGTAGGTATGGCCGAGAGTGCAAATTAGATGGATTATCCACATGAGACACAGAGGGATGATGATATGTAGCAAGATTCCACTTCATCAATGAAGGAATATAGTTCCACGCAACTAGAACCTTCAAGCATTGTTCCAGAAGCTGAAAATATTACACCTATAGCAAGTTGTTCTTAAATAACTAACAAGAGAGACTTCTCTGATACCATGGATACAGAGCAAGATGACACTGCTAAGACACCCAAAAAGTAGAAGATTGATGAAATAGGGAAAATAGTTCAAGTAGCAGATTTCAAACGAAAGAAGAAGCACATGAAAGTTAAAGGACCTGCATTTGAAGTTAAGGAGTATGCTATTTCTGAAACACCTAAAGATTCCACTTCTTAGTTCAGAACTAGAGCTGAACTGTTTGATAAATTTAGAGATGATAAGGAAGTGGATTTAGATGAAGCTTTGAAGCTGTATGCAGATGTCAAGAAGAGATCAAGTAAATATGTATCCGTAGTAACTATAAGAGATCACACCCAGAATACACTGAATTTGGAAATAACAACTAAAAACAAAGTTGCTAAAATGAGGATGAGTTTGGAGAATATTCAAACTCTTGATATGATTCATTTTCATAAACAGGTTGGTGAAGTAATATATACTGACCTTCTCAAGGCCACTTTGAATATTTCCATACTACAATAAGCTAAGAGCAAAGTGGAGAACTAGTTGAGGAAGGAGAGGGTTGAAAACAAGGCACATCAACAACATATAAAGAAACTTCAAGGTTATCTGCTAAGTGTTGATAGTGAAGCTGAAAAGGGAGAAACTACTCAAAAGCTATTGAATAAGAAAGAAAGTACTATTCAAATCCTCAAGAAAAAATTAAAAATTCCAGCCACCCAACTCATACAAGTTGTTGGGTCTCAAATTTTCCCCCTTTTCCTATACTCTGTCCCATGCTTTTCCCTTATGTTCACCCCTGTTTTGCAGCCGAGCCCTTATCCTTTTCATACAAACCAGCATAATTATCTCAGGTATAAATAATTATTTATTATTTCATTTTATGCTTGGTTTTATTTATAATCATGTATTTTACTTATCGTTGCGCTGACCTATCCATTCTTTGAAAGAAAGATTCAAAATCACAGGTGGCGCAACTGCAACCGTTCGTTATATCCAGGTGGCTCGACTGCAAAAACTTGCTCTATCTAGAAGACAGTCTTGATTGGATTCAACTACTTACTAAAAATATGCATCTGACATTAATGCAGAAGGAATATTGGGGGAGCCTTCATGATTACAACCAGACTCTTCAAGAATCTCCCATAGTGCATTGGGTGTGTCATCTCATAGAACAACTTGTAGTAAAAGCTCATCCATTCCCGAGCTAGTTTTATGAAAGGAATAGTTAGCTATAACTACTTTGATGATTCGACAGCATGAAGATCAAATATCTTCATGACTTCCCAAAATTTATCTAATAGACTAGATTTTCTCTTGTACAAATATACACAGGTAGGGAAAGCCAAGGGTTCGTTCCTGGTTTGTAAAAGATAGTAGAGAGACTGTAACTGTGACTGCAATTTTTATCCCAATTAATAAAAGGGTGATAATTCTCCGTAGTTCCCCATTGCAACTTTCGTGAGCTTTCAACTGCATCTCTATTTGAAGGCCAGGGCCCACCTTCTAACAGAGTTGCTGGTAGTTTAGATGTTGTAGGTTATTTTATTTTTAGTTAAGTGTGGGATTTCAGTTTGATAAATATTTATGGTTGGCTGTAATTGCATTTATTCAGTGATCGCATGCATTGGTTTTCCTTTGGTTTGATGTAAATGATTTAGTGTGACACTCGACTGTGTTGTTAATATTTCCTGTTATGCAGTGTGTGTTAGTAGCTGCTATAGACTCACTTAGCCCCTGTGTGTATGTGATTTATCTTTCTAGACTTTGCTTAATTAGCTAGATTGTATTCTTTGATGAATTTATTGTTGATTGATAATTAGTGATCATTCTAGCTTGGTAACTTAGACTTTCATTTCTGCAAGTGTAATTCTAGAATAATTCACTTTTATTTCTTAGATCCTAGAATTTATATAGTAGCAGTAGACATCTTTTCAATTCCTAGATGGATAGTTTTAATTTAATTTCCTATAGGGGATTAAGTCAGCTGAAGTAGTAATTAGAATTAAGTGATTTTCATCTTATTGATCAACTACTGAACATGTTTATGCATATACTTTTCTAATTTCCTTTGAGATAACAGACTTCCCTGGGTTGACAATTAAGTATTGAACACTCTTCTTGTTAAATAATTAATAAGTATATAGAGTTCCCAACATTTTGGCGTTGTTGTCGAGGAAGGTAATTGATAGGCATAATTGGTAGTTGAATTGGTTCATTTTTCTTTAGTAGGTATGCTTTTAAGCTTGCATGATTTATAGGTTGCATGAATACTAGAAGAACTCAACGGGATATTCCAATAACTCCCCAAAATACTAACTTGGCAGGTGGTAGAGGTCATGGCGGTAGCCCAACCTTAGGAATAAGGACATTCATTGATGATTTAGTGTCCAAGGATAATTCTTCTACTAGATTTCGATATCAAGTACCATCATCTGTTAGAAAAATCCCTGATTCTCCTAGGGTGGAAGCATTAGTGTCAAAAATGGAGAAAACAGTAGGAGCTGCGACACCATCTAGTGTTTGTGTGGAAGGAATTCCAGGAGATAGGGGAAGTTCTATGGGAGAAGGTGGACCAAAGGTGGTTTACCATATTGACAGAAAATAAGTTACAAAAGAGGAGTGGTTACAGTTTTAGCAGAAGTTGGAAAATTACAATAAACAAAAACAGGAGGAGGAAGAGGTAAACATGAATAACGAACACCACCTCGACGATCGTGAGGAAGAAGTGGGGGAGAATCATGATGATAATGGTGTAGCATCAGGATACTAACTAGATAGGCCCCCATGAAGGACATTTCACCCTCAGTGTTACCCCGCTTTCATGGGAATTCCATAGAAGATCGAGACGAGTTCCTCTTTGATTTCGACATTCTCTGTCAAAGTTATGACTACACCTCCAGTGAGAAAAAACTAAAACTATTTATAGATTCCTTAAAAGGTAGTGCTATGCACTGGTTCATGAGCTTGGGTGACAAAACTGTCGCAACTTGGGAGCATATGAAACATGCGTTTCTCAAGAAATATCAAGCATACTGTAGAATGAAGGAAAAAAGAGAAGAGTTATTCAAGAAGGTGCAAAAATGTGAGGAGAGTTTGTAGGATTTTGTGGAAAGGATTTTGTATAATGTGAAGAGGGCAGGAAAAACCACTATTAGAAGGCATGTTCTTAATATTATTTTACTGCGAGGAATAAGAGATGAATGTCTGGACATGCTTGACCTATTAGGGAAGGGAGATATCACTAAGGAATCCTTTGATCACATTGTGGACTTCTGTCTATGTTATTCCAGGGGATCTACCCGAACTAGTACAAAGGATTGAGACGTTTTCTCACAAGAACAGAAGTCAGCTGGTGGAAGAGCTACTCGGGTAGAGATTGGAAATCTCCTCGAGAAATTCAAAACTAACATGATGAGTTCCATCTCTTCACAACTAGACGTTATGAGAGAAAAACATAAACAAGTGGTTGATGATCTGGTACTTGGGTTGTTTTTCCCTAAGTGCAGGAAGAAGCATCCTATGAAGGAATTCCCACTTAACAAGGAAAAAGTGTGTGGACTGTGAGAATTGGAGCATGACACTAAATATTGTCCCTCACTTCCAAAAGATAAAGCAGTCTTTCAGGCATCCACTATAGACATGAAACATGCCTATTTTATTTCGCAGAAGAAGCTGTGGAAACCACGGGCTCCAGGTATGTATTCTGAGCATACCTCTTTCATTTCTTGGAATAATTCTAATAATCAATTTCCCCCACCATAATCATTTCCTAACAGCTAGTGGCATCAACCTTCACAATATACAACACCATACCCAAAATCCTGGACTTCATGGGAATCCCAATCAAACCAACAAGATCCTTGGTCCCATGGATGGAGAAATCCGTATCCAAGAAACTAGTTTCCTCATAATTAGTTCCTGCATAACCAACCACCTTATTCGTAGTATCAGTAGCCTCAGCTGCAACTCCTCAATAACGCTCCACTGATGGGTGCGCCAATCCATCCTCAACTACCTGCTCAACCTAACCCCAATCCCAACAATAAGGCAATGCAACAATTTGAAATTTCTACAATGCCAGCTTACTCCATTTCCCCTCTCCATTACAATAATTTACACCTATGATCGGGAAGGGTAGTGGAACCAATAATCATTGAGGATGTCCCATCTTCCATGACTGATGAAGGAATGAATCCATCATTTTGAAATTCATGCAGTGCAGTGATCCCCATTATTGAGGACGCTGAAACACTGATTGAGACACATGATGAAACAATAGCTGAAACACTTGCAGATACACACACTAAAACACAAATTACATAGAAATCTAAAGAACCATTGTATCATGAATGATTGGCCTTGCAAAAGGCCATGGAACAACCTAGCTTCAAACTCCTAGGAGAGTTGAAAAATATTTATGTAAGAATTCCAATGTTACAATCCCTACACCACGTACCCATTTGTGCCAAAAAAGTCAGAGACCTGGTTGTGAAAAAACCAAGAAGGAGACCAAAATACCCCCCTACAGTACATGTGGTAGGACAGTTATCTAAACTAATAATGGGAAAAGTCCCATTGGCCAAATATGTTGTTCTAGGTAACCCCACTATCACGGTATGTATCGGGCAGATTCAAATCTCCAATGTTTTTGTTGACCTGGACGTGTTAATAAATTTTATGACTATTGAGACCTTGAAACAAATGGGACTCGCTAATTTGAGGCCTACCCCAACCATGCTAGAGATGGTTGATAGGTTTGCGATTAAACCAGAAGGAGTTGTGGATGATGTTGTGGTCTCCATTGATTCATGGGAGTACCTTATGGACTTCATCATTTTACAACCGAAGTCACAACTGGGGGGACACCCTTTGATAATGGGAAGACCCTGGCTGGCTATAATAGATGCATACATCAGTTGCAGATCAGGATCCATGATAATTTCTGATAGAAACACTATTAAAAATATGACTTTATATCCTCCAACTAAACCAATCCTAGATGTTGAAACTCAACTGTTGATGGAATTAGAGGAAGAAGAATACGTTCATCCTTTATTAACAATTAGGAGAGCCTTGAATTTTAAGACAAAAACCAAATATAATACCATCTATAATTTCATTAGCGATCCCACCTCTATCACTAAGAGAGCTTATTGGATCCTAGAGAGAAGACTAAGAGAACAAGAGAAGGAATAACTCACAGAGGAAGCCTTAGTCAGTAGTACCAAATTAATGCCAGTAATCGATAATTCTAAAAGTGTTCTAGTAGAAGTTGACTTAGGGAAGACATTAAACATAAATCCTAATCTCAAAGCTGACAAACCAGAGCGCCTTGTTACTCTACTTAAACAACACAAAGGGTATTTCGCATGGGATTACACATATATGAGGGGGATTCCCTCAACTCTGTTCACCCATCAAATCTACATTAAAAATGATTCAAATCCTATGCGACAACCCCAACGTAGGATGAACCCTAACATGAGAGATATTGTGAAGGAGGAGATCCAAAAACTTCTAGAGGTAGTATTCATTTACCCGATTTCAAACAACGAGTGGGTTTCCCCACATGTTATCATACCCAAAAATAATGGGAATTGGTGGGTCTTTTTGGACTACAGAGAACACAACAAAGAAACAGAGAAGGACTGTTTCCCTCTACCTTTTATTAATCAGGTTCTAGACACCCTGTATGGAATTTTTTTTTTCTCCTTTTTGGATGGTTTCAGTGGGTATAATGAGATCCATATTGCCCCTGAAGATCAGGGTAAAACCACCTTCAACTGTCCTTGGGGAACCTTCACATATAGGCTACTTCCCTTTGGGTTGTACAATGCACCGACCACATTTCAGCGAGCTGTAATTGGAATATTTTCTGAAATGGTGAACGATTGTATGGAAGTCTTCATGGATGACTTCACTCCTTATGGTGACAGTTTTGATGAAGCATTGGAGAACTTGGAAAAAGTTTCAAAATGCAGTGAATAGACACACCTATCTATGAGCACCGAAAAATTCCACATGATCATGAGTGAAGGTGTGGTTCTGGGACATTTTATCTCTGCTGTAGGTATTCAGGTATATCTAGCCAAGATAAAGGTAATTTCAACCATTCCTATCCCTGGGTCGCAGAAAGAGGTAAGAAGTTTTCTTGGTCATGCTGGTTATTATAGGAGATTCATAGAATTTTTTTCCAAGTTGGCATCTCCTTTATTTACCTTATTAATGAAATATTCTCAATTTGTGTGGACATATGCGTGCTACGAAGAATTCACAGATCTAAAGAAGAGGCTAACTACAACACCCATCTTGAGGGGGCCTAATTGGGCCCTACCTTTTCATATTTCCTTTGACACTTCAGATACAACCTTTGGAGTAGTTCTAAGATAGTAGGAAGGTCACAACCTGTACACTATCTATTACGTTAGTAAGAATCCGTCTCCTGCTGAACTGAACTACACGGTAACAAAGAAAGAATTCCTTGCAATCGTTTATTCCATAAATAAATTTAGACATTACATTACTATATATCCTACATTTGTACATACTAACCACTCAACAATTATATATTTGATGAAAAAACCCATTACAAATGCTAGAGTGGCTAGGTGGTTGCTGTTACTCCAGGAATTTACATCACTATTGTTGACAGACCAAGGAAAGAGAACGCAGTTGAAGATTTTATATCTCGGTTGACTAATAATGATGATGATACACCGGTCGAAGATTATTTCCCTGATGAACATTTATTTGCAGTCTCAACCTTTTCCCCATGGTACCGATTAGAGGAAATTTGGGGTCTAAAATGGGCCTTATAAGAAAACGTGCCAAAATAAGTTTTTGTGAGTTGGAATTCAAGAACCAATAGGATTTCAATAAAATAAGTCAACCATAATGGTTGAATTGGCATATTTGTCATTAAAAAAAACTACTTTTTTTGTTCGTATTTTCGACATATCTCATTGTGTTTTTACTCAAATTTCGATTGAGAGAGCTCATTGGATGCAGAATTTGATTCTGCATCCAACCAGTACCCACACTGCATACTTTTGACGGACCCCGCTACCCCAAAAACAAGAAATACCTAAAAAAATGTGATGATGATGTCATCATCACGTTTTTTCAAGTATTTCTTGTTTTTGGGGTAGCGGGGTCCGTCAAAAGTATGTAGTGTGGGTACTCGTTGGATGCGGAATNACTGACATTGACAATTATTTGGTTGTAGGTAAACTTCCATCACACTTGTCCACACGAGAAAAGAGGAGAATTATACAGCAAAGTGCAAGGTACTGCTGGATCGAAGGCCACCTATTTTACATAGGGCTTGATTTGGAAATCAGGCAATGTGCGAGGGAGGATGAAATCCACAGTATTTTGAAGGCTTACCATGATGAGCCATGGGGGAGCATTTTGCTGATAAAAGGACATGCCATAAAATATTAAGGATGGGTTACTAATGGGTGACTATATTTCAGGATGCAAGAAAATATGTTCAGGCTTGTGAAAACTTCAATAGAATGGGCCAGCCAAACAAATTAGATGAGATGCCACTCTAGCCATAATTGGTGCTTGAACCCTTTGATAGATGGGCCTTAGATTTTGTAGGGCCTATCAACCCTCCGTCAAAACATAAATTTTACATTCTGGTTTACAATGACTATATGACCAAGTGGGTAGAAGCTGTGGCCTTAGTGAAGGCTAATGATGAGGCTGTAATCAAATTTTTATACACAGAAATATTGACCCATTTTGGAGTACCCAGAGAAATTGTGACAGACAGAGGACCTCAGTTTGTGTCTAGAAATATGGAGGCCCTGTTTCAGAAGTATCGTATTCAATACCAAGTAACCTCTCCATACCATCCATAGGCCAATGGGAAAGTGGAAAGAATGAACAAGGTGATTGAATCAATCCTCATGAAAAAAGTGAAAAGTCATCGCAAGGATTGGGATGATAAACTTCCTGAAGCATTATGGGCCTACCGTACAAAGTGGCGTAACACTATAGGATTCTCGCCATAGGAACTGGTGTACGGTAAGAGTGCTATTTTTCCTATTCAATTTGAGATTAAAACTTTGAGGAAAATTACAGAGGAAAACATGAATTTAACGGAGGAACAAAAAAACCGGATTAATTAACTAAATGAACTTGATGAAAAGTGCACGGTTGCTGTACATCATACACCTTTAATTCAACAGCAGCGCTCCGAATGGCACGATAGATTTATCAAGAAGAAGATGTTCTGTGAAGGAGATTGGGCGTTACTGTACGATTCACGGTTTAAGGACTTTAAAGGAAAGCTATGTACGAGATGGTTGGGACCTTACAAGATAGATCAGGTATTTAACAATGGAACCATTCAATTGACTACTATTAATGAAAGCTAGATAACTCTGTTCAAAATTGGTCATCAATTATGGTTGTATCACAAACTGATCTTGAAAGATGCATTTATTTCATAGGTTGTGGCTGATACCAACTATTAACTGGTATAGGAGGAGGGTTTTTCCCCTATTTCTTAAACTCTTTAAGTCTGTTGCAAATTCCACAAAATCTTTATATAAATAAAATGATTTAATTTCGCTGTGTGCTTTTATTTTATTTTTATTTTTATTTTTCACTATGACCGGCGTGTTTTCTAAGAATTGTTAACATATATTCGTGAAAAGGTTCAGGAGAAAAGAAGCAGTTGCGACGGGCCAAGCAATTGCAGAACCATGAACGATCCTTCTTCACTAATATGACCCCTTGAAAGAATGCGGGGATAAGATTGCATATCCTTAACAGGAAATTTATTTTATTGAATTGTGTCAATTTTTTAAAGCAGAAATCTTGTTAATTTACTTAACTTTTACTCGCTGCAACTCTGCTACTTTTGGCTAAATCCCGCTACAACCCTGCTGCTTTCGTCGATTTCCACTACAACACCGCTAAATTTTCTGCCATTTTTGACCGATTTTCGCTACAACATCGCTAAATTTTCCACCATTTTTTGCTGATTTCCACTGCAACACCGCTAAATTTTTCACCATTTTGGCCGATTTTCCCTGCAACACTGCTAAATCTTCCACCATTTTTGGCCAATTTCTGCTGCAATGCTAAATTTTCCACTATTTTTGGCCAAATTCCACTGCAACACCGCTAATTGTTTCACCAATTTTGGCCAATTTCTGTTGCAACTCAGCCAATTTTTTCATTTTTTTGACCATTCTAGGCTGAAACTCTGCTATTCCATCAAATTTTCTGCCAGTATTGTGCTAAGCATCTCACAGAAAATTTATCACGTGGAGCGGATTTCCAACTAGATCTCATAATGAGATCTTTTACACTCTGTCCATGCACTCAAGAAATTAATGAACATGCTCTGTCAGATTAATTATTGACGAAAGATTATCCTTAGTTGCACGTGTGAAATCATTTCCCCCATGATTATTTGGCATCAAGAACTCGAATCATAACGGAGAATTGATGGCTCGAGCAACAATGATCATGTATTAATTTTGATTGTAAGTATGATCATGTGTTCAATGATTTAATAATAATGATTATACCTTTTTGACCCCTGGCAATACTCCATACTTAGTTATCATTTCATTTGAAATTTCCCTGCCTGTACTTTGAAATGAACTCTCACCCTATCTCCAAAATTTGCAACACATCCTATTTCCAATTTCATCAAGATTTCAGGAAACCCATACAAACCCCTATTATCTGGTTACTATATCAAACTTCTGCAACTTGAACAACTGATTTTTCAGTTACTATACCCGTCTATCACAACTAGGAAGAAGAACGCATTATGAGTCCTCCAATCTAATACAAACCCAACAATTTAGATGCTCTCTCTACAAATAGAGAAGTTTATAACATTTTTCATTGCACTTGTTGGATTGGCTATTTCCAGAGGTTGAACGGATTCCATGAGGAAAAAACACTCCAATTTTCCTTGAACCTAACTAGGGATTACTAAAAAAAAAGGACTTAGGATAGATGCATTAGAATGAGCCATAACAGAGGTTATATGATTTCCTATGACTGGGGTATGCTGGTTTTGTAGAAATATGCACAATTTGAGAGCATTTGAAGACTTTTTAGCACTAGAGGAGAAAGTGTAGAGAAGAGCTAGAGGAGTGGCACTGGAGACATTGCCGAGACCTTGGGACCAAGTCGTGATCTTCTTAAAAAGTTACATCACCTGCCAGGGGAGATATAAATCTATTTATATTTACGACTTTGTCTTACTATCTTATTTAAGACATCACATCCTTATCAATATGCCATTTTTCCTATCACAAACATTGAAAAATATGGCACATTATTCTAAAACTTCTAGACACCCACTCTCTTCTATCACAAGTCATGGGATGATCAAATTGTTAGTACAAATACGCTTGGTAGATAACAATTTAACATGGGAATAGTTTGTTGGAGCTACGATGCACTAGGAACTTGCAATACCATGTATTAGGGGTAGAATATGTTGAGTATATAGTTGTCATTGATGTCACAGGTGTTCACAAATGACAAAGAAATAAACAACGTATATGATGGCTGAACCTACTCAGTAAAAGACTAAGGTAGTCATGACATGGCGTGGTAGAGTAGGGCATATGGCATGACACATATGGTGACATGGACTAAAAATATCAAGTGAATGAGGATCAGTTTTGAAAGATCAAAATTGAATGGTGGGCATTGATCCTGCACAAGATCCAACGGTTAGGAAAAATCCATCATCCCGCATCCCACAATGTGAAAACAGAGTTGCGGAAATAAAATTGGGGGATTACAAAAATTGGAAAGCATGATCCCCCATCCTGCAATCGGGATATTGGACAGATGAGATCAATCCCTCCAAAAATAGATCAATGGTGTGGAAACACCGTTGCAGAAAAAAGAGATTGCAGAAAGTCGAAATCCCACATCCCACAATCTAGAAAGATTAGACGGCTAACGTTAGTTCCACTAAATCAAGATCGATGGTGCAAAATTGGTGCTACAGAAAGAGGATTGCAGAAAGGATAAAAAGGATGATTGACATCCCGCATCCCACAAACTGGAGATTAACGGTCAGGAAAATGCCCGACAAAGATCAACGGTCAGAAAATCGTTGTGAGGTAACTTTGATGTGAAAAGGGTATTTCAAGGAGGAAATATGTAGAACAGATATACGGTCTAGATCGTACTTCATAGTAGGATCAATGGATCTGGTTAAAACTGATAAATATCATTGTAGAAAGAGTTTTGCATTGCAGAAATATCAGAGAATGATAAACATGACTGTGAAATTAAGATCTGAGGTTGAGGGAGGAATGAAACATCAAAATTTGGTGAAGGAATGCGATGAATTGAAGAGATAAGTGTTATTTGGGTGTGTTTGTAAACAAACAATCATGACCCAAATTGAAAATATGTAGCAATGAAGGGTTTTGTTGAAACGATGAAGGTACTAGGTATTTAAATGAATTTTTGTGTTCTAAATAAGGGGTCTCTGTTAATAAGTTTAATAGAGTCCATATTGAATAGCTTATAGCTATTCCATAGTATGAATAAAATTAGATTAGGGTGGCAGGGCAGTGCTAGGGAAGACCACAGGTTTGTAGGGGGGTCATATCCTCCTTCCAATCGTAGCTGGAGAACATGGTGTCGTAGCATCATTGTCTATTAAAAACAAGAAGAAAACCATAAGGGGTGTTATAGCATCCTAGTCTGTAGCTATAGGAAAAACTTAGAGTGTATCTTGCATCCTTTCTGTTGTAGTAGATAAACAGTTTTGTAAATTCATATTATTAATGAATATGTGTTGGTGGTTTTCTCTTTGTTTCCACAATAAAATCTGTGTCATAATTGTTTATTATTTTGTGTTTTAGTTTAAAAAGGTCAATAATAATTCACCCCCCCCTCTCAGTATTGTGGGATAAACCAACAATTGGTATCAGAGCTAGGTTCTTTCGCAACAGCTTAACCACTGGAAGGAATATCCCATTAAAAAAAACACAATGGATCAACAAGAAGGACTATCCACTAACAAACCTCCACTATTTACTGGAGATAATTATGCGTACTAGAGTGTTAGAATGAGATGTCATGTGATGTCCATGGGGTGGAAGGTTTCAACAACAACTCAAAAAGAACTTAACATTGGAAACCTATACCCTACAGACACAATTGAACTAGGAGAATATGAAGGTAACGCCAAATCTCTAAAAAAAATCTTAAGTGGATTAATACAATCAGTATTTACTAAAGTTATGCAATGCACATATGCCAAACAAGCTTGGGATAAATTAAAACTAATCTATGAAGGAGAATCTAAAGTCAAAGAATCCAAACTTAAAACATATAGAAGTTAGTTTGAAAGCCTTAACATGAAAGAAGAAGAGAATATTGGTTAATATCTTCTTCATGTAGATGAAGTTGTTAATGCGATCAGAGGGCTTGGAGGAAAACTAAAAGAAAAGGTAGTGGCAAGTAAATGACTAAGAACATTACCAATGAGGTATAACCCAAAAGTATGCACCTTAGAAGAACGCGATGATCTTAAAAAACATGACAATGGATGAGCTACATGGAATTCTCACTGCATACGAAATGAGAACAGGACAAAATGGATCTTCAAGATAGGAAGAAGCCTTTAAGTCCACCTTAAAAAATCAATTAGAAAATCCAAATGATGAGGAATCTCTTTTCATCAGTAAACTTGAGAAAGGGACAGGAAAGTACAAGGGAAAATTACCTTTAAAATGTTTTAATTGTGGAAGGATTATACATTTTTCCTCCAAATGCACCTACACTAAACAAGATGAGAATAAAGAAAATGAAACTTCAAAATTCAGAAGAGGTAAACCGGGAAGCAAGGAAAAACCCTATGGGAACAAGAAAATTGTTTACACCATGGAATATAGTGAAGATTCAGAAATGGAAATAATGTATACATCTTGGAAAATGAAAACTAAAGCTATTTAAGCATAACAGATGATAGTTGGTTGTGGCACAGAAGGTTGGGACACCTAAGTTTTGACAACCTTGACAAAATAAGTGCAAAATAAGCTGTAAGAGATCTACCAAAAATTGTAGCTGCTATAAACGAAGTATGTAAACGTTGTCAACATGGGAAGAAAACTAGAGCCAGTTTCAAGACTAAGGAACATATGACCTCACACCCTCTGGAAATAGTACACACATATATGTGTGGAACAACCAGAACTAAAAGTCCACAAGGAAATCACTATTTCATGTTGCTCATTGATGATTACACAAGGATGACCTGGGTGGCCTTTCTCAAATAAAAATCAAAAGCCTTCGAAAAATTTAATATCTTCAAATAAATGGTTGAAAATGAGTCTGGTATGAAAATCAAGTGTCTTAGATCAGAAAATGGGGGAGAATTTACTTCCAATGAATTCAATGATTTCTCTGAAGATCATGGAATTAAGAGACAATTTTCAGCTTCAAAAACTCCACAACAGAATGGGGTTGTTGAAAGGAAAAATAGAACAGTCCAAGAAGCTGCCAGAACAATGCTTAATAAAGCAAAATTATAAGAATTTTTTTGGAGAGAAGCTATATACATAGCTTTCTACACTCTTAACAGAGCACAAATTAGAGTAAAGAAGGATAAGACTCCCTATGAATTATGGTACAAAAGACCGGCATCAGTCAGATATTTTAAAGTATTTGGAAGTAAATGTTACATCAAAAGAAACGAGGATGACCTTGGAAAGTTTGACTCTAGGAATGATGAAGGAACTTTTCTGGGATATTCATCCACCAAAAAGGTGTATAGATGCTTCAATAAAAAGTCACATAAAATTGTAGAGAGTGCTGATGTAAAAGTTGATGATATAAAACCAAGGAAAGAAGAAGATCCTGACGATATTGATATAGGTGATGACAAGACAAAAGAGCTGCAAACAGACAAGAGTACTCATAATGAAGATGAAGACAAAGAGGAGGAAGATACACAAGAAGATGAAGAAAACATCCCAAGACCTGACACTAAAACTCCATCTAGAAGGACACAAAAGGATCATCTTGAATCACAGATCATGTGTTATAAAATTGCCGGAGTCAAAACAATAAGACAATTGATAGGTGTTGAACAAGCCCTACTATCCATAGTAGAACCCAAGAAATTCACAGAATATAGAAAAAGTGATGAATGGGTCAAAGCCATGAATTAAGAACTAGATGAGATTGAAAAAAATGAGACCTGGGAACTTGTCCCAAGACCTAAATATAAAAACATTGTAGGAACCAAATGGATTTTTAAAAAGAAATTCAATCAAGATGGTAAAGTAATAAGGAACAAAGAAAGATTGGTATGTAAGGGTTATGCCCAAGTGGAAGGTATTGACTTTGAATAAAATTATGCTCCTGTAGCTCGAATTGAAGCAATCATAATGTTTTTAGCACTATCATGCCATAAAAACTTCAAGGTATATCAGATGGATGTCAAGTCTACATTTCTAAATGAAAATTTAGAAGAAGTATATATTGAACATCCTGAAGGATTTCTTCTGTCAGAGAACAATGACTATGTGTGCAAATTGAAGAAGGATCTCTATGGTCTTAGAAAAGCTCCAAGAGCATGGTTTTCAAGAATAGATAGCTACTTAAAACAATAAGGATTTAAAAGAGGAGCCACTGAAAGTAACCTTTATCTAAAAATCAAAGATAAAAACATGATCATTGTCATTGTCTATGTGGATGATATCATATTTGGAAGCAATCTTCAAATCGTAAGTGTAGATTTTTCCTCTAAAATGAAGAAAGAATTTGAAAACGGTTAATGTTGGGTGAATTAACTTTCTTTCTAGGATTGTAAGTTCACCAAATAAATGAAGGAATTTTCATCTCTCAAACTAAGTACATCAAGGATATGTTGAAAAAGTTTAAAATGGAAGATTCCAAACCTGTTGGTACTCCAATGGTCACCGGTTTCAAGTTAAGTAAGGATGATGAATCACTAGACATAGATCATACCATGTTTAGATCTATGATTGACAGTTTGCTATATGTAAAATCCACAAGACAAGATGTCATGCAAGCTATCGGATTGGTAGCTAGATTCCATTCATCTCCCAAGGAAACACATGTAACCGCAGTAAAAAGGATTTTCAAATATCTAAAAGGCAATATGGAGTATGGTCTATGGTATCCGAAAGGACAAGACTTTACCCTAAAAATGTTGACTATCGAAAAAGTACTAGTGGAACATTTTTTCTGGGAAATTGTTTAGTATCATGGTCAAGTAAAAAACAATCCTCTATTTCACTTTCTACAATAGAAGAAGAATATATTGTTGCTGCCTCATGTTTCACTCGGGTTATTTGGATGAGACAAATTGTGGAAGATTTACTTGTAAAATATGAATATCCAATAGTGATCAACTGTGATAACAATAGTGCTATAAAAATGTCTAAAAATCCTATCATGCATTCTAAGAAAAACATATACTAATCAAGTATCACTATATAAGAGAACATGTTTCTCAAAAAACTGTCAAATTAGAATACATTGACACTAAAGAATAGATTGCTAACATTTTTACCAAACCACTACCTAAAGAAGCTTTTGAGTGTCTTAGACAAAAAATGGGAATAATTCCATTACAAAAACACTAAGAGGAAAGAGTTCAGTCTCAGGGGGACAAATGCTTACAGGGGGAGTTGTCAGATAGAAAGGTTCCTTTGTCATTATTGTTAAAGGGGGAGAATGTTTAGAGGTTCAGAGGTTACCATCAATGCCAAAGGGGGAGATTGTTGAGCATATAGTTGTTATTGATGTCAAAGGTGTTCACAAATGACAAAGGAATAAACAATGTATATGATGGCTGAACCTACTAAGTAAAAGACTAAGGTAGTCATGACATGGCGTGGATGAGTTGGGCATGTGGCATGAAACATATGGTGACATGGAATAAGAAGATCAAGTGAATGAGGATCAGTTTTTAAAGATTAAAATCGAATCGTGGGCATTGATCCCACACAAGATCTAACAGTTAGGAAACATCTCGCATCCCGCATCCCACAATGTGGAAATATAGTTGTGGAAAGGAAATTGCGGGAGTCCAAAAATAAAAAAGCATGATCCCGTATCCTGCATCCCATAATCTGGAGATTGGACAGCTCAGATCAATCCCACCAAATATATATCAATGATGTGGAAAGATCGTTGTGAAAAAAGAGATTGCGGAAATAAGTTCACGAAAAGTTGAAATCTCGCATCCCGCATCTCGCTATCTGGAAAGATCGGATGGATGACGTTAGTTATGCTAAATCAAGATCAATGGCGCAGAACTTGTGCTATGGAAAGATGATTGGGGAAAGAAGTTTATGAAAAGGATAAAAAGGATGATTGGCATCCATGATCCTACATCCCACAAACTGGAGATCAACGGTCACGAAAATGCCTGATGAAGATCAACAGTCAGAAATCATTGTGAGGTAACTTTGATGCAAAAAGGGAATTTCAAGGAGGAAATTTGTAGAACATATCTACGCTCCAGATCGTACTTGACAATAGGATCAATGACTCCAACTAAAACTGGTAAATATCATTGCAGAAAGAGTTTTTCATTGTGGAAATATCAGAGAACGATAAACATGACTACGAAATTGAGATCTGAGGCTGAGGGAGGAATGAAGCATCGAAATTTGGTGAAGAAATGTGACAAATTGAAGAGGTAAGTGTTATTTGGGTGTGTTTGTAAACAAACAATCATGATCCAAATCGAAAATACACAGCAATGTAGGTTTGCATTGAAATGATGAAGGTACTAGGTATTTAAATGAATTTTTGTGTTCTAAATAAGGGGTCCCTATTAATAAGTTTAATAGAGTCCATAGTTAATAGCTTACAACTATTCCACAGTTTGAATAAAATTAGATTAGGGTGGCAGGGCAGTGCTAGGGCAGACCACAAGTCTGTAGCGGGGTTGTAGCCTCCTTCTAGTCATAGCTGGAGAAAAGGGTGTCGTAGCATCCTTGTCTGTTAAAAACATGCATAAAACCATAAGGGGTGTTGTAGCATCCTAGTATGCAGCTGTAGGAAAAACCTAGGGTGTATCTTGCATCCTTTCTGTTGTAGTAGATAAACAATTTTGTAAATTCATCTTATTAATGAGTATGATTTGGTGGTTTTCTATTTGAGGTTTCCACAATAAAATATGTGTCATAATTGTTGATTATTTTGTGTTTTATTTTAAAAAGGTCAATACTGATTCACCCCCCCTCTCAGTATTGTGGGATAAACAAACAAAATATTCAAACAAAGCACCTCAAATTCAGTTGGGGGGAGGGATGAAGAATTATAAGAAGCTGAAGATGAAAAAGAGGAAAATTTAGAGGAATCTTCTACAGCAGATATCCCTATGGATGGAATAATTGGAGTACTAGAAGGAAATGCAAAAGCAGTAGTAGAAGAAAATGCAGAATCATCAACATAAGAAAATGAAGAAGCAACAACAAAATAAGTAGGGAGAGGATCAATAGAAGAAGAAGTAAGGGGAACAACTGTAGAAGTAGTGACAGTGGAAGCTGGAGCTACGAATTCAATAGAAGGAGGAGGAGTGATTGCAGAAATTGAGGAAATAAGGCCTCAGGTGGTCGAGATCAAAAACTCTTTGGAAATAAAAGGAACTATAATTGGGCAGGAGGAACCTTTAGCAGGGATCAAAGAAATCTCTACCCTTATCACACCTAACAAGAAAAGAAAAAGATCAAGTGTTGGGGGAGAATCATCCAAGAGGAGGAGGAAAATTAGGGCTTCCAGAACCGCAGAAGTGGTAGGCGTTAAGATCCCCATTTTCCCGCTGCAACAAAAGAACCAGTGGGTATTTTATCGATGGCTTCCACTGCCACACAAGAGCCTGTAGAAACACAAGGAGAATCATCTAGAAGAAGAATACCTAGGGCTCCTGGGACAACAGAAGTAGTAAGTACTGAAATTTCCATGATACCCACTATAACACAAGAACTACTGGGTAATTCCCCAATGGATGCCACTGATACGAAAGAAACTTTTGGAGCCAGAAGAAGAAGAATTAGGGCCTCCTAGGAAGTAGAAAGGGAAATGATTGATATTCCCATATTAACACCTAGGGCACCCACTAAAACACAAGAACCAGTGGGAAATTCACCTATGATGGCCACGGCTACCCAAGAATATTTGTTGCACCAACTAGAAATGCTGCAAGAAGAAAATGACTTGATGAAGGACAATGCTAGAGCACTAAGGGAAGAGCTGGAAAGATGGAAGGAGATAAGCATAAAGAAATTGATGAGAGGCCTAGATGCTCTGGCTAAAGCTTCTATTCAGTTTGAAGATCCACTCTTTAGCCGGGATAAAAAAGAATTTGTATGTACTGAATGTGGAGACTTGTTTAAATCAGCAGGATATAAAGTTGAGAAAATTGAAACAACAGCTTGGAGATCGACACATTCAAGCTAGGGAGGAAATGAAACACTGCATGAAGAGGTAGTAGAGGAAACAAGGTTGGAAGAAAACTTGATTCCTAAGCAGGAGTTACATGTAGATGAGGCATTGCAGCCTCAATCTCCAAAACATACTAAATTGCTTCCTTCTGGAAGCAGTTATGGGGAACTTAATTCACTTCCAGAATAAGAGCAACATTATGGTGGCACAGAGATTGTGAAAATGTAGACCGACTAGGAGCAGTCGGCTGAAATAGAAATGATTCAAGAGCAGTAGTCGAGTGGCACAGAAATCATGCAAGAGCAGCAGTAAGCTAACACATAAATTATGCAAGAACAACAATCGACTGATACAGAAATCATGCAAGAGCAACAGTCAACTGACACAGAAATTATGTAGGAAAGAGTCCAGCAACCTGAAGACATAGAATTAGAACATGACACTATTACACAAGAACCAATGTCTTCAAAATTGGTTGCAGAAACTACTGTGATGGAATTGAAAGAATCAGGCACTATCACACAAGAACTAGTGCCTCTAAAACTATTTGCTAAAGCAACAACCCAAATTGAAACTGCTGTAAACCAGGAAATGGCAGCTCAGACTAAAGCTGAAGCCACTGAGACACATGAAATGGTAGTTCAGACTAAGGTTGAAACTGTTGAAATGAAGGAAGTAGAAGTATAGACCGAGGAATAGGAAGCAATGGACCATATTCTAGATGGTGAGACACAAGATGCATCAACACAAGTAGAGGCTACAAAACTTCAAGAGACAGAAGAGGTAACACTTCTAAGGATTGAAGCAAGTATATGGAAGCATCATGCAAACCAACTTGAGAAAGGTATGATTTCCCTTACTGCACATAAGATGGCCATTTAGGAATTAAGGAAACAATGGGTTGAGGAAATATTCTTCCAGAAAATTTTATGGGAACAAATGAGGGAGAAGTTGCAAGAGTTAAAGAAATATGAGGTTATGGAGAAGAGTAAGGAGAATATGCTCACTTTAACTCATGAATTATTGAGTTGTAGAGCCCCCTCGCTGTCCTACCTAGTGTTTTTATTTGAACAAATGATTCTGTTCTAGATCAAGGCCTTGAAGGAAGGAAGAACCTAGAAAGTTGTGACACCTTCTCAATTTTTGGATACCTTTACCCAGAGTGAATTCTCTGAGCAGGATTTGCTGTGTGAACTATATATGCATGATAGCGCATGCCTGATGGACACATAGGATAATCCAGTTCCCCATATTGGGGACATTCATTTGAGGTCATTTGCTTCTTTTGTCAATAATTATGTGCATTGTTTGAGTGCCTCATAGACTATCAAGAGAAATGAAGACATGTCCACCTTGTGGATTTGGGGATAACCTAAAGACCCTCTCTTTGTGATTGCCATGCATAAGAGAAACCTTACATTCCCAGATAAAGTCCATCAATTGGCTAAATTTCAATAGAAGGTTATCTCTACTTGTGTCACAATGATCTCTCATCAGTAAGATATTTCCCTATAGGGAAGTAGCTAGATATGGGAATTGTCTCCCATAGCTCTTAGGGCAAAAGATCCATTTTTCTTTAACAATTTTAAATATGCCCTGTCTAGAGTATCTGGTTATATTAAGTGTATGGAGTCTTGTGGCTTGAACTAGCTGGGTATAAGGTTTATATTTCCTCTTATTTTGTGGCCAGACATGAACTATAAGGGAATATACAAAATGACCAAGAAAGATGAGAGAGATTGTTGAGGCACTCTTATCATGACCAATGGGTTTTTCCAATTTGAGGAGAGACCAGATCCCTCATTCAACCTCACCAATTTTCACAGGGGAAGTCTTGAGTCTGATTCAAACTCAGTCTAGTTCCAGTTGTTGCATGAGGATATGCAGCCAGAGAATCTTTGGGGAGATGTTGGGTCCCGAATTCACCCCATTTTTCCATACTCTGTCCCATCCCTTTCCCCTATTTTCACCCCTGTTTTGCAGCTGAACCCTTATCCTTTTCATAAAATCCAACATAAATATATCAGGTATAAATCATATTTATTATTTTATTTTATGTTTTTTTTTAATTTATAATCATGGATTTTACCTATAGTTGTGTTGACATATCCATGCTTTGAACGAAAGATTTAGAATCACTGGTGGTGCAAATACAACAATTCGTTATATCCAGGTGGAGCGGCTGCAATAAATTTCTATATATGGAAGATGCTGCCGCTTGGATTCATATAATTTCTGAAAAGATGAGGCTAACATTAGTGCAGAAGGAATCTCAGGGGAGCCTTCATGATTGCAACTAGACTCTCCAAGAATCTCCCATAGTTCGTTGGGTGTGTCAGCTCGCAGTAAAATTTCATCCATTCTCGAGCTGGTTTCATGCAAGGAACGGTTAGATGTAATTGATTTCATGATTCAATAGCCTGAATATCAAAGATATTCATGGCTGCTCAAAATTTATGTAACATGCTAGCTTTTCTCTTGTATAAATATATGCAGGCAAGGAAAGCCAAGGGTTTGTTCCTGGTTTGGAAAAGATAGAAGAGAGACTATAACTATGACTACAATTTTTATCCCAATTAATAAAAGGGTGATAATTCTCAGTAGTTCCCTATTGCAGCTTTCCTGAGCTTTCAACAACATCTCTATTTGAAGTCCAAGGGCCGCCTTCTAACATAGTTGCTGATAGTTTACATGTTGTAGGTTATTTGATTTTTAGTTAAGTGTGGGATTTCAGTTTGATGAATATTTATGGTTGTCTGTAATTGCATTTATCCAGTGATCACATGCATTGGTTTTCCTTTGGTTTGTTGTAGATGATTTGGTGTGACAGTCGATTGCGTTGTTAATATTTCTTGTTATGCAATGTGTGTTAGCAGCTGTTACAGACTCACTTAGACCTTGTGTGTGTGTGATTTATCTTTCTAGATTTTGCTTGATTAGCTATATTTTATGATTTGATGAATTTATTGTTGATTAGTGATCATTCTGGCTTGGTAACTTAGAATTTCATTTCTGCAAGCGTAATTCTAGGTTAATTCACTTTCAGTTCTTAGATCCTAGAAGTTCACCACCACTGACACAAAATGAAACTACGAACTTGTGCATGGTCTCATCCATCACAGCTGCACCCAAAAAGCAACCGCAGCCACAAAACCAACCACAACCACAACATCGTCCGCAGCCGCACCACCAACAGCAGCCGCAAAATCACCCGTATTAGCAGCATTACGCGCAGCCGCAATCACAACTGTATACCCACATGCAACCATTCAGGAGTTATCTAGGCTCATCTCTAGTCCATATGATTCCCTTCCTCTTCCCCCCACCTGGTGTCATGAGAAATCCGGTCATGGCCACCTTAAGCCTACCCAAATTTACATTGGGAATTCCAGTATGGTATCTTGATCCACCAGCTCAACCAAAAATGCCCCGGGTTGTCTTAACCCTGTTGCAACCCATCGTGGTCGAGTCTCACCCTCTACCCACTCTGTAAAAGACAACCACCACACTCGCACCTGCCTTGCCCCACTTGAAAAGGGATAGGAGCAAGAACGCCAAAGCTACCGCAGAGCCACGACAAGTCCCACCTTGTGTTGTCTGTGAACAAGAGGGCCATCCAACTCAAAACTGCCCTGAAATCCCAATGATCCATGCACATTTAGATGCCATGGATACAAACAAAAACATCCCTGTTGTTGAACTCCCAGCCGCACCGATATTCAAGAACAATGCATTGAGAACAAACCATGCTTGCGCCCCTTTGCGGCTTGTATGGCCATTATTCTCACCATTGCCAAGACTTGCCTGAATTTTAAATGGCTCTAGCTGACCTCCGTCAACATTCCTTTGGGTCTGAGATCACCTTGATCAAAGAAGTGCACCCCCCACCTCCTTCTTCAGACACCATGTCCATTTCCATGATGTCCAGTTCAACTGACCCACTTATCTCCACCTCCAATGATGGTCCATCAGACCTATCTCTTCATTGCTTCAGAAACAATGAGGAGATATTGGAATCTCTAACCACCCCAGAATACCCATGGGATGACATGCACCATCGCTCGTTCTTCCTCCCTGAAGAACTTGTGTCGCAGTCTGACCAGTTTTCTGTGGAGACCAAAGATTTCATCCATGGGAAGGTCAACTGGTTCAAGAACCCCATCCCAGCACCAGATGCCTTCTAAGAAGGGAATATGGAAAAAAAAATTCCAACCATTAAAATCGACATCTCAACCAATTCTGAGATTGTTGAAGAAATCATGTTGGGGGCATCCTGCTCCCCAGAAGAGGTCGATGCCTACAAAGCTCTCTTCCAATAATTCCATGACATCTTCTTCTGGTCTTACACTGAAATGCCTAGCTTAGATCCATCCATCATGGAACACCATATTGACACATGGCCTGATGTGGCTCCCATATGCCAAAGGCAATGGCCAATCCATCCATCCAAAGTGGCTGCGGTGACAGCTGAGATAGAGAAGCTGTGCACAACTAGCTTCATCTACCCCATTGCGTACACCACTTCGGTTTCTAATCCTATTCCCATGAATAAAAAATAGGGTACCATTCACGTTTGCACAGAATTCCATGACCGTAATGGGGCATGTCCCAAAGACAACTTCCCCACGCCCTTCATTGATTAGATCATCGATGCATGCACCGGACATGAAGTATTTTCCTTCATGGATGGTTTTTCCGGATATAACCAAATCCAAATATGGAAAGAAGATCGTTATAAGACAACATTCAAAACCCCATGGGGCACATTCACTTATCAAGTCATGCCCTTTGGCCTGAAAAATGCTAGATCCACCTTCCAGCACGCCATGACATATTGTTTCCATGATTTAATTCACATCATCTTCGTCTACCTCGACGACCTTACCGCTCGATCACTGAAACAAGCACAACATATAGATGACTTGCAGCAAGTCTTTTTATGTTGCCACAAGTACAAAATTTTCCTTAATCCCCTCAAGTTCATTTTTTGTGTCCCAGCAGGCCGTCTAATCGGATTCATTGTATCTCACAAAGGGATAACGGTAGATCCCCTCAAGGTTCAGGCTATCCTTGATCTTCCTTCCCTAAAAAATCGGCACCAACTACAGAGCCTCCAAGGCAAGGCCAACTTCCTTCGCCTCTTTGTACCAAAGTATGCAACAAAAGCTTACGGATTCATTCACCTACTTTGCAAAAAAATCCCCTTTGTTTGGGATCAACAAGCACAAGAATCGTTTGATGCACTCAAACAAGCCCTGGCTTCTGCACCATTACTTTCAGCACCAGATTTCACCCGGGACTTCATTCTCTATGTGTCAGCCTCGGACAATTCCATTGCTAGAGTCTTGGTCCAAGAAGATGATGCTCGCCATGAACACGTGATTTACTACATTAGTTAGAAGCTAACAGGACCCCCACTGCAATATTCACCCGAGGAGAAATTGGCCCTTACTGTCATCTTCTCATCCCATAAGTTGCACCACTACATCATTGCGAACCATAGACGTGTAGTGGTAGAATAAAACCCAATGCAGAACCTCTTAATCCACCACCTTCTACAAGGTCGAGCATCCAAGTGGTAGTCATCCTCCAAGAATTCGACTTAGAGTTTGTATCCCCAAAAATCACAAAGGAACTTGCGCTAACCACCCTCATGACCGACCTGCCCCTATTAATTGCATCACCACCCCCCAAGGATGATCTCCTTGATGATTTCCTATTCGTTATATCCATAGATGACCCATGGTATGGGGACATCCTTATTTATTTACGAACACAGAAGTTCATAGTGCACTTAAACCATGAGGATAGGCAATACATCCGGCATCAAGCCATTCACCACTTGCTGATTGGAGATGTTTTGTATTGTAGAGGCATTGATACCATCCTACGTCGTTTCCTCACCCGTGATGAGGCCGAAACCATCCTCAACGATTGTCATAGTGGAGCATGCGGTGGCCACCTTTCAGGCCTGGAAGCCGCCCAAAAAATTCTACGTGCCAGATATTTCTGGTATTATTCTTGCACATTGATCTAGGAACAAAGCATCAATCTCATCAAAGAATAATCAACAAATAAATCATGAAATGGTGTTAATTGGAAATGGAATTGGTTTCCTCTCTGTATATTTAATAAACAATGAATGGTTACAATACCAATGTCAAGCAATAGCTTGAATCAATGAGAAATTCAAATACCTAAGGAGGCAATTCGAAATCATGAGTGAGTCTGGCTTAACTGACTGTCAACCATTTAATCACACTCAGTTAACCACTTGACCAAAACCCTAATTGACTCACCAAACCCTAACTAAAGTTGGAGTGCAATAAATGACTGAATCTCAACTGAAGGAGATCAAACACATGTCATAGCAAGCCAACCATCAAGTGCTAGTGCTCTGTGACTTCAATGAACCCCGATGAGGTTAACTGAAGCTGAACTGATCATCGGAAGTTGGTGGAGGTGCTCCTGTTGACTCCAGATCATTAAATAATATTAAATAATCATTAAATAATATATTTAATGAGAGGAGGCACCTTAACTAACTGGTTGAACTGATTGTAACCACCAGTTAGCAATTAGGTGCATTAATATCACTCAGATCACCCCTGGAGTACTCCAGTTAGCCTCCTTAACTGTAGGAGAAGGATAAGTTAGCCTCCTTGACTGTGGGTAGGCATGGGTGTGACTGGATGATGGAAATTAATGCTCCATTGATGTCAATTAATGTCAATTATACTAAGGATAGTGGTTTAGCTAGGCCAATTTGACCAAAAAGAGTGTGTATGCTAGTAAATGTCTCCAACTCCCCCCTTAAGCTATACTCAGGAAGAGTTAGAAAACATAGATGCATAAAAATGCTAGGGCCCTGGAAACTAAGGCCATAGGTCACCCTGTACAATGCTGAAACTGAAACAATGCTCAAAACAAACTAAGTGAGGAAAAGAGGGAAAACCCAGTGGGAGACCCCCCCTCAAGCTGAACACTGAAAGTAGTCTGGATCACCCTGATGAACTCATCCCCAACAGTGAACGGAGGTAAGTGAACTTCTTTTATGAAAATCTCTTGGTGAAGATGTCTGCAATCTGCTCATCAGTCGGGCAGTATTGCAGAATGATGGTCCTATCATGCACTAGCTCCCTGATGTAGTGCATGTGAATATCTACATGATTGGTACTCTGCCTGGTAACTGGATCTGTGGATATCTTAATAGCACTTTGGTTGTCACAAAAGAGGACAGTGGACAAAGTACAACCAAGATCAAACTATGAAATAATGTCTTGCAACCAAATTGCTTGGATGCAAGCATTCACCGCTCCTCGATACTTGGCCTCTCCTGAAGATAGTGCTATGGCAGCCTTATTTTTGCTTGAACAACAAATGGGGCCACCACCAAACATGAATACATATCTGAAAGTTGACTTTTGATCAATAGAATCACCTGCCCAATCAAAATTTGTGTATCCAACTAGCTCTAGCTTGGAGTCTGCAGCATAGTGAATGCCGTAGGTCTTGGTTCCATGAATGCACTGGAGGATCCTCTTGGCTGCATTCCAATGAAAATAATGATGCTGATGCATATATCTTGATACAACATTCATGGAATAACAAATATCAGGCCTAGAATGTGTCAAGTACAACAAGCTACCAATCAGCTGTCGATAGATAGTGCAGTCCATTGGAGGTGTGTGTTTTCCTTCTTCAAGGCTAATACCTGAAAGGAAAGGGAATGGTACAGGCCTACATTCAGCCATGTTAAAATTGAATAAAAGGTCTGAAGTGTATTTGGACTGAGTGACCATAATCCCATCAGAATTTTGCTCGATTTCGAGCCCCAAAAATTGTTTTAGAAGCCTCAAATCACTCATTTCAAAGGCATTGTGGAGAGCAGTTTTGATGGCTGAAATGGAAGAAACTGTGCTACCTGTGATCAGTAATTCATCAACATATAAAAAAATTATAATTATATGACCATCATGCTGCTGTAAATACATATTTGGATCTGATCTACATCTCTAAAAGTTTTGCGAGAGAAGGAAGGCATCCATCTTGGAATACCACTCTCTTGGGGCCTGTTTTAACCCGTATAGTGACTTCTTTAGCTTGAAAACCAAATATGGATCAGTGATGTATCCCTCAGGCTGATTCATGTATATCTCCTCATGAATATCTCCATGCAGAAGGGCTGACTTAACATCCATGTGATGCACCTCCTAGTGCTTGGATGCTGAAATAGCCAAAACAAGGCGGATGGAGTCCATTTTTGCAACCGGTGCAAAGGTCTCATGGTAGTCCACTCCTTATACCTGAGAGAAACCTTTTGCTACCAGAATTGCCTTATATTTTCAGGTGCTTCCACCAGCAGCAACCTTTTTCTGAAACACCCACTTGCATTGAACCAATTTCCTTCCCGGAGGAAGAGAAACTAGCTCCCAAGTAGTGTTTTTCTGAAGAGAATTCATCTCTTCATCCATGGCAACTTGCCATCTCGGATAATTCCGAGCATGGTAGTAGGATTTTGGATCTGAAATAATCATCAAATAGCAAGTTTTATACATCAAATTATCAGAACAAGAGAGCACAATACCTGCTCTTTGGAAGTCAGACCGAGTTCTCCTTGGATCATCCGGATTTCCAATGTTTTCTCCTACGGAGGAGAGTGTTTGTTGGGCCCATGTAGGAAGATGATTTTGAACTTCAGGTTCTAATTCAGAATCTGATTATTGATGCATATTTATAACATAAATCAGAGGATCCAAATCAGGGTCATTACCCCCAATTTCATCATCCAAATATTCAGTAGAATAGGAAGGAAATTCAGCAGTTTTCTCCTTCACTAGTTCCACCTCCTGAAGAGGCTCATCAGAATTGACACTTCTCTCAATGATGATCTATTTGGTATTGATATACAGAAGCTTTAATCCTTGAGATTCATAAGGATACCCAATAAACATACATTCTATGCTTTGCGGTTGCAAATCCCTTCTTTTATCAAGCGGAATCCGAGCCCATGCAGTGGACCCAAACACCCATAGGTTCGACACATCCGGCTTGTGTCCAAAGTATGCTTCAAAAGGAGTCTTTCCTTTCATGGATGAGTGTGGCAACCTATTCTGAATGTATTATGTAGCATGCATGTCTTCAGCCCACAAATTTGCAGCAAGCTTCTTTGACTTCAACATACAGGTGGTCATCTCCTTGAGAGACCAGTTCTTCCTTTCCGCTACTCCGTTCTGCTGGGGAGTGTAGGGAATTTAATGCTGGACCTGAATACAAATTTGGGAGCATATGTACAGCAATTCATTACTAACATACTCCCCTCCATTATCAGATCTCAAGATCTTGATCTTAAGCCTAGAGGCATTTTCGATCAAGGCCTTCAATTCAGAAAATTTTTCACATACTTCTGATTTCTTTTTGAGAAAGAAAACACATGTATACCTTGAAAAATCATCAATAAAAGTAAGGAGGTACCTTGATCCATTCATGGATGTGACAGGAATTGGACTGTTGATATCAGAATGTGTCAGCCCCAATATGCTTGTAGCCCAGTTTGCCTTCCCCCGATCGAACTTGTGCTCAGGGTGTTTTCCAATCACACAGCCCTTGCAAATTCCTGTGGTTGCCTTGATGACCAAGAGGCCTTCAACCATGGATTATTTCTGTAATTGCTGCAAATATTTGAAATTAATATGGACAAACCTCTCATTCCATAGCCTACTAACCTCATTTCCATGAGTTAGCAGAGCGGTGGGCTTTACATCCGCAACAATATTATCTCAACATCATTTGGGCTGAAAGAGACTCTCTTAGGCATTCTTGTATGTGTCATCTGATAGACACTAAGGATATTTGCTGCTAGAGACGGTACATACAAAACATTAGAGAAAAAACCATTTTCTAGATCTACGGTACCTTGTCCTTCGGAAATGATGGTGGAGTCATCTCCCATGTGGATGGGGATGGATTTGCCAGTCTCCAAGGATGAAAAGGAGTCTTTTTTAGCCATCATGTGGTTCCAATATCCAAAGTCAATCAACAATGATTTGGAATTTAAAGTGATTTCCATGAGGGCATGACCTTTCTCATGCTGTGGTTCCCGATCTTGGTGATCTCTCCTCCGAAAGCTCTCCAAAAGATTAATGTGATTCCTCTCAAGGAAAGAGGTTGCTTCATTAAGATTTTTCTTCATTCAAGTATGTTCAGGGTGAAAACCCTTCCCGTAGTAAGAACACTTGACTTTTTCTTTCCCATTGTGCCCTTTTCCTTTGTTCTTCCTTGAACTGGAAGATTCATCATGCTGCTGGTTTTCAACTCTAGGCTTGGGAGCATCAAATTTAGTTTTCTGATTTTTATGCTTCTTTCCTTTACCCTTAAGATCTTTGGGACATGATACATGGAGGGATTGATCATGGGAAGATTGGATGAACCCCATCTAGACAAGCTTGTCATGTTCATTAGTTAGGGACTCAATGAAGGCATTGAGTGTAGGAATCTTCCATCCGGGGGTTGTGAGCTTCCCCGCATGGAATGTAGAAACAAAAACTTAATAATCAACCCCGAGTTTGGAGAGGATGGCAAGGATGAGCTGACCATCCTCCTTCTCCACATTGCATTGCTTCAAGAGTAAAACAGTATGCTTGAACTTTGTAAAGAAATCATTCAAAGTCTCAAAATTGGAAGGTTGGAGAGACATGAGTTCATTTTTGAGTTGGTAAACTTTCAATTCATCATGATTTTCATATAGAGATTCCAATTTGTCCCATATTTCTTTCGGTATCTTCAAATCCGTAAGATGGAAGAGAAGGTCTTGGGAAATAGAGAGGCACAAGAAACCAAAGGCTTCATCCTTCTTGTTCAAGAATCTTGATTTTTCTATGGCAGATCCAGGCTCAACTTCAGTGTCCATGGTGACTCTAAAAAGTCCTTTGGAGCGCAACTGAATCTCCATTTTACTTTTCCATGAGTCGAAATTGTATGGAGTCAAGAGATCCGATGAGGAGTCCATCTAGATGTGCTGTAGCAAATGCTTCACCTATAGAAACATGAAAATTAAAACAGAAAGGAAAAAATAAGGTCAGACAGCCTACACATTCTAGGCTTTCATCATGCCCAACATAGTCAATCAAGTAAGCTTGATCAACAAGTTCTTTACTTGGGATATTGTGTGGTTAGCCTTGGATTTTGGTGCAGTGCTAGAATTTTGAGCTATTGCTCACTTTTCATGGAGAAATTGGTCAAAAATCTTGTTTTTGAGAGATAGATCTTCGTCCCGTCATATGCTCTGATACCATATTATTCTTGCACATTGATGTAGGAACAAAGCATTAATCTCATTAAATAATAATCAACAAATAACTCATGAAATGGTGTTAATTGGAACCGGAATTGGTTTCCTCTATGTATATTTAATAAACAATGAATGGTTACAATACCAATGTCAAGAAATAGCTTGAATCAATGAGAAA
This sequence comes from Pseudotsuga menziesii, assembly GCA_001517045.1. NCBI lineage: Eukaryota > Viridiplantae > Streptophyta > Pinopsida > Pinales > Pinaceae > Pseudotsuga > Pseudotsuga menziesii. The sequence goes on from LPNX010519369.1 coordinate 100,906, forward strand.
TTCAAATATCTAATGAGGTAATTCGAAATCATGAGCGAGTCTGGCTTAACTGACTATCAGCCATTCAATCACACTTAGTTAACCACTTGACCAAAACCCTAATTGACTCACCAAACCCTAACTGAAGTTGGAGTGCAATAAATGACTGAATCTCAACTTAAGGAGATCAAACACATGTCATAGCAAGCCAACCATCAAGTGCTAGTGCTCCATGACTTCAATGAACCCCGATGAGGTTAACTGAAGTTGAAATGATCATCAGAAGTTGGTGGAGCCACCCCTGTTGACTCCAGATCATTAAATAATATTAAATAATCATTAAATAATATATTTAATGAGAGGAGGCGCCTTAACTGACTGGTTGAACTGATTGTAACCACCAGTTAGCAATTAGGTTCATTAATATCACTCAGATCACCCCCGAAGAGCTCCAGTTAGCCTCCTTGACTGTAGGAGAAGGATAAGTTATCCTCTTTGACTGTAGGTAGGTGTGGGTGTGACTGGATGATGGAAATTAATGCTCCACTGATGTCAATTAATGTCAATTATACTTAGGATAGTGGTTTAACTAGGCAAATTTGACCAAAAGGAGTGTGTATCATGGTAAATGTCTCCAACATCTGGCCCTCCATCTTCATTGATTGCATAGAGGCAGTCAAGCATTGCCGCAGCTGTCAGCTCTTTGCCCCAAAGGCAAGAACCCCCCCTGCACCATTACACCCTGTAGTCAGAGTTGGACCCTTTTGTAAATGGGAAATCGACTTCATGACAATCAACCCCATCTCGGCTAATGGTCATGAATACATCATTATGGTAGTCTATTACTTCACCAAGTGGGCCGAGGCCATGCCCACATTTGATTGCAAAGCTAAAACTGCAACATGCTTATTCTTCAACCATGTTATTTCATGATTTGGTGTCCCTAAAAAATTAGTCTCAGACCATGGGGAACACTTCCAAGATGCCGTATGGGCTGAATTATCAACCATGTTGAAATTCGAACACCAGTACTCATCTTCCTACTACCCCCAAGGCAATGGCCAAGTGGAAGTAGTCAACAAAATAATCAAAAAAATGCTCCAAAGGATGGTAGGAAATCATAAAACCAATTGGCATCACATGCTATTCTCTACCCTATTGGCTTATCGCACATCCACAAAAACCACAACCAGTTTCACTCCTTTCCGCCTAGTACATGGCGTTGAATCAGTACTCCCTATAGAGTACCAAATCCCATCCCTCCACCTAGCAGTAGAACTCCTCTCTGATACTTTTCCTTTATAAGAACGACTCCTCCAACTTGAGCAAACCATAGAAGACAGTCGAGCTTCCCTCCAAGCCATCGAAGCAACAAAAACATGGTCAAAGGTCCACTATGAATCCCATGTCCACCCTCGCACCTTCAACGAAGGTGATATGGTTCTAGTCTATGACCAACCCAACAATAAATTGGGCAAAGGAATGTTTGAGTCAATGTGGTATGGCCCATATTTCATCCACCGTTTCCTCGAAAAAGGGGCATACACCCTCATTGACTCTGATGGACAACTCTTGGAGAACCCCTGCAATGGGATCTACCTCAAGAAATTTTACGCTTAACATCACCAATGAGTTTCTTCGTTTTCTTTTTCTTGTTTTTCAATGTTTTTCAGCAAAATGAGGGGCAACACCACTAGCTGCTAGTCCAAACTCACCCAGAATCAGTTCGAGACACCTCTCACATCTCTAGACTCAAACTTCTATCTCCTTATGAGACCATCATCTCATGTTTAATAAATCAATTTTGCGACCATTTCCCACAAGTCACCTTGATTTACGAGCCATGACACGACGATGCAAGTGTCTACAGACCTGTACTTGTATCACACTCCCCGATCGCTACTCAGGTGAGTTCTCGGGCCACCGCCCATGAAGGAATGCCATTTTTTACTTTTACTTTGTATTTTAACACATAGTTGGTGCATAGTTGTCTTCTTCATCCACTGCACCTTACGCAGACTTCTAGACCATTGTCCACAAAATGATTTACTTTTCTTGTACATATTTGGCATATAACTTCCCCTAGATTTGCACTCACATTGCATGTAGTCAAGTCCATCCACCGCAACACACACACATGCTCTCCTGACCTCTATTTGAGATAGACCTTGGTTTGCATGCCTCTCTCGCATCGACTTGCCAGCCGCTACTGTGATTTATCCCACACATGTATTGGTATGCTTTAGAGCCTTCTGTTCCATCCATACTGTGCGAATGACCTTTGGACCTCTTTCCACCGCAATCGGTTGACCACACTAGAGTTTTGTTTAATCTCTTTTCTAACTCCTTAAAACAATGGAAAGATAGTCGAGCGTAGTTGCTTCCTTTCCCATTCACTAAAGTATAGGAAAGGGCGTCTACATCGTCTCGTTTACCTCCTCTTGCAGACCATGTAGACCATCAATTGAAAAGGACCTCCTTGGCACACTCAAGCCAAGACCATTCCCCTCCACATACTTTTATGCTTTCTCTTGCAAAGGGGCCATAACTTACGAAAAATCTCACCATGGGTTTTCGTTAAGCTCTTTTCCATCCTTCTCATCAAGAAAATATTGCCAAGCAAACTTGGTTTCGTTCATGCTCATAAAAGTATCTGAATGACCATCCAGTGAGTACAAGTTTAACCTTTTTCGGTCTGATTGGAATACCAATGGTAAAGAAGTCTCTCATCCCCTACATGATGGGTAATATCTCCTATGTATACTTTTATCATTTTTCGGGCACATGAGACTACCAATGAAAAAGAGCCCCCACTGGAGTCTTCTTCATGTTTTCAGACTCTATAAAATTGAAAGCACCATCGAGCATTTACCTTCTCCGGCTCGCCAAAAATCCACGAGATCATACCATAACGATGTACCTAGACACCACCCCACAAAAAATAGTTTGGAAGCATTCTCCCTTTGGGTCGCCTTTGTTCAGAGTACTCTGCAATGTGTCTTCCTTGGATCCCATCAATATCAAAAGTGTCTACCTCTTCCAAGTATTTCCCATTTGTAGTGACATTCCCGGTATTACAGTTATGATCCCATTCCCATGAGTTAAGTTTCATTTGCTTCCTGGTCTGGCCTGCCGTCATACTCTGAACAAAGGAAGTTTGAGTCTACCACACTCCCCCTTCCCCTGTTCAATCCCTTCACACACCCCCCCCATTCAGTGGGTCAGTCTGCAGATTGTCTCAACCTTTTGGTTATCAGCCTCACACTCCTAGTCAAGGAAACATCATTGCCTTGACTAGGGGTAGGTCTCCCTTTGTCGATGACAACACATATATTCTAGAGGATAGACCCAAAGGTCCCTGTATTCTGGTTTCATTTACCTCATTGATGAGTCCCTTGGACCACTTGAGAGGAGTCCTTAGTGCCTCTCGGGATGGTTGTTTCTCACATGCTCGACTCCAACTACATCATCGCACTGTTGAGATTCGTACATTGTTTGGTCTGCATAGTACTTGGTTGAAGACCGCGGATGTAACCTGACCCTATCACATTGATGAGTGTATTCGAGGGATCTAAATAGGTTATGTCCCTTGTGATTTTTGGGTTGTGTTGGAGACAGTGTTTAGAAGCCCCAGCAATGCTTCGATATACCTTTATGATTGATGTAGCATACTTGTACCACAGAGACTCTGACTCTCAATCGGCGAGTCCATACAGCTATGTACTATTCTATATCTATCAGACCATCAGTCATGAATATATAGCATTCCATGAGAATGCCATCGGTCCAATGTACCAGTTCAGTATTGTATTCAGCCTCACATTGAGGCAACAATTATTGTATCATCAGTTGTATATGATCGGCTCTTGGATTTTAGAGGATAGATCAAATTATTCTTTTGACATTGTCACATCCATAGGGATGCCTGCCTCATCCATATACATGTCACACATTATTTGTATCTCACCCATTGATGGGAACCATATTAATACAAAAACCAAAATCCACCATGCCCAAGCCCCATAAGCACCACCTCAACGCAATAAATCCTATGATGTCCATTGGCCATACAATGAGCTCCTGCCCTCACACATTAGGGGGCAATCTGTTAACCCAAAAAACCCCTCACTAAGCTCTCTATGACCAACACTACCCAAGGACACCACTCCATGACCCTCCATTAGACCCCCACACCCTAAAAAATGCTTAAGGATGAAGAAAAGGGCTTTAAAACCCCAAAAAGGAGCCTAAAATACTCTCCTAGGAGCTAAAGCCCCTAAAAAGGGGCTAAAACCCTAAAAGGAGCTAAAATTAGGGTGAAAGGGGCTAAAATCCCAAAAAAGGGGCTAAATCCTGGACCAAGGGCTTAAAACCCTAAAACCCCAAAACAACTATAAAAGGAGGGTGGGGGGTCACTCTCAAAACACTTCTCCCTTGCATACTGTTATGCTGCTCGTGGATGACTTGAGACCCTTTTTCTCTCAAGCCACCCACACTCCCTCTCCTCCATCTCCATTGACCCATAGCTCCCCCATCCAAGAGAGGTGCTTCTTCAAGCTAGGGCATGGTGGCCCATTCCACCCAAAGAGAAGGTATAGCTTGTTCTTTGTTGTATTTGCTTAGTTCTCTCTTTGCTTTACAATCTATGGTTTCATTTGCAGGTTTATTTCCTAACTTGTTTTGCAGGTATTTCGGTTTACTGTAGCTTAATGATTGTTTGCAGGTTATTGGAAGCGGAACCCTAACCTTTATTTGTAGAGGGGTTCTCCATATTTATCTTCCATCTTTGTTTTTGTTATTGTTCTTTACATTTCGTTTTTCTTTTCATTTTTTCCACAAGTAGGAACCTACCCTTCTACCCTATAGACAGAAGGGAGCTATTCCTGCCCCTGTAGCAAGGAGAAATCCCTGCTACATTTGTCATAAGAAAAAACATGCAACACTAGGCCTAAGAAGGGCATAGTTCCATTTAGAGGCTTAGTTACAAAAGCATAAAGTGCAGAAAAGTTTTCATAAGCAAAAACATTAAACTTTGGGCATAAGGAGGGAGCGATTTCTAATTTGGAGGAAAGGTTATTGACAGAGAAACATCCCCACATGACTCACACATACTATTTTCTCAAGGAGGGTGTACCACTTGTCTAGGGTTAGGTTTAACAAGTGGAAACTTTCTCAACAGGTGAAGGACTTGCTTAACAAGTTATCCAAGTCACTTAATGTTTATTTAAGGATGATTCCAACTCCATTTTTAAGTTTGGTTGATGCATGATTTTGTGTTGAGTGAATTTAAGCATCATGTTGAGTGATGTACCTCAGTCTCTTGGGTGATGCACCCCAAGTCTCTTTCCCCTCTCTTCTATCTCCATTTCCATTTTTAGTGCAGGTTATGGTGATATAAGGAACAACACCCTCAGCTTCAGATTCAACATCTACAACAACCATTGATTCATTGAATACGATATCGAGTGAAGGGAACTTCACCTACGCTCAGAGTCTCAACTTTGGTGCTAGTTTCGTGCCTCCTGTCCACATTTTTGCGACCCCTTTTGAAGAGATCAGTTCTACAAACATTCTTATGAGATTTCGAGCCCCATTCACTCATTTTGAATTCTTAAATACAGTAAGTTTTATGTTCCATAGGGCCCTCATGTTAATCGTTGATGAATGGATCCTTGTATTACCTCTTTGATGGATTTTTTATCAGTTTTATGCAATAAGAATGTATTAATTCCAGTGGGAAGAAGTATGAAGTTATATGATGCGTAAAAGATGGTGTATAAATATTTGTAATACACTAATAGCAAGTATGAACTGAATCTGATTAGAAATTTATCAAATTCTATATACCCTTTCTCATTGACTAGGAAATCTTTACTAGTCATATTGTTTTTGTCATCTTACAATTTTTATGCACTCAAATGTCGTTCTAAAAGTTGTTGTAGGAATTTAACTCACCCTATACCCATTCCATCTCTCAGATAGTAAATTCGTTGAGTTTGTACCATGTTTAGAGAGCCACCTTTGTGCATGTTCTCTGTAACAAATATTAAATAAAATATTAAGTAAATTAGTTAGCTATTATGCGAAAGGGTGTAACCTTTCGTTTTACACACTCACGCCTATAAAGGTGAGTGTCATTTGTAATAGTTATCATCTTCAGCATATATATATATTACTCAATTATGGATTTTGTTTCCTGAAGCTGATTACTTCATTTGGTATCAGAGCCAACAAAACACCGTCGCTGTCCATTATCTCTGGCATCCGCTATCCTGCTGCAGTTCTTTGCTCCACCTATGCTTCACGCTCCACCTCTTCATGCATTCACCCCTGTCCATCCTCTCCTACTCCATCATCCTTCCTCCTCACTTCTCCCTCGTACCTCCTCCTCACTGCCCCCTCACGCTTCCTTCGTGTTGCATATCCCTCTCACACCTCCATCCGCCACCCCTCCATCCACTTCCATCCACCTCCCACCTCCTCCATCCCCCAACTACTCCACGCTCCACTACCTCCTCCATCTATCACCTACTCCATATTCCACATCACTTATCATCCTCTCCCTTTGAGTTAAATAAATATTAACTTTATTCACCTTTAAAAAATATATAATATAAAAAAATAATGAAATAAAGTTAAATAATATATAAATTATTAACTTTATAAATTAGAAATAATAATAATAATTATATTATTATTATTACTAGAAACTGATTTTAATCAACCACACACAATAAAATATCAACAAATATTACTTGTACTCATAAGCCAAAATTGTGTCTAATTATTCTCCACCACACCTTAGAAGCATGATGATGGAGTTACAAGCCCAAATTGAAAAATTGGAGAAGGATTTAAATGATCGCATTATTAAGAGTCAAGAATATTTAAAGGAAGAAATAAAAAATTGCAATACAAAGATGAAAAATGAAATTAGAGAGGAAGTCGTTTCAGTGTTAGATAGAAGGATAGATGACAAATTGGATAGGATGAAGGAAAAACAATACCAACTAAATGACAAGTTAAATACACTCATGGAAATGATGGAAAAGAAAAAGACAAAAGATTGCCACAAAGAAAAAGACAATTCAGATATGTTGTGTGCTTCAGCCAGTAATTTAGGATCACCACCACGCAATAAGACAAGAGGCAATCAGTATCAACGTTATGTAGTGCATCCCCCCAAAGCAAAAATAGAAATGTCAAAGTTCAGTGGAAATGATGAACAATGCATTGTGCGGTTAAATAAGGCAGAAGGATACTTCGATATCTATAACATCACAATAGATGCAGAAAAGGTGAATTATACATCTATGCATATTGAAAGCCATGCCTATAACTGGTATATGTGGTGGAAAGGTGACAACTTCACATACACATGGAATTTGTTCAAAAATGATTTCCTCAAAATGTTTTAGGGAAGCAATGAAGATGATTTTTTCTCGAAGCTTACCAAGTTACAACAAAAAGGAAGCCTCGAAGAATTCACACATCAATGGGAATCACTCGCTACCACAGTATTTCGGTTAATAGAAAAACAACGACTAGAAACTTGGTAGGACTAAAACCTTACCGACAAAAATAGTTAAAAAATCATGACATACTGAATGTTGAGGTAGCAAGACGAAAATCAAAAGCAGCTGAGGGAAAATTTGACAATTTCCAATCAAACAAAGGGAAGTCATATTCACAGAGAAACATCGAGATGAATCCAGAGGAAAATACAAACAAATACATCCCTCCACCTAGAAGGGATGACAGGAAGAACCTCAAAAATCAATGAATGAGGGAAGGAAAATGTCGACGATGTGGAGACAGATGGAATCCTAAACATAGGTGTCACCCTGAGGACAACTCAAATAAATTATATACTTGTGAAGTAGTGGAGAATAGTTAATCAGAAGAAGAAAAAGAACAAGAGTCAGAAGATGAAGAGGAGGCGACTGCAAATATGGCATCCAGAAATGACGAGACCCCCAAAATAACCCTAGCAGCCATGACAGGCATTAGTCAACCACAGACTCTCAAGTTAAAAGGGCATATAAAAAATGAAAATGTTACTCACAACTTTCTTGATATAAGATTCGCCAGAAAACTCAAGTTGTTTGTACATCTAGTTCTGGACATGAAAGTGATGGTCGCAGATGGAAAGAAACACGAAAAAGTCAGAAAATGTCACAAAGTGAAACTCCAAATTCAGGACTTCAAATTGGAATCAGAACCATACACATTACCATTAGGTGCAGTGGATATCGTTGTGGGAGTTCGATGATTACAAACATTGGGAACATACTCTGCTAATCACCAAAAACATTTCATTAATTTTAAATGGGAAGGAAAAAATTATAAACTACATGGTTTCCAACCACCAGGCACATAAGTAATTTAATCTCAATAGATGGAGAAGCTCATTCAAAAAGGAGCATCAACATATGTGATCCAATGCCATCAAATGGAAGGACAAGAATGTGAATAGAACAAGCTCAAAGAAGAAATCCAAAAATTACTCGAGAGATATAAACAAATATTTGAAGACTTACCGATGCAGCTACCACCTGAAATAAGTATAGAACACATAATCGAGCTTAAATTAGGGTCAAACCCTATCAAGGTTAAAACTTATCGGTATCCCCACCATCAAAAAATATAAATAGAAAGGTTAGTTCAATAATTATTGAAGTGTTGTGTCATCACCAAGAGAAGAAGCCCATATGCAGCTCCAGTCATGTTAGTATGAAATAAGGACGGACCATTCAGGCTATGCATTGATTATCGAGGATTAAACAAAATAACTATTAAAAACAAATTTCCAATTCCATTCATCGATGATATTCTCAATGAACTTCATGACATAAAGTATTTTTCAAAACTTGATTTAAGGTCAGGGTAATATCAAATCAGGGTCCGATTCAAAGATATCGCAAAGATCGCTTTCCAAACTCATGAAGGACATTATGAATTCAAAGTAATGCCTTTTGGGTTAACTAATGCCCCTGCCACATTCCAAGCAACTATGCATGAACTATCTCAGCCTAACTTAAGGAAACATGTGTTAGTATTCTTTGATGACATCCTTACATATAGAAAGACGTGGAAAGAACATTTGAAGCAACTAGAAAAGGTTCTATCTCTTTTGAAGGAAAACCAATTCTATGCAAAGAAGTCAAAATGCATATTTGGGAAGCAAGAAGTAGAGTATCTCGGTCATATAATATCAAAGGAAGGAGTCAAGGTGGACCCAAGGAAGATCCAAGTGATGAAGGAGTGGCCCCTACCCAAGAACATTTCAAAATTATGAGGATTTTTGGGATTAACATGTTACTATCGAAGATTCATCAAGAACTCACTGCTCCACTAAAAAATATCCTAAAAAGGAATTCCTTTCTATGGGACGACGAAGCAATAGAATGATTTAAAACGTTTAAACAAATTATGTCTTCAACTCTCATTCTGGAAACACCTGATTTTTCAAAACCATTTGTAATTAATGTGATGCTTCAGGGTTTGGGATAGGAGCTATGCTAATGCAAGAAGATCATCCAATCACTTTTGAAAGCAGGAAGTTAAACAAAAGAGAATTCCTACAGTATACCTACAACAAGGAAATGCTCGCCATCATGGATGCGTTAACTAAATGGAAACAATATATGTTGGGAAGCAAGTTCCTAATCTAAACAGACCATAATAGTCTACAACACTTATTACAACAAAAGACATTAACGAGTGAACAACAAAAGTTGATCGAAAAGATCCCTACCTTCGATATGGACATTTTACAAAAAATTGGGAAGGACAATGTAGTAGCTGACGCCCTATCAAGGAAAGATGAAGAGGTACGATTATATGCCGTATCAATGGTAATACCAGAATTTTTGGATGAAATTCAAACCGAATATGCTAAGATTGCAAAGGTTTGATCCATAATTAACAACATAAATCAGTATCCAAAGTTTGAATGGAAGAATGACCTCTTATGGTACAAAGGATGAATATACTTAAGTGCAAACTCTAAGTTTAAGACCAAGGTATGTAAAGAATCACATGACTTCCTGGCCGCGGGACATGTAATATTTTATAAAACCTACTATAATGCAAGGCAATCAATATTCTGGAAGGGTATGAATGCTGACATTCACAAGTATGTTGCAGAGTGTGACACTTGTCACAGAAATAAAGAAGAGAATATCTCAAGTCCTGGGTTACTCCATCCATTGCATATTCCAAACCAGAAGTGAGAGGAAATTTCTATGAATTTAATTGAAGGTCTACCCATATTAGGTGGGAAAGACAAAATACTACTAGTAGTAGACAAGTTAACCAAATATGCACATTTTAAAGGAGTAAAGAGAATTGATTTTGCAAAGGAAATCGTAGAATCCTTCTGTAAAAATATCTACAAGTTAGATGGTTTCCCGAAGATTATTGTGAGTGATAGGGATGCCAAATTGAAAGGTAATTTTTGGAGAGAATTCTACAAGCAAATTGGAATGACACTTAACATGAGCTCATCTTATCATCCTCAGATAAATGGCCAGACAGAAGTAGTCAATAAATTCTTAGAGACCTACCTTCGTTGCTTCGTAACTGATAAACAAACTAAATGGGTTCAATGGTTACATCTTGCAGAATGGTGGTATAATTCTACTTATCACACATCAGCAAAAATGACACCATTTCAAGCCCTCTATGGATATGAACCCCCAAAATGGAAGGATATCGTTACCAACCAAGCAAGGGTTTCCTCAATAAAATACCATTTAGAAGAAAATAAAAAGGTTGTACAAATACTTAAAGAGAATCTAAACACCACAAGGAATAGAATGAAACAACAAGCAGATCGACATCGAAAATAATTAGAATTCAAAGTTGGAGATTGGGTATTTGTACAATTACAACCATATAAGTAATTGTCACAAAAAAAGGTGGAAATAATAAATTATCTCCTTGATTTTATGGCCCATATCAAATCAGTAAGAAGATTAGCCATGTGGCATATGCATTGGAGCTACTGAAATCAAGTCGTGTCCACAATGTATTCCATGTTTCATTCTTAAAAAGGATGATAGGTCAACATCAATAGGCCCAAACACTACTTCCCATGTTAGATGATGAAGGAAGAATTAATTTTGAACCAGAATATATCATTACTACAAGAGAAAGAATATTAAGGACGAGAGTAATTAAAGAGTACCTTATAAAATGGAAAATCCTCCCCGAAGAAGATGCAACATGGGGATTCAAACAATTTAGACAACTACATCTTTCTCTAACATAGCTTTGAGGACAAACCTCCCTTAAAGGGAGTGGCTATGTAACAAATATTAAATAGAATATTAAGTAAATTAGTTAGCTATTATCCGAAAGGGTGTAACCTTTCGTTTTACACACTCAAGCCTATAAAGGTGAGTGTCATTTGTAATATTTATCATCTTCAACACACGTACACACACACACACACACACACACACATATATTACTCAATTATGGATTTCGTGTCCTAAATCCGATTGCTTCATTCTCCGTGGGCCAAAACTACTAGTTTTGTCCAAATCATTCCAAACAGCCCCAAATATGATATAAACCCGATAAAACTTATTGGATGCATAATAATTGTATGATAAACTTATTTCAGAGCCACATCATCCTCCTTATCCATTGGTTGAATGGATGTGATAGTTCTTCCTAGATTGCACGGTTGGGAAACCCAGAAGCGAGGAAGTAGGTTTCAGGGGAGCTGGTTCTAAAACCTAAATGGTCCCCAATTTACATGTTCTTAGGGAAATAACTAAGTTTGTCTTAAATTTTCTTGGTCTCTTCCTTAACCCTCTATCATATTACCCCAACTTTATGAGTAAATCACATATTTTTCCTTGCATCTAAAGGGGTTAATGTTACTCCAAAACTATGATTGCACACCTCAATTAATAATTATAGTTGAGTTAGTATTCTGATATGGATATCATATTAGGGATATTACAGTGGTATCAGAGGTCTTCCCTTGGCCCAGCCTATGGAAAGTAGGATATTTGTTGAATAAGATCACAAGTAACCTCCTCTGATAAGGAAGCGTTTGTAGCCATGAGACTAGCACCAGCTAGTGATGATTTTGAATGAGGTGATGAGGAAGCATCATATTATGATGACAATGTTACTAATTTTGATGACAATGACTCTTCATATGAAATTATGTGCATAGAGAGAAAAATGCTTAATCCACTAGAGTTCAACATTGTTGATGACATAATGGTCATTGGAGGAAAGACAGTAGAAGTTGATGCTTAGAATTACCTTTGAATATATCAAACATTAAGTAAAGAGATTGATGTTTTCTTGTCCTTTTTGGAGTTCTGTGAATACGATATTGAAATATTATCTAGGAAGATGGATTCCTTTGGAAACTCACATTAGAATAGAATATAACATATTGTTAAGAATGTGTGCAAAGAAGTGGAGAAAAGGTTGCAACAAAATGAAGTCTCACCTTACATTTGTGATTTTATAGACCACAAATCACACTTAATTACATGATCATGCTACCCACTAATTCTCATCTTACACATAGCCATTACAAATTACTTATAGATGTAATGTGACCAACTGCTCGTTAATGGAAATACATAAATTCCTAACCACATTCAGTTATTTTGTTACAATCAAATTTACTAGGTAAACTTTATTTGATCACCCCTTGAGCGTTTTATCCATTTCAATCACTTCCAGTTAACCTCACATTTTCCTTCGGCCAAACAACTATTATGGCTAGCCAATTAACTAGACTTCGACTCCATTCAAGTTATACCAATTGATTATTTAGTTTTCTAGTCAATCCACATGCAAATATTATAGAATTCCCAATAGTTGAGACTAGCCATGAAAGGAATATTTGCAGTAGGGTATGAGGTAGAGGGATCAATATTGGTGTTAGTAGTAGGTCGAAAAGTTACACAAAGATACCAAAATAGGTCCAAAAGAACCCAATAACCCTCATATCATCCTCTTCCACTATGGTCTCATTAAAATCCTCATTAAGGAGGATCTTCATAATTGAAAATATACTTGGGTTAATTTCTTAAGCCAAAATAGGGGTCCTCATGTCACAAACCCATAAATCCCAAAATAAAAATAAAATTTATTTTATTCTTTTATCTTAGTAAAGTGTCATAACATGTATAATTTGGTTGTAGCATGAAACATTTGTCATTATGAGTAAAATGTGTGTAAAAATAAATTATAATTGATTCTTACATTTAATGGATAGGTTATACTTTATTTAGAGTTTACATACGGGTGATGATGACCCTAACACCACACCTTAAGGTGATGTTCTTACTGCTTTTCATGCTTATGGTAAACATTGATTTTGCTAGGGATTTTAAGCCTAAAGGTTATGGATTAGTCTTAACTGCTAAGACCTATTTCTAAACACACCCTCCAATATACAGTGCCAAAGGTAATAAACATTATAGTAAAAAGGTTAAAGTATAAATCCATAGCGCATGATTTTGGTTATGTTTTTTAGTGATGAAGAGGTTTGGGGACTATGGTGTTAAAAAACATAGTCATGATCCCACTTTGACCTTGGCACAAATGCATTGTTTATGTTATAATGGGTTTTGAACCATAACCTTACTGCGTGATACAAGGTGATTTCCATGTATACATTTTACTTTTACCATGGGACATTAACTCTACCATGATTGTGATTTGATAGGGAATGGAGGTGTTTAAAGGCAAGTTGTAAAGAGTGTCTAAGAAGGATCTCATCCCTCCATCTATCACAATATCAAGAAATGGTTTTGGAAATGGTTTATTATGGCTTTTACATGTCTCAAGTTTTCATTTCAAATTTTTTTTGGTCTGCAACTGGTTGATGGAAAGAGATCGACCCTTCATGGCCCCGCTCCGTATTTTGCTCAAAACATTACACAGTTGGCTTAATATATTTTTTGTGCTTGTACTGAGGTATACTTGATGTTTTTATTAGTGGTAAAGGATGCCATTGTGGCCTCTCCCTTGATGGCTCGTTGCGGTGAAGAAGAGGAAAAAACCTTTCTTGGGATTTCCAATACTTTAACCAAGTAATGCAATTTCTTTGATGATTGCCCTTCATTCAACATTTGTTTTTTGTTTTTTTAAAGGAAGTGCAAATCTAACCTAGGGTTTTTACCATCGTTTTCATGCAGAGGAGGAATAAGGGCACCGAGGAGCTGAACCCTGTCCCTCTCTGCAATCAATTTCAGTAAGATTTTAATACTGAATGCTTTAAAGTCTTTGCAATTTGATTCCTAAATAATATGTAACTTATTAATTTTGATGTCCAGGTGGAGTTTGGGTAGCTATGGAAGTTCCCAACGAACATTGTTTACCACCCCTACACCTCTAGTGAGGTAAGAATGTTTTTACTATGTCACAAATTCCTTGGTTGTTTACAGTTTGCATCGTAAAATATAAATAGTGTTAATTTTGTAATATATGCAATTTAGGTTGTGAGTTGGCCGACGAGAGTGGTGAGAGGGTCACCTCCTAGTAGGCCCGTTACTTGAAAAACCTAAGGTGAGGAAAAAGGACCTACTTTATTTAAAATGTACAGAACTTGACTTTACTAGCATACATACTAACCTTTCTCATTTTTTTTGATGATGTGCTTGTATTTTCCCCCGGCATGGTCGTGCTTGGTCTACATCTTTGGATTCGTGTGTAGCCAAAGGTAAGTTTTTTATTAGAAAAAATATTATAATGGTTCTCCACTAGGTTTGGTAGACAAGAGGAAGTAGGGATTTATCCACTACTGCAAAGATAAGCTTGATCTATTTTTTTTGTTAAGCCCTCATGGGTTTCTATGTTTGTAGAAATGGCTTTGCAACCTCTTTGTTTAAATTATTGTTTAAACCATCCATTCAGATGTAGAATTTTGTTGAATCCTTAGCAGTGGATGACATAATTAATGGGCTTACAATGACACATTGTTTATCAAACTTGATTTTGGTTGATAGAAATTCGAATGATTGGTATCCTTGGTGATTTGGTTGTGTTGGAAGCTCTTTTGGATAGATATAGGTGTCACACGATTAAAGACTATGTGTTTATAATTAATGACTGTATTAAAAATGATTCTTTAGTTCTTGCTAGATTTGATTGTGTTGAAATATTGTAACTTCGAAGAATATTCTATATGTACTTTTTGTGGTCCCTGAGGGTCCTACTGAGAGAACCACTTGTATTAATTTGTACACCGATGCTTCTAATCGGATGAACTAATAAGAGTCATGAGATAGTCCCCTCAAATTGTAAAGGTGGGTCATTAGCACTCCAGTTGTGGTTACTTGGGCCTACATGTTTAACTCGAGACTACATGATTAACTCAAGCCTAGATGTCAGAATTAATTATTAAAGTGAATGAACAAATATAAATAGAGGTGTGGCACTCCTCATTTGGAACACACACACTCACTTGTGTAGCGCATTAGTGATGGAGAGAGAAGTAGCTAGAGAAGGAGGAGGATCAGTCTTTGATCAGTCTTTTGGGTTTTACCTTTTATCTTTTTGGGGCATCTATATTGAGGAAGATGTTGCTGGGTTTTTCCCTTTAGGGGTTTCCCAAGATAGATCTTTGTGTTCTTTTGGTATGGTTGTGCTTGTCTATCTTTCAATGATATTTTGGCTTATGGTTATGCTATTATGATGCTAAATGTTTTAATATCTGATATAACCATTAAAATTTAACATGGTATTAGAGCCACCCTAAAAGAAGACATTGTGCAGATACAGAAGCTAGGGATTCTTACTTTTTGGGTCTCTCTCCACAATCTATCATCAAAAGAAGGCTAGGATGACTCTCCATTGAAGGGTGCATCTTTCTGTCGAAGCGAAATTCGATTCCAAGCATTTTCAGTTTTTGGTGCGAGAAATTAGGGCTTCTTAGAGAAGAGGTATTTTTGAGGGAATCTAGCATAGAATTTCTCTCCTCATCAAAATCGAACTTTAGAGACCTGGATCAATATTTTTGGTTGGGTGAAACTATGGAAAAGTTAAACCCTAGTTTGACCCCGAGCTGGAAAAACCCTAAATACTAAAACTAATAAGTTTTGGTACATTCTCTATATCTCAAGATTGGAAAAGGATCAGGAGATGAAAATTGCAGAGGTAGAAGATAAAATACTCATGTACACTGTTTCCAAACTTCATCCTCATATGCTCTATATTCTGGGAGATATGATCCCTCTAAGTTAGGGCTCCAACCTCTTCCAGGATTCATCCCTAAACATAACACCTGGGGAGAATTGCTATATCTTGGGCTACAAAGGTCCAAATTAAAATTCAGAATATGTTCCAGAAGGGAATGGACTGCAATTTCTATGGTCCATGTTTCAGACTCAGAAGATGAAACAGTGACACGTGGAAGTCCGTACAACTGCGTTGTTCTGAACAGTCCTGTAACAGGTCACCTTGGTAAAATGATCAGAAGTCCCAATTGGTGAAACCAATTATGATGAAACCTATGGTATTGGAACAGGGACATGAAGGATACCTTAGTGCAAATTGTTAGATACACAAGAGCAGTAATTTTGGAGATAGCACAGAAACAACAGCAGGCATTTATGTAGGAGAAATTGGAAAACTAGGGCTTCCTATTCTGGGAGCTTCCCTCGACTGTTTTCAGAAAAGGAGTACATTGGATAGCTCAACTTGAAGAGATATATATTTCTATCCAATCAGATATGAAAGATTCCAAGTTTTGAAAATTAGGGTTTCTCTGACAAACCCTAGATCAGGCAGCTCCGGAACCAAGACAGACACCTCAAATTGGTAAGATATAATCTTTTGCTATTTCCATTTGATGTTCTCATCAGCTTGATGATAAGCTTGGTGAAGTTGAAAAATTCCAAGCATGGAAGTATTTGATGTCTCTGAAGAAAATGAATTGGACACCTACATGATTAGAGAGGTTCCAATTACAGAGGGAGATGAGGCTCAAATCCTTACACTAGAAGAACTTGGTCAAGGCCAAGAAGATCATTGTTGATTCAGTCACGGATCAACTTGTACCACAAGTGTCTTCCCTAAAGACACCGAAAGATATGTTTGATTCCTTGACCAAGCTATTTGAAGGAAAGAACATACATCGGAATATGACCTTAAGAGACAAATTTAAGAGGTAAAAGAAGAAGTGAAGAATGCAGAAGTGGTGATAGCCACCTTCAATGGCCTCCCAGGATCATGGGATTCATTAATGCAAGGAATGTGTGCCAGAAGGAAGTGATTAATTTCAGCTGACTCTGGGAATAAGAAGAAGCTCAAATCATAAGAAGAGAAGAAGAAGATGGGAGCAATTGAATATCAAGCTATCCCCATTCAAAGAAGATCCCTCAAGCGATGAGGAATATGAAGAACTCAATTCTTAAAGAACCTATTATCCATCTTATCATTTGGATAAGAAATGATGATTTCATGAATGAAGAATATGATGAAGCAGAATGATCAAGAAGGAGTCTACCCATGAAACAAATAAAAGATAAGTATTCAATTGTCATTTCATGGTATTGTTTTGTATTTAGTTGATGTGTTATGCATGATAGAATTTTTGCATTAATAACAGTTGCATGATGCATAAGAATTTGTCATTATGTATACGAAATGGTTCTAACCATGATACTGGTGCATTTGAATTGTAGGAAAGGTCCCATACAACTTCCTACAAGAAAAGAAGGATGATACTTATTCTGAAGAACAATTGATGACATTTCAAGATTCACTCCAAAAAATCTGAAGCTCCTAGGGACAGAGACATCGTGATGGAAGAAAGAGCTTCAGAGAGTGGTAGATCCACCTCGAAGGATGAAGATCACCATGGGTACGAGAGATAACTCAAGATGAAGAAAAGAATGGTGAGACTTCCAAATCAAAGTAAAAGGCCTTGGACACATTCTAGTTGTGTAATGCAGTTGGGTGACATCATTGATGCTAGCCTTTCCAGCTATGAAAGAAGTTATGATCAAAGAGTAATAGTCGATCATGAGGAATGATGTCTAAGATATGGTTTCGAGACCTGAAGGGAAGTCTGTAGTATCTTCCATATGGATCTACCAGAACAAGTGTACAAATCAAGGTTCGTGGTTTACCTTAGAAAGAATAGACTATGACATGACATACTCTATTGACCAGACCCACTAGAAGTATATATAAAGAATAGAACTACCTGTACATAATGAAGAGGGAAGATGATACTCCACTTCAGGGGGAGTGACTACAAAAGATATCTGAGTTTGACATGATATGACATGATGGATAGCTTCTTGATGGATCGATACTTTACCAAGAGTAAAGTGGGTTCCAACCTTCAAGGTTGAATGCAGAAGACTAGGATATGTTGATGACCTGACAAGACGAACTCATAGAATATGCTATGATGAAGGAATACTAGAATGATGTTTGGGATTTAGTACTCAAACCAGAAAGAAAGAATGTGGTATATTCCAAATGGATTTGCAATATCAAATATGTTGTTGATAGAAGTAAGGAAAGACTTGTGGCTAGAGGTTTCTATCAGAAAGAGGGAGTTAATTCTATAAAAAAACTTACTCCAGGAAGCAAGGTATGCTTCCTTTAGAACTATCATGGTAGTTTATTCCATGATGAAGTAAAGACAATCCTTCCTTAATGGTATGATTGAGGAAGAGTTTTACATCGAATAGTCATAAGGATTTGAATTTGAAGATATATGGACTCACATATGGAAGTTGAAGAAGGCCCTCTATGGCCTGAAGCAAGATCCCAGAGCTTGGTATGGAAGAATAGATATTTTCCTGGCGAGCATGGGCTTTGCCAAGAGTAAAGCCAATCCTAACATTTACTACAAGGTTGTATAAGATGAACCTGTCATACTATTACTATATGTGGATGATCTATTTCTGACAGGGAATGAGAAAGAGATTGTAGAATACAAGAAGAAGTTCGCTGAAGAATGTATACCTTGGTATAATACTTTATTTTCTAGGTCTGGTAGTATGAAGGAATCTTTCTCAATCAGGGAAAGTATGTAGTGCAAGTTTTGAAAAGATTTGATATGTTTGAATGAAAATCTATGGCCGCACCCATGGATTCCAACCTGAAGTTATTAGCTGATGACTCATCAGAGTTAGTGGATGTGACTCAATACAGATAGATTATTGGGTCATTGATGTACTTAAAAAATACCAGACCTGACATTTGTTTTGTTTTAAACACTCTGAGTCAATATCTAGTTCAACCTAGATGGGTTCACTTAGTAGCTGCAAAACATGTGATGAGATATCTGAAAGGGACTATAGATTTTGGTCTATACTATGATGGTAACCATGACTACAGATTGTATGGCTATACAGATGCAGATTGGGTTGGAAGTATCTCAGACAGGAATAACACATTAGGTGGATGCTTTTGTTTGGGGTCTACTACGAGTTCATGGTTTAGCAAGAAATAGTCCAGTGTTTCTCTTAGCACAACTGAAGTAGAATACATAGCATATTGCTCTACTAAGTTGTGAAGCCATCTGGCTTCAGAAGGCGATATCAGGTCTCTGTGACTTGAATATGGATACTACAATGATTCTATGTGATAACCAGATTTGTGATGATAGAGAACCCTATGTTCTATTGTAACACATAGAAATATGGTATTTCTACATACGAGATAAGATGAAGATGAAGATGTTTCAGTATTCCCATACTGAATATATAGATGATGTTTCAGTATTTACATACTATAGATGCAGATGATGGTGATTCAGTATTTCTATACTGAAGATATAGATGATGATGCTTTCAGTATTTGCATACTGGACATACAGATGGTGATAGTTTAGTATTCACATACTGAAGATGTAGATGATGATGGTTTAGATGATGATGTGCTAACGAAGCCTCTGTCTCGAGTAAATTTCAAACACTTTTGAGACAAGCTTAGTGTTGTTTGGAAAGACCTTCCTAGAAAGGGGGAGTAGTGATGTTGTAGTGGGATTATATCATCCTTGGGAACCTGCCCTAAAGTGATCTAGTGACCTCGGTCCTTGAGAATGAAGAGGGATTGTATCATCCTAGGAAATCTGTCTAGAATTGATCCGATGACTTCGGTCCTCAAGAATGTAGTGGGACTGCATCATCCTTGAACTTCGGTTCAGAAAGGTATCCAGAGGCTTCGGTCCCCGAGAGTATGGCAGGATTGCATCATCCTTGAACTTCAGTTCAGAAAGGTATCTGGAGGCTTCGGTCCCTAAGAGTGTAGAAGGATTGCATCATCCTTGAATTTGGGTTTAGAAAGGTATCCAGAGGCTTCGGTCCCCAAGAGTGTGGTAGGATTGCATCATCCTTGGAGCTAGTCCTAAAGTGATAGGGACTGATTATATTGTAATCAATTCGGTGGCTTCGGTCCCCAAGAATGTGGTAGGATTACATCATCCTTGGACCTAGTCCTAAAGTGATAGGGACTGATTATCCCGTAATCAATCCGGTGGCTTCGGTCTTTGAGAATGTGGTAGGATTGCATCATCCTTGGACCTAGTTGTAAAGTGATAGGGACTGATTATCCTGTAATCAATCCGGTGACTTCGATTGTCGAGAATGTGGTAGGATTGTATCATCCCTGGACTTAGGTCCAAAAGTGATCCGAATACTTTTGTCTTCGTGTTGTGGATTGCTGATTGTTGATGATGATGACATACTAATCGAAATATCAGAATGTGATGATGATGATGTTGTTGATCGAAAGGTCAAAGAGCTAAAGATGTTGTTGCTGATCGAAAGGTCAAAGAGCTGAAGATGTTGTTGCTAATCGAAGCGGTAAAAATTGTTGCTAATCGAAGCAGTCAAAGTGTTGATATTGCTGGAGACTGAAGATTGAAGATGAAGACTACATGATGTTGAAAATCTTCCAATGATTTATAGATGTGTTACGCTGATGATGTTGGTGATGTCCTCTATCTCTCTTCTACTATTTTTGTTGTTGATGTTGTAGAATACCCTTCTCGTTAAGGGGGAGTGTTGAAATATTGTAACTTTGAAGAATATTCTATATGTACTTTTTGTGGTCCACGATGGTCCTACTAGGAGAACCACTTGTATTACTTTGTACCCCGAAGCTTCTAATTGGAAGAACTAATAAGATTCATGAGGTAGTCCCCTCAAATTGTAAAGGTGGGTCATTAGCAGCCCAGTTGTGGTTACTTGGGCCTACATGTTTAACTCGAGCCTACATGATTAACTCGATCCAACATGTCAGAATTAATTATTAAAGTGAACGGACAAATATAAATAGAGGTGTGGCGCTCCTCATTTGGAACACGCACACTCACTTGTGTAGCACATTAGTGAAGGAGAGAGAAGTAGCTGGAGAAGGAGGAGGACCAGTCTTTGATCAGTCTTTTGGGTTTTACCTTTCATCATTTTGGGGCATCTATATTGAGGAAGCTTTTGTTGGGTTTTTCCCTTTAGGGTTTTCGTAGGATAAATATTTGTGTTCTTTTTGTATGGTTGTGCTTGTCTATCTTTCAGTGATATTTTGGCTTATGGTTATGCTATTATGATGCTAAATGTTTTAAGATCTGATATAACCATTAAAATTTAACAGATTGTGTATATGGATGTGTATTTACTAAATAGCATTTTGGTGGATATTTGATTTTATTGTATAAGCGATAATTGCCAATCTCGATCTTCATTTGGGATAATTTTGGGTTAGATGAGATGAATTTTGGTTTTACTCGGTATTACTTAGAGTAGTTTATGTGAATTATGTATTTGGCTTTGGGAATTGAAAACCTCTCGGCTCTACTATGCTTATCTTAGAAAATTATAAGCGACATTTTGCACACTTTTTGTTTACTATTTATATATTTGAACTTTTTTTCTGCAATGAAATTTTAAGCATATAATTTAACGAACTGGTCGTATCCATAGGAATTCTAATAACAGGGTTTTAATTTTGAATAAGTTTTAATTTTATATAGTTTAGAGGATAGACACGAGCTATGTAAGAAGACATTGAATTCTAGGGAAATGGTTAGTTAAACAAATACATTTAAAATGATTTAATAGAACATATGCAGGCATAAATTATAACATTTAACCATATCCTTAATAGTTTTTCGTTTATATTTCCTAGATATGCTAACATTACAACCATTCTTACCCAGAACTATAATTTGGTTATGGAATCCCAAACAAAGTTTCATTAAAGTATACTAAGACCATACATCCATGACTTTTTCTGCTAATTAAGATCATTTTATATTAAATCATAACATAAAATAGGAATGATAATAGGAACAAATCCATAGTATCAATTAGTAAGATTATGATTCAAATCTAAACTTGAATTATAATTTAACAATACTTTAAACAAATAAGAATAGAAATCGGGAAACTGACACCACTTTCAGGAAAACATAAGCTAAGTTGTAGTTCCTCCCAACCAACTCTTAGAGCAGCCAAGTTTTACTTTCTCCAAAACCACTGAGCCTATTTGTTGAATGACAAGGACAAAATACGATCAATGTGCCATCTCTTGCATTAACATATTAATTCCACGTCCATCGTTATCCTCTTGCTTTCTAAATGGACATACTATTATATAGTATTTTGCGTAGGAATTGGTTATTAATGAGCCTCCTACTATTTTGCACTCCACAAGGATTCTTGATTTGAATTCGGTGAGGATGCATCCTTCATCACTTGATTTCTCACTCGGCGGATTTCGCCACTTGTATTTTCCCCTTCAGGTTTAACAAACACTCTTTCAACAACTACTTCAGCTCTGATTCCTCTTAGTATTTTTAATTATTAAATAAAATTAATTCATTACATCTATTTTGATTTTCTAGTCAAAATATTTAAAAAAAAGAGTAAATTATCCAAACAATAATAGTTTTTATTTATTCTATTTTTTACATACACCTCCTCTTAGAGGATAATACCATTCTCAGTGTTATTATTTTTTTTGTCTTTATTCTTCCATTTTTTCATCTTGAAATAGGATCAGATATGCCTCTCACATATCACCTTTTAGTTCCTAAGTGGACTGTTGGGTCATGGATTTGTCCTATTTTCATCACCTATCGACATCTATTTCATCCATCTTCTTGCTATTGTTACCCATTTATCTTACCATTTTCCATTTGTTTGTTGTAACTGCTTGTAAAATACCATATTACTCCCATTTATGATTTAGTGGTTAATAAATATTATTTTACTTTATTTTTTTTATCAATTGAAGACTATTATGCATAATTTTGCTGATGATGGTTTGTGAAGTGATTTTTCATATTAGAAGTAGCATTACTCATTGTTCAAGTCTCTAAAGTTGGCATGTTAGCACACGTCCACGTGAAAATTCACAACATAATTTCATTCCTAAGATTGATTATGTGGATTTGTGATATTGAATTCGTGCACATATCCAACATGGCAGCCTCCAGCTCATGATCAATTGGCCTCGACCAAAAACAAGTTCCAGATAATAACACATTGATCTACGTTTCAATTCTTGGGAAGATGAAGAAGAATATCGAAAATCCGGGACATGGGTTTTGTGTGTAACGACCTCAGTTACTTCATTAGATAGAATATATCCCAAAAATGTCACAGTTTGAGAGATATGAGTGGTTCTTTGAGATGTTGTTTTCCCATATTTGCAGTTACGACCAGTTTTCAAATTAGCAAATTTGTTAAAACAGATTCCAAGTTGGGAATTCGGTTCATCATCCTCATGAATGATTTTTTTGTATAAATATGTAATAAATATCATGGAGAAGAGGGGAGAGGAAAGAAAGCAATGTTATGCTATAGAATTTGATCCAGACTCTCTTGTAATAATTTCATTCTAATAATACATGGTGGCAGTTTCTTAATTCTTGACTTGTAGACCTTCATTGTGGAGATCTAACTTTGTTCAGTGGAGGAAGGACCCTCTTCCCTAAGAATATGTTGGTAGTGTTGATTGTAAGTGTGTGAATTTGTTTATCATTTAGTTCTTTCTTTCATTCATTGTTATATCTATCGTTTTAATCATTCATGTTAATTTATTTTCATAGATCGTTGGCCAACATAACATTTATTTCATATTTATGTAATTAGATCTTACTTCGTAAGAGTTGATTTTGTTTTTAGATTTATAGTATGGTTTTATGAATATGTTTGAGGTTTGATTTATTTTCAAGAAGGTGTGATCTAGTAAATACAAAGTTTTTTGATTTCATACCAATAGATCAACACTGCAAGGTAGAAATTGTTCTTGCATAGACATTTCACGATAGATTTCAAATAAAAGCCTTCTTCAGGGTGACAATTTATGTTCTTGGAGTTTTGAGTTGTTTATTTAATTAGACAATTAATTTCCCAACATGGACTTTTCTAGACTAAGGTGCTTCCATTGCACCTTGACTTGTCTGATGGTACGGATTTAGAGTAAAATTCCTCTCCTGTTAAGAATACGCTCTGGTTCCACCTAAAACTCTCCTTCGAGTTCCATCGGTATGGAATTCCAGTCATTCATATGAGTAGCATCATGACCATATTTATTCAAAATGAAAACATGAAAAACATTATGTACTTCAATTGTAGGTGGTAATGCTAACCGATATGCTATTGGTCCTACTTTTTCAAAAATTTCAAATGTCCCTCAATACCTGGATGCCAATATTTCCATATATTCCTAGTATTAGGGAGATTTTATTGGGTTTTAACTTTATGTATACATTCTCACCTACCTAGAACTATCAAGGAGTTATTTTCAAATTGGCATAGCTATTTTTCTTGTCTTGAGAATCCTTCAAGTTTTGTTGCACCTGTTTCACTTTTAGTTTTATATATTTCAATAAGTTAGGACCTAACATTAACCTCTTGACTGGACTACTCCAAGAAATTGGAGTGTTACATTTTCATCCGTAAATAGTTTCAAATGGACTCATTCCGGTTGAAACTTGGAAATGATTTTTATAAGAAATTTCTACTAAGTGTAAGTAATCTTCCCACTTCCCTGGTTTATACATTATGTACATTCTAAGAATGTATTCCAGAATTTGATTTACTCTCTCAATTTGTCCATGTGTTTGAGGATGATATGCAGTGCTGAAATTTAATTGTGTGCCTAGTCCTTTGAACAAGGCTTTCCAAAAATTCCCTGTAATTTTTACATCTCTATTTGATATTATTACCTTAGGTATCCCATGTAACCTAGAAATTTCTTTCATAAATATATCAGCAATGTTAGCATCCTTATAAGTAGATTTTACAGGAATAAAGTGAGTTGCTTTAATTAATTTTTCTACTACAACCATCATTGAGTCATGTTGTCTCTTAGGTCAACCTGTTATGAAATCCATGTTGATTACTTCAAATTTCCTTTCCGGAATGGGTAATGGCTGCAGTAATCTTGATGGATGTTGGTGTTCTTATTTTACCTGTTGGCATTCAATGCAACGTGCTAAATATTTCACTACTTTTTTTTTCATATTAGGCCAAAATAAGTCTTTTCTCATCATAATGATCATTTTCTGGTATCGATGGTGTCCTGAATATGATCATTTATGTAATTCATTGATAACCGTTAGTTTAATATCTATTTATTTTTTTATATATAATCTACCTTTATGGAGTAATAACCCTCTTCCATTCAGACTAATATCTTTTTTTATTTGGTTCCTATCATTTTCTGTAGTCTTTTCTTTTAGGGTTTGATATTCTTTATCAAAATTTTATGTATTTAAAATTTTATTTTCTAAATTTGATTCATAGATGCTACTTGCATACAGTAAGTTTGTGTGATGACTTAAAGCGTCCACAACCTTTATTCTCTTTTCATTTTATATGTTTTATTTCAAAATCATATTCTCTTGAAAATGACAACCACCTTGTTTATCTAGCATTAAGATTTTGTTGGTCAAACAAGTACTTTAGGCTTATGTTATCTGACATTAGTAAGAATCTTCTTTCGATGAGGTAGTGTCACAACATTTTTAGTGCATGTATGGTGGCAGCAAGTTCTAAGTTGTGTGTAGCATAATTCTTATCGTGTTCTTTTAACTTCATAGATTCGTAGGCTACGACATAGTTTTCTTGAATTACTACTGTGCCTAATCCCTCTTTACAAGCGTCTATACATACAATGAAATTCTTAAAAGGATCAACAATTTTTAATATAGGAGTTGTGGTTAACATGTGTTTTAGCTTATTAAAACTTTCAGTACATTTTTCATTCCAATCATGTTTATTACCTTTCTTCTGTAATAAATTTATGGGGTAAGCTATCTTAGAAAACCCTTTAAAAAAAATTCGGTAATAACCAATAATCCCCATGAAGGATCTTATGTCAGTTATATTCTTTGGAACAGAAAATTCAGTGATAGCCTTAATCTTATCGAGATCAACTTATATTCCATCTTTAGACACCACGTGTACTAGATACTGGATTATGTCTTTAAAGAATTCGCACTTGCTAAACTTAGCAAAGAATTGTTGTTATTTTAACACTTGTAAAATATTCTTAGGTGTTCTTCATGTTCTTCTTTATTCTTTAATTAAATAAATATGTTTTCGATGAATATGACTATGGATTTATCTAAGTAATTACTCAAAATACTATTCATTAAGAACATAAATGCTTCTGGTACATTGGTTAAACCAAAGGGCATTATAAGAAACTCGTAATGATCATATCTAGTTCTAAAAGTGGTTTTAAAGATATCTCCGTCCTTGATATGTACATGATGGTATCTGTATCTTAAATATATTTTGGAGAAGATGGTTTCCCCTTAGAATTGATCGAATAAATCATCTATCTAGGGAAAATGATATCAATTTTTAATAGTCATCTTGTTTAATTGGCGATAATCTGTACGCAGTCTTAAAGTTCCATCCTTTTTCTTTACGAATAAGATGGGTGCTCCCCAAGGGGGAACACTAGGTTGAATGTACTTTTTATGAATTAGTTCCTGCAACTATGATTTAAGTTCAGTAATATATGTTATATTCATCTGATAGGGAGATTTTGATGCTGGTACAACTCCCAGTACTAGATCGATTGTAAATTCTATATCCTTCTTCAAAGGTAATCTGAGAAGTTCTTTTGGAAAAATGTATTTAAAATATTTTAAAATTGACACATCCTAAATTTTAAGTTGATTAAATGTCTCCTTATAATCCATTACATAGACTACAAAGACCTTGCATCCCTTATGTAAAAACCTTTTCATTTGTAAGTCAGAGATTTCTCTTATAGTAACTTTTTCTAGGAATTCCTTTTACATTAATTATATTGCCATTATCAACCAAGCATGTGAAATTTTTATCATAGAATTTTAAGAGAACTCTATGTTTCTCTAACTAGTCCATTCCTATCAGAAAATCATAAGACCCTAACGGTAAGATATATAAATCAACATGTGTATTTAATTCATTGAACATAATTTCATAGTATTTCACATAACTAGTGACCTTTCATTTTGTACTTGTGGCTAGTTGTACCATCCATGATTTTTCAAACATTTATTGTTGTAATTTACATAACTCTACAATCCTAAGTGATGCATAACTTAAACTTGCACCTGGATCAATTAATATAGAGATGGGAACTCGTCTTTCATCATACCTTTGATTTTGACCATTGAAATTTGATGGTCTACTTGTTGATTCTCCAATGTTGCACTCCTTATGGGCATGCTTATCACCATATCCCCAACTGTAGGAGCTTCTTGGATTGAGTGAACATTATTAAAATTATTCCTTCATATGGGGTAGTCTTTAAAGTAATGTGGCTATCCAAATTCCCATCATTTTAGTGGTTCTCTCTGTGCAGTGATTTTATTAAATATTGTGGGCGGTTCCCTTTCCTTTGCTGCAAGGTTTTGTGGTTTAAATATTTTATAATTATTTCCTTGATACCCTCGGTAGTTATTCCCAGTATTTTTGTAAAAATTAATATTTTTCTTTCCTCGATCAAGTTTATCATGTCTTTTAGTTTTCCAGTTAGGTATATTCTCTCTTTTATTCTTATTTGTATTATAACAGAAGTTGTCCTTTCTCATTGCCTCTTCCATAGTTTTCGGATTGTCATACTCAATCCTCTCTTTAACCATCAGAGAAAGCAACCGAGAAAGCGTTGTATTTTTTGTTTTTAGTCTATTATATAAAGCACATAATGAAGTAAACTTAAGAATTTATTGGAGATTTCTTTCATGGTCATAGAACCTAATCTTAATTCGTAAAATTACAAATCTTTTGTTCTTAATACTATTCTGAAAGATACTTCCATTTAAAATGTTTCTTGAATGTTCTCCATGTTACATAGCATTATTTTATACCTTTCACTTTCTTTATGTCCTGCCACCAGATATCTGGTTTTCCTGTTAATTTATAGATGGCCATTTTTTCTTTAATTCATCGAAATAGTTATAAATATGGAACTATTTCTTCATTCTAGATAACCAAGCTTTTGCTTCTTCCCCTTTCTTTATCTCTTCATTAAACATAGGAGGCTTGATATTTTTGAATTCACTTGAAATTTCTTCATAAGGCACATATTTCTTTTTCTTTTGATTGTTGTCACTACTTTCACTAAAATCCTTATGTTTTTCTGTAATGTGCTTGGATGATTATTCACTTGAAGATTCAGTATCATGTTTGGAAAATTCCAGTTTCCTTCCATTATGTTTGTAAGGTGTGTTTTTTCCATGTTAATTTGAGGTTCTTTATTTGTCTATTTTTCATTATTGTGTAGTTTAGACAACATAATGTTATTTAATTGTTCATGTGCTTCAAGAATACGTTCATTATCTTCTGTAACTCGTTTTAGTTCTACTCTTAATTCTTTAACGGTTTGTTGTAATTCAGATGGGTTGTCATTTTGAATTTCATTTAGATTTAGCCATATTTCACCCTCCCTTATATTACCCTCTTCATTGTTCAGTAGTTTCCTAGGATGGGATTCCTCTTCCACAGACATTCCTACATCTGCCATACTTTCCTACAAAAACAAAGTTATTCTTCTCTTCATGTTCGTAAGAAAATAAAACCAAAATAAGCTAAAGTTAGTTTTATGGTTTTATCAGTCTCAGTGTTGGGCTTGTTCAAGCCAAGTGTTGTAACAATTCTCTGATACCATTCTGTCACAAACCTATAAATCAAAAAATAAAATAATAAAATAATTTTATTCTTTTATCGTAAATTGTTGTAACATCTATAATTTGGGCGTAGCATAAAACATTTGTTGTTATGAGTAAAAATTAAAATAACTTATAATTGATTATTACTTTGAATGCACAAGTTATACTTTATATGGAGTTTACATATGGGTGACGACGACCCTAACACCCCACATTAAGGTGATTTTCTTAATCCTTTTCATGCTTATGTTAAACATTGATTTTGCTAGGGATTTTGAGCCTAAAGGTTATGGATTAGTCCTAGCGGCTAAAACCTAGTACTAAAAAGTTAAAACACCCTCCAACATAGGGTGGAAAAGGCAATAAACAATATAGTAAAATGGTTAAAGTATAAATCCCTAGCGCAAGATTTTGGTTAAGTGTTTTGGTGATGAAGAGGTTTGAGGACTATGGTGTTAAACACAATAGTCATGATCCCACTTTGACCTTGGCATGAATGCATTATTAATGTTATAATAGGGTTTGAACCATAAACTTACCAGTAGACATAAGGTAATTTCCATGCATGCATTTTAATTTTCCCATGGGACATTAACTCTTCCCTGACTACGAGTTGACAACACAACCATGTGTTCAATGGCAAGTTGTAAAGTGTGTCTGAGAGGATCTTGTCCCTCCATATGTCAGGATCTCAAGCAAGGGTTTTCGCAAGGTTTTATTACAGTTTTTACATGTATGAAGGTTTCATTTCAAATTTGTCATTGGTGTTATAGAGAGAAATTCCTATCGCTTGGAGTACCACAACAGACAGCTTGACTCCAAAAATCAATCCTTTCCTATATGAAAGAGAAACCAAATATATAACACTAAAGGATCTCGATTCGTACCTTATTCCAAATGATTGATGTAGATCCCCATTGAGCTTTCCATCTCCAACTTGCATTGATAAATTGCTATCTCAACACTTAGCAAACAAGACAAGCATGCTATATATAATTGTGTTAGACCTACTCTAGCATATATAATCAATAACATATAAGAATTTAAAAGCATCCATGGATCAAATACTNGAAAATATATTTCTATTGATATAAAACAAAGATTACAATAGTGACAACCTCTGTCGACACGTCTGCGAATCGGAGAAAGTGAGTCCCCCACTTGGGCCTCAACCACTTCAATCCTCCTTCTCTTGATATCAAGATCACAAGAAAAAGGAAAGATTGGGAATAACACGAAGTGATCCAAGAGACAAAGGGATGCAGACTCAAGTATAAGCTCCGGAAACAATAGACTATAGTTTTCTTGCTCTTAAATTCCTCCCCTTTCAATGTATCCAAAGGGTTCCTTATATATATCTTTAGTGGGGTAATGGAAGGTCGAATCTGAGTGATATCAAGGCATATGGAAGACCAAGAGACAAGTGATTCGGATCCACATCAAGGAAAACTCCAAAATCATTTGGCCTTTTACACACATCCCTATCTACGCGTTTTTAGGGGTCAAACTCGCCTATATACGCGAGAAAGGGATTAAAAGTCGCATATGGAAATTATTGCATGTTTTTAGGGATGATATTGGAAACATAAAAGGTACAAAAATGGTCCATGGGGTCTAAGGAGTCTACAGAGGGACAGGGAAGGCCATAATAGTGTGATTCACCATGTGTGGTAAAATATTCTATAACCGATGCCCCCTAATGTGTGAGGTTAGAGGGGTCATACGATGGCTGAAATACATTATAAGTCCTTCCCAGAAGTGGAGTGATGAAGAAACTAGTGGAAGAAACAACCATCCAATAAGTACAATACAATGATCAAACTCTGCACATAACTGCAAGTAGATGTAGCAGTCCCAGATACATAAGAGTACAATGGCCATGAATAGGCATGATACAAAATATGACATGTGTGGTCATAGCCACATACAATATAAATAGCTCAGAATATCCATGATGAAGATATATAAAGGATCATGATCTCCATGAAGGCTGAAGATATATAGTGGATCAAGATCTCAATAATGGCTGGAAATATATGACATATACTGGAATCAAGTCAAGAGAGCTGAAATGTCATGAACACTTGCACGATCAAGGAGGTAGAATATATGAGATGCCACCAATCTAGAAGGTCTTCTGCACAAACCACTACGAGTACATGTCCTACTATGTGAATAGAGGTGTCGAGGTCAAACATAGTAGTCCATCGTCTTATTACCGGTCATTGATGTATACCGTTAGTAGACATGAGATCACCCACCGATAATGATAATGTGAATCAAGGTACTAGAGTGCAAACTACCAAGTGTGAATAAATGTGTTGAGGTTGAACACTTGAGAGAATCCATCGATCAGGGGACATTGATGTATTCCCAAAAAACTGTCGATGGTGAGAGAACCTGCCACTGATGACTACAAGTCTCAAGGCACTCAAAAATGAATCTGGATTCCTATCCTAGACTAAATGATCTATAGTCGATGGGATGAAATCCGCTGGAAGGAGGGCACTAAGGAATCCCCCATCGTCCAACATGAGGTACTCAGAAAAGTTGTATAATGTGGAAGGACTCGATCATAATGTGCACGAACCAGTAACTATACCGGGAATGGCCAACATCCAAAGTCAAGATAAATGAGGAATGGCCAACTCAAGTTTCAACTTCCTTCAAACAAGAGAATAAATGCGAATGGTGACTGAATGTAGGCAGCACAGACTTGATATACAAAACTAGGACATCTCTACGACACAAGAGGAATCGACAGAGGCTCCACAGGGACTGGAAACTTAACCATTCGGTGGAGATAAAATCAGAGAAATGAGTACAACTCCTAAAGTCAAACTATTAACTCAACCAATGGATGTGATGTACAGTGCTCTATTTGAAGGTGACACAACTTGACTGCTGCCAAAGATAACATCTTTTCTTGTCTGACTTTTTGGTTTTTTTATTTTTTTGGACTTTTTCAAATATTTGAAAAGATTGAAAAAGAATAAAATCGCTTTAAAGTTATAGACTGGGAAGCCGACATAAGGCTCAATGAGGCAGGAAAAGCTCATGATAATGCAATTACAACTTGACATAAGGGAGTCCTAGGGAAACAGGCCAGCAAAAAGATCAAGAGGAGTATGAGGCTCTTGAGAAATTTCATGGCGATACTATACAATGAACTTCCGCACCCTAAAGGACAAAGTGTCGGCATGGGAACCAAATGCAAACAAAGAGCTAACTAGGGCACCCATGTAAGGTCAAACTCTACCATTCACATCATGTCACTTCTAAAACAGCAAGAAGGTTTCGTGACAGGATAGAATGGGTTCATACCTAAGGTTATAATGAAACAGTCATAAGGTCATGCAAAATGCAAATGGAGGTGAAGTCTAACCTATATGCCATTTTAAACATCATACCTAAAATCTACATGAACGGGTCAAAACAATGGTCAAAACAATGCTCAAAATGTCCCCTACATCATCATATTAGTAAAAAATGGTCCAAAAGGGTCAAAAACAGTCCAAAACTATAGAAAGGGGTAAATTTGTTCAAAAACTTGAAAATTTTCTATAAATAGTAAAAAATTCAAAACATTATATAACATTTGAAATTTTTACCCAATTGAGCTCAAAACTTCAAACACAAATTCCTGGAGTTTCAGCCAGTGGAATCTGACACCGTTTTTTCCAGGTAACTTCCCATGCCCTGCTCTTTCATTTGCATGTAAATTTTTCAAATTTCCATGGTCAAAATTGATTTCTAGGCCAATCTAAGATATGTGCCTTGGCCCATGCAGAAATTGAGGATTTTTCTGCATATAGGGCTTGCTATATGTAGAAAAATGGCTCAAAGTCACGTACATACGTGGTTGTTTGGAAAATAGTCGCGTATGCGGCCGCGTTCAAGTTTTTTTAAGACATGTAATGACCAAAAATTAAATTAAATGTGCAGGATGGTTTTATAATGGAGGGAAAGAGAGCACGGGGATGTAGAAGCATCAGTACAGGGCGATCTAATGGATCAACAAGCTTTTTGTGCATGCGGGCTCTACAAGTTTTGGTGTCTTGGGGACTTAAGGGCCAAACCAAGACTGTTGCATATGCTAGTAGACTACTGAGATCTTGAATCAGGTTCTTTCTAGATCGACGGGATGTCCCTCACTATAGAGGTGGAGGACACATACTTCATTATAGGATTGTCCCGACGGGGGGAAGTGGTGAACCTACATTCTTGCGGGCCTGGAGGTGGCCTCACCATAGATGAGTATATCGCTGTATACTATTATCTAGAAATGGATAATGTTGGGAGTCATATCCCAATAAAATCCATACAGGTACTGGGCCAGAAGGCTATAGTACTGACACTCGGTAGGATAGCAGGGCTAGCCTCACTCCACCAGGCCTCACGACCCTTGATGTTCTATGCAGTGGAGTGCATGAGACCCATAGTTTACGATTGGAGTACTGCACTGTTGAGTAACATGAAGCAATAGCTCAACGAATTCAAGATGGGGAGGGTACGAAAGTTCGGTTTTAGCAGTATATTGAGCACGTTCTTCTTTGAGCGTGTTCCGGGACTCAGCCCTAGAGTTGACATTCCTCTTCATGGGGTTTAAGATCTGGCCCAACGACATTTGGAAGATGTGATGCATAGACTGGGTGGAGGTAGGGTGTCCAACCCCTATCCAACTGACTTCTTTCCATGGTGGTGACGATAGATAGTTTCCATCGATAATTACCCCTATGCAGGGATACATTTTCGGGAAGATCTCGACATGCCTCTACCACCAGGATTAGCATACGGTGACATTGGTAACAAATCCCAACCCTCTTTTTAAGTTTTTTGAATTATTAATTTTTTTTTTGTGTTTTTTTATATATAGACTCAAAAGACATGTTTTTGCATTATAACACATAGTGACATCCTGTCATATGTATGCAGATGTAGGACCACGACGGCCTGACAATTTCCCTCATCATAGATGGAGGGGACGAGGAGATGACATCATGGGTGTGGATGCAGAGCGAACGCTCCAAAGAATCCACAAAAACTTTGTGCGACTAACACATAGGGTACC
Source organism: Pseudotsuga menziesii (assembly GCA_001517045.1). Classification (NCBI taxonomy): domain Eukaryota; kingdom Viridiplantae; phylum Streptophyta; class Pinopsida; order Pinales; family Pinaceae; genus Pseudotsuga; species Pseudotsuga menziesii. Next base: position 135,084 of record LPNX010519369.1, read on the forward strand.
GATGGCGCAGGTCGAGGACCTGCCTGAGGCCATGCAGCGTCAGGTGGTGGGTGTACCATGAGCAGGGGTGTGGTTGTTTTGATGGCTAGCTAGAGCCGTGGTGACTTTCCACGATCAGAACCCTCCTCCTCCTCCCCAGGATTAGATACTTGGGAGTGATACATTTTTGTAATACCGTGTATTTATATTTTGGTGGCTTGGAAGCCCCATTTTTGTATTATGACACTTATGTATTATCATATTTTGGATGTTTAATGAAATTTTTTTATGATGATCGATTTTATTTATTTACATGTGTAAAAATGTATGTTTGTGATGATCCTATTGTCTATGAAAAAAAATCCAATCTAACACATAGTTAGCATATGATTCAACAACTTGATTATAAATTCTTGGAACATGTATGTATGTTATGTTGTCAAATTTTCGTTCTAACAATCTCACATGTAATAATCTTCTTAATAATGTTGGATCCCTAGCATGATACAAACCACTAAGCTGTGACACTAATAACTGCGAATCAAGACATACCTCAAGAGAGAGAATACCATGTGAAATGGCATCTTGTAGAAGCTCGATAATGGCACTATATTCAGCAACATTGTTTGAAGAGGGCTGTAAACATATGCCTCCTGAACACAATACCTGACTCGTAGGAGTATAAATCACCCAAGCAGCAAAGGTTGAGTGTTGAGTGTGACGGCTAGCACCATCAGTGAATCCTATGTAAACAGAATACTCCATCGACATCTGTCATGAGAAACGAAAGCTAATCAACAAACCCGATCGCCATAAGAAAGACCTAAATATGAAAAATACTGTACAATAATATACAATAGTCAGCCCTAGCTGAGAATCATGCATAGTATTTTTTAAGATAGGGCCCATTACTAGGCTCCACCAAGGCCATCCCCTCAAAATCTACTAGCTCATATGCGCCCTTCTCTAACACACATTTGACAACGTAAGGACCATGCCACATGGGATAAAATTTCCTGCCCCCAAGGGTTCTTTAGCTTGATCCCACAAAAGGACTAAATCTCCTTCACTAAACCTCCTCGAATGGACGGATTTATCATACTGGACCTTAATGTGATGCTTATTCACTTCTAGAGCCACCAAGGCATCTCGGCGCTGCTCATCAAGCTGCTCTAAGTGGACCAAACATTCCTCCAATGGGGAAGTGTCTGGTAAGAGCTCTATGGCTAGCTTCAATAAAGGGATTTTGGATTCAACTGGCAAGACAGACTCCACTCCATGTACAAGCTGATATGGAGAAAAACTAGTGGGAGTCTTAACCACGGTCCTATAAGCCCACAAAGTAGGATATAACATTATATGCCAATCGGTCTTGATTTGTGAGATGGTTCATTGTAGAATGGACTTAAGTGATTTGTTCACTGCTTCAACCTATCCATTCACCTAAGGGTAATAAGAAGAGGAATGCTCTTTCTTATACCCTAACTTTGAGGCCATTTCTTCCATCATCCGATTCTGAAAGTTCCTACCATGGTCAGTGACAAGCTCCTTCAGAATACTGAACCGAGTAATGATCCAGTTGAATACGAAATGTGCGGCTGTCTCATCGTCAGATTTAACCATGGGCAGAGCCTCATCCCATTTTGTGAAATAGTCAACAGCCACGATAATATGATGATGCCTCCCAGCTGAAGCTGGGTTGGAATCCATGAAGTCCATCCCCCACTTAGTGAAGGGACTCGCAGTGATAGTTGGATGTAGCGGGGCAGGACGTGAGCGCATATTGTGTGCAAACACCTAGAAAGGGTGGCACTTCTTGACCACATTGACACAATCTTTAAAGATCGATGACCAGAAATAACTCGCTCTCAAGATTTTTTGGGCTGTAGAAATCCCAGATAGATGACCACCACATGCCCCTCCATGGAAATCATTTAGCACAAGCTCAACTTCCTCATGAGTTAAACAACAACATAAAATGGAATATACCCCACGACAGTACAATGTGTTATACACTATAAGATAGTTCTTGGATACATGACGTAACCGTCGTCATTCATCCCATGAAAGGTGAGTAGGGACCTTCAATGTTTGTAAATATATGATGATATCCCCATACCATGGATCCAAAGTTGAGATCAGGAAAATGTGCTCATCGATAAATGTATCTTCACAAACTTCCTCCTCCTCCTCGCTTCGGAAATCCGATATAATCTCCGCAAAAATCAACGATTTTTTTGATTTTGCTGAAACAAACTCAAGATCAAATTCTTGCAAGATGACAATCCACTTATTATAGTTTTCCCCCTATCATCCTTTTAGTGAGGATGAACTAAAATGGATTGACATGGGCTACCACCAAGGTCTGGTGGAGGAGAATATAGTGTCTCAATCTTTGAACCGCATGAACGGTAGCTAAGGCAAGTTTGTCCACATGGGAATAATGGATCTTCACATCTATAAGGTTTTGGCTCAAATAATATATGACATGCTCCTGGAGCTCCTCATCCTCCTGAACCAAAACCATACCAATCATCCCCATGGACGCAGCCACATAAAGTAGAAAGTCACAGCTATAGTCGGGTGGACTAATCACCGAGGCCGATGCTAAGGCTTGATTAAGCGCATCAAAGGACTTCCGGGCTTGCTCATCTAAGAAAAAGGTAGTGTCCTTCTTCAAAAGACTCATAAACCCTCTAGTCAAATTGGCAAAGATGACGACGAATCTCAACAAGAAATTTTCCATGCCTTGCAAACATTGAAGATGTCTAATGTTTCTCGGGGGAGACACTTGAAGTATTGCCTCAACCTTTAAAGGGTCGATTCTTATACCCTCCTTCGAGACAATGAACCCTAACAAGCAACTAGACTTCACACAAAATATGCACTTATGAGTTTTTAACCTAACCAAGTAATGACGGCATCTTTCGAACACTAATCTCAAATGGTAGGAATGACACATTCTCATACAAGAATGAGCAGCAAGGTCATCCAAAAAGACTTTAATAATCGATTTGAGATCATGGAATATCAAGTTCATAGCCCGTTAAAATGTGGCTCCGACGTTTTTAAGGCCGAAAGGCATCTTTCGATATGAAAACGTACCCTAAGGACAAATAAATGCAGTCTTATGTTGGTCCTCGGGTTTGATCTGTATCTGATTGTATCCGAAAAAGCCATCCATAAAGGAAAATACCTCGCTCCCCACAAACTCATCAAAAATTTGATCAATAAATGGTGTGAGAAAATTATCCTTAGGACAGGCACGATTCAAGTCACAAAAATCAGTGCAGGGTGAATCCGCGGACCTGGGTAACACTTTTTGGCAAGCGCATTTCGACAAAAATAGAAAAATGCACCTCGGTCGAGGGCTTGTTAAACCCTCAAACGAGGCCTTAATATCTCGACCGAGGTTTTATCAAGCCCTCAACCGAGGTTTTGTTCAGCCCTTGACCGAGGTATTTAATACCTCGGTCGAGGTTTTTGTTCGGTTGAGGGCTTTACAAACCTTCGGTCGAGGTTTTGTTAAGACCTTGACCGAGGTATTTAAATACCTCGGTCGAGGTTCATACCTCGGTCGAGGGATTAAGAAAATAGACTTAGCCCACATTCAAACAAATGAAAAATTTTCTGTGCCTTGCAGAGGTGTACACCCTGCCATTCCTAGCACATAACTGAGCGGAGTTGATACCGATAAATTCACCAACAAATCTTCTATCCATTGAGGTATCATACACACATTTTGGCATTCATATGAAATTTATTTTTTAATTACTTCTAAAACTTATACTTAGAAAACCACACTGCAACTTTGAAGCAGCTCAAAGAAAAATCCGTAGAGTTAAAAATACACAGCCAAAAAATTCTTAAAAATGTACACATCACATATCGACGTGTCCTCTTGAAAAGGGTATCTTTTGTTTTTCAATTTTTGAAAAAATAGAAAAAATTGCTTTACGTGGACAAATATGTGTTTAAAACGATGCTGAAATCGAATGTGGTCACTTTCGAAAAATAATAAATAATTGTATAATGCGAAAAAAATTAACAAAAAAATATGCACATCACACTGCATTTTATGTAGATCATGCTCATATATATATATATTTTTAAATTATTAATGCAAGATTGAATTACTCTACGTGGACACGAGCCACTTATTAGCTTCTTCAAATTTTTAAGGTCACACAGTTCATTAAATGCAAAAATTCACACATTAAATGACATCGGAATATTTTTAAAAAAATATCACTATGAAGCCAACATAATATTCTACAATTTGTTTTTTTACTGCAAGTCAAAATTCACATGGCATATATGCGTTTTGAGGGCTTCTATCTAGCACATGAGTAAAAAATCAGGTTTTCATCGCCAAATTTGGCCAAAAAGTGTTACCCATCTTCATGGAATCACCCTGCATATATGGATCACTCCCTGTTTCTTATCGATCGGAACGGGATTTGAAACCCACTCCGTCAAGGGAATGGGATAGATAAAACTGACATTTAACATCTTTTCTATCTCAGCCTTAATCACGGGTGCTTTTCTAGGATTCACCGTAGGCAAGCGTTGTCGAACAGGCGTAGCATTAGGATAAGTTTTAATTTCATGTTCAACAATGTGATGGCCGATACCTGGAATTTCCTCATATGACCAAGCAAATACGTCACAAAACTCTTTGAACAACATGGTATACTTTTGAATCTCAGCATGAGAACATTCTACCCCAATATAGACATTGTCAATCTTTCCAGGATCGTGACAGATATTGATAGGAATGGTAGGAGATATATTCACCATGTTTCCATCATCCATCGGACCAGGAGAGCTTAATGAAACCATGGGACTACCAATTCTCTCACTAAGAATCTCCCTAAAGTCTTCACACTCCAAATAGTCAAGATCGGGAAGAAAATAAGATCTATGATGCAACTCTTCCCAAGCTGGCTCAACTCCAAACATGGCCTCAATAATAGCTTCATCTGATGGAAAAACACTGTCAAGGTAGTCATGTGTGTGAGAAGACTCAATTTCCCATGAAAGTAGCACATATGGGTCCTCCTCCTCTATCCGCGAAGAGGAAGGACTAGGCTCTGCAACACATTCAATATTCGCTTGATATGCTATCATTGCTGCAGGCAACGGCACGTCCATTCCGATAGGCTTACACGAAGGACTCGGTGTAGGAAGAATCCAAGGATCTTCCATATGGGTAGTGTGAAAAGACACCAATATAAATGAAGACGAAACCCCACTGGAACTAGATCCGATCATAAGAACAAGTGCAGGACAACTAAAGCTTCCCATAAGGGATGGATACATGCCCACGCCCACAATCCCAGTTGTCGGTTGAGAGTGCTCGACAATCGGGATAGACGCTCTCAAAGATGCGATAACACACGGATTCTTGAATGAAGTTTGATCAATTATAACTATCTTCCCATTAAAAAGAAAGCATACAACTTGAAATAGAGAAGAAGCTACAGCTTGCATACTATACATCCAATTCCTACCCAGTAACAGATTGTATTCAAGGGGCGCATCAACCACCTCCATCTCGATCGTGACGGTCTTCCCTCCCAAATGAACCTTTAGTGAAGGAAGAATTTTGTGCGGCCGAAATGATCTACCATCAAAAGCAGTCAACATGGTAGCAGATTTAGACAACTCGGGGGAACCCAAACCCTTCCAACATGCTAAAGACATCACGGAAGCAACAACGCCTTCATTAATCATAGTGCGTTTGACGGTCATGTTAAGACATTCTACATGAATCAAGAGAGACACATAGTAAGGCAAGCGAGGCTGTAGTCATGTGGTTTCAAATTTGATGACGAAGGAAGAGTTATCATCGTTAACACCAAGAGAAGAAAGAAAAGCCTTCCTTTGCGAAGGATAACTCTGAAGTACTTTGAGTGAAAACATTGCACAAGGAGTGTGTGTTACGGAGAGAAATTTTGTTATAGCCATGTCAAGGAACATCCCCAGTGGACTCTGTTATAGCTGATTTCACCACTCTAGGTGAATCACACGTTGTATGGCCTTCCCTTGTCCCACTGCAAACTCCTTAGATCCCATGGACCATTTTTTGTCCTTTGATGTTTCCTTGATCATCCCTAAAAACATATGAAAAATGATACACGCGAATTTTAAACCTATGAGTGTGTATATACGCGGGTTTGACCACTAAAGCTGCGTACATCAGGATGTGTGCATAATCCAAATCCTTTTGGAGTTTTCCTTGACATGGATTTGACTCATTTGACTCCTGGCCTTCCCTATGCCTTGAGATCGCTCGAATTCGACCTTTCATTACCCCTTGAAAAGCTATATAAGGAACCCCTTGGTACATTGAAGGAATAAGAGAGAATTGAGAGCAAAGAAACTATAGTCCATTGTTGCCGGAACTTATGCTTGAGTTTGCATCCCTTTGTCCCTTGGAGCACTTTTGTGTTCTTCCCAAGCTTTACTTTTTCTTGTGAGCTTGCTATCTGGAGATGGAGGATTGAGGTGGTGGAGGCCCAAGTGGGGGATTTAGTTTCTCTGGTTCGCAAACATGCCATCAGAGGTTGTATCTTGTAATCTCTGATTTATATTAATAGAAATATCTTTTCCTGTCCAATAATGTGTGTTTGAATGAATATTTTATCCATTGGATTATGTCAAATGCTTATACATTATTGATTATATATGCTATAATAGATATAACACCATGATATATAGAATGCTTGTATTGTTTACTTGTTGTTGAGGAAGTAATCTATCAATTCAAGATGAAGTTGGAAAGCTCAACAAGGATCTACTTCAACCATATGGAATAAGGTACGAGGTCTGATCCTTTAGTGTTAGACATTTAATTTCTATTGCATATTGGAAAGGATTGATTTCTGGAGTCAAGCTGTCTGTTGTGGTATAGGGGAAGGCCATACAACGTGTGATTCACTTGGAGTGGTGAAATTAGCTATGACAGTGTGGCCCAAATCCTCGACAACTGAATAATTCTAGGTGGCTCGGGCATTAGGATTGTGCCTCGAACGCTTAAGGACCCCCTTAGCAATGCAAAGTGCAAATTTAGGTTTATCCACAAGGTTTTCAATACGCAAAGGACTCTCGGGTGGAGCAGGATCCTTTCCAAGGTCAGGTTGTGATGAACAATAGTCCTTCGCATGAGTCATAACCTTCGTAGCATGCACCATATTGATGCAACCATGACCAATACTAGCTTCTGGAGGATCTTGATCTCCACCAGACTGATCATGGGTCCTCAAGTTCATGTTTTGATTATGGGGTAAAGGGTTGGTCAGCACAACTGGGCCCTGTGCTATGAACCTCGAGGCTTGTTCTATATAAGGGAAAAAGTGAGTGAGGTGGTCATCCTTACACAATTTGCAAGGAAAATTAACCTTACATTTAGACTACTTGTTCCCTCTAGCATTGCAGGTGTTCTTGTCATTAGGATTGGCATTTTCATTCCTATTCCCACCCTTACGATTGTTTTTACCCTTTTTCTTATTCCTTACGGGTTGCTGGTTACCCTTCTGGTCCGACGATTGTACCGAAAGCACACTCGTCATTTGGGTGGGTTGAGATAAAGCCGTGGATTGACCCAAGGAAGATTGGTTTATAGACAATTGACTCACCTATTTCACAACCGAACCCACAAGTTTGGTACTCGTACAACCAACAATGCCATCGGCATGTGGTATAGGTTTGACCTTAGGGTCGAAACTACAATGTGGAGTGTTAGGAATAATATCATATAACAAACCAGATTGAACATAAATCAAATCCAATTCCTCTGCCCTAAAAATGGCTTGTTCCTCATTCTAAACTCGGGACGTAGAAACATCCTTCGCTATATAAGGCAGTAACAACTTAAGGAACCATTCAAGGAGAAACTCCGGCAGTAAGAAGGATTTAATCAATCTCTTTCGTCTACACCACTCTTGGATATGGTCCGAGATATGCGTGGATTTGTCTTGCCGAAATGTAGACAAGAGTTCTCTACCAACATCGTAATGCACTCGTAGTTGGAAGTGATTAATAAAAGTCATATCTAGGTCATCGAACAAAATGAATGCCCCCCTAGGTAACTCTATGTACCATTTTGCTGCAGGCCTGGTGAGGGTGCATTGAAATAGCCTTAAACGGATCGAATATTCATTTAAGGAATTAGAAGAGCACCAAAGGTGAAATGTAGTAATATGTTCACTAAGATCTTCTCCTGGTTTGCCCTCAAATTTAGGAATGTTCGAGGGAAGCTTATTAGGGACAGCCGACCAAGCTGGGTCATGAGAGACCGGATCGTTCGTTAGTCTCGACAAGTCAAGCAAGTTTAACATTGCGAGGAAAGGGAGCCTAGGTTGAGCAGGTCGATGCCACGCTCCCTGAAAATTTTGGTTCACATAAGACTGATTACTGTAACCACCATGGCCATGGCCATAGTCCCCTCCTCCTATTTGACCCGCGTAGGGTGACATGAAAGCACCATAATGTTGTGTACCTTGACTATTTGGAGCTACAAAGCCATAATTGGGGGAGTAAGCAGGTTGTTGATAATTGTACCCATAAGGTGAATAACTCTGTGCATACTGCGGTCCATAATATTGTCCATGAGAAGTTCCATAAGATGTCCCATGGGAAACTCAACAAGTAGGAATATGAGGAATTCCCTGCGATATACCATATGACGTTCCAGAAGTAGGAATATGACCTGCCAAAACAATAGGAGCTACTTGACTTTGAGACACAAATACGTGAGTAGCAGCAGTACGAACATGACTAGTAGCAACATTCTGGCCTAAAGGACCATGTGAATGAGGGGGAGAAATAACATTCGAAGAACTAGGAATAGAGGACGTAGGGACATGTGAAATGATGTAAGTGGTATTCCCTATAGTCACTCCTCTTGGTTATTGTATCCGAATAGGACTACTAACACCAAGTCTAGGATGAACGTGTGATGTAGCCTCCATCACCGAGATGGAGGGTGCAATGTGACTTGTGCTCCCAAATATCTCCGCATGGAAAGGAATGGGAATGCCCCCAGGCATAGTGCTAGGTTCAAATTACGACTTGGCAGGGTGTGCCAGATCATGTGCAGGGATACCAGACATGCCATAACTAACATAACTAGTGCTCGTAGGTTCATGATGAGTCTCATCGCCTGGAAGCCAATACCGGTGACCTGTGAATGAGGGATCATACCCAGAGTGTGTAGGTATATCATGTGAAGGATCATACCTAGAGTGTGTAGGTATATCAGGTGAAGGATCATATAGAGGAGTAGGATATTCTTCCCCAACCTCATGAGGTGGAGAAGACAACTCAGGAATTACATCTTCATGATCTCCCATCATGTGTGAATCAATGTGAGAAGTATTCCGCCTGGATTGTCTATTTCTCTCTCCCGAAGGAAGAGGATATCTAGAAGGTGGAAGTCTCACTAAACGACGAGAACGACGAAGTGCCACACCTAAATCCACAATGACTCAAAAAATGAAAAAGACTCTTCTAATTACGCAAACACTAAGCAAGCTAGCATGCACAGAGCATACACCTATATAATCTAAAGCCAATCACAAGCAAACAAGGGTACGATATGTGGGCTCCCAAATTAAGAAGGTATGTCTTGCCTAGGAGAGGCTTGATACTCCCATACACATCAAGTGGAGGTTCGTAACCAATTATTGTGGCCCTCAGCTTCAACGCATATAGAAACTGTGTTGTTCGACCCCATGGTCGGGACACCTGCAGAATAACCCCTACAAAGTACCCCCTCGATAACCTAGGTAAGGCAACTAAGGTCACCTCAATATAATCAATGCTCAGGTGGACAGTCGCAGAAGGGATTGACCGTATGGGCAAGGTAGGAAAGCTTGAAACTCTTGAAAGAGCCCCCATATATGAATACAATCCTGGAAATATCTTTAGTGCTACTCAGTTATGACTAGGGGTCATCCCAATCAATAACTTCTCCCATTGCATCGTGCTTAACTCCCTTGTAATAGGAGGATCCTGAGAAACACTAATTATACCAAGGAATTTCACACTCTCACCTGGACAGACACATACATGTTGTTGTTTAGCGGTCTTGGAGAATTTACTCACAATGAACTATTCCAAGACCCTAAAACCTAATCTTGTTGGTGTGCCCTATCAAAGAAAATAGTGTAATTTATTTTAATTAAGCGTTGATTTTATTGGCTTTATTACTTAAAAAAGGTAGATGATCGTGCAACCAATGGTGTTATGACACAAACATGAAGTAATAAACACACCTAACAATCAATGCAAATGCATTGTGTCGAATGAAAAACAGGGCATGCTACTACGTGAAATGAAAAATTTTCTTCAAATGACAGATGCAACCATTCCTATATGAAAGCCTAACTAGTACTTCTCTAAGCAAACCTAGTGCAAGTACCATGCAAAATGCAAAGTGCAATGATGCATAATGATGTAAACGAAGCAAATATTTTTCGATTTTTTGAATAAAAATGAGATAATAAAGAAAAAGAATGACTCTACAAGCGCCAGACTCTGCAAGCACTATCAAACAGCACCCACGCAAAGCACTAAGGTAAAAGAGACATAATGCACTAATCCCAAAACAAAAAATCAAAATTGCAATGACGAGAACATTCTTAAAAAAAAATTTACCCTAAAAGGCATCTCTGGTAAAAAACAGAGGTGTATACAAACTCTAGAAGCATCTAAGGAGACTCAGCAATCATCAAAGCTCACCCAGCAACACTCAATCTTCCTCTAAAAGGAAAAACTCAGGGCATACGCGATTGTGTGCAGAAAAGCTGCGTATGTACACGGATATCTCAGTCAAAACCATGTGTACATGCGACTGTGAGGCAAAAACTCATGTACAAGAAGTAAAAGAGATAAAAATGAAGGAAAACAGATAAGCTCGAGACAAAATTCACACCTATAAGACACTACTAGGAAAACATGCCCCCAGACCCAACTCAGAAACAGAGAAATCAGAGCAATTCAAGAACATTGAATGGCGATAAAAAACCCCAAAGGACAATTACTAGGAGCTCCCCAGCGAAGTTGACAATTCGGTTACAGAGAGAAATTCCTATGGCTTGGGGTACCACAATAGACAACTTGACTCTATAAATCAATCATTTCCTATATGCAAGAGAAACCAAATATCTAACACTAAAGGATCTCGATTCATACCTTATTCTGGACGGTTGATGTAGATTCCCGTTTAGCTTTCCAACTCCATCTTGTATTGATAAATTGCTATCTCAACACTCAGCAAACAAGACAAGCATGCTATATATAATTGTGTTATACCTACTCTAGCATATATAATCAATAACATATAAGCATTTAAAAGCATCCATGGATCAAATACTCATTTAAATACACATTATTGGACATGAAAATATATTTCTATTGATATAAAACATAGATTACAATAGTGACAACCTCTGTCGGCACGTCTGCGAATTGGAGAAACTGATTCTCCCACTTGGGCCTCCACCACTTATATCCTCCATCTCTTGATAGCAAACTCAAAAGCAAAAGGAAAGCTTGGGAAGAACACAAAGTGCTATAAGGGACAAAGGGATGCAGACTCAAGTATAAGCTCCGGCAATAATTGACTATAGTTTTCCTGCTCTTCAATTCCTCCCCTTTCAATGTATCCAAAGGGTTCCTTATATAGCTCTTCAATGGGGTAATGAAAGGTCGAATCCGAGCGATATCAAGGCATATGGAAGGCAAAGAGACAAGTGATTTGTATCCACATCAAGGAAAACTCCAAAATCATTTGGTCTTCTACACACATCCCGATGTACATGGTTTTAAGGGTCAAACCCGCGTATATATGTGAGAAAAGGATTAAAAGTCACGTATGGCAATTATTGCATGTTTTTAGGGATGATCTTGGAAACATCAAAGGTAAAAAAATGGTCCATGGGGTCTAAGGAGTCTGCAGAGGGACAGGGAAGGCCATAAAAATGTGATTCACCATGTGTGGTAAAATGAACTATAACAATTGGTCTGCAAATGGTTGATGGAAAGAGCCCGACCCTTCACTGCTGCATTGCACATTTTTTTCAAACCATTACATAGTTGGTTTAATAGTGTTTTTGTGTTTGTTTCTGAGTTATACTTAATTTTTTTATTAGTGCTAAAGGTATCCATTATGGCCTCTTCCTTGCTGGTTCATTGTGTTGAAGAAGAGGAAAGATCCCTGTTATACCTAAATCCTATCACGAACATGTGATGAGATCCTTAACCCCTATGTTTCCCCTAAATAACAAACTTAGAGTGGAAAACTTGCTCTGGATATCAATTCTACTTGAAAAAACCTAGCACCGTGCTTTCCCTTTGGCTGATGAGCGTTACCTTGTTCAGCACCGCCTATGTCTTGTTATAGAAAAGTGGTGCCACCACCTATATGCTTTGTTCTTGAATTGGTTCTCACCTGAACCACTTTTTCATAAGGGAAAAAAAGCGGTACTCTTGGTAAAAATGGAAAAAGAGAAGATTCTCGAGGCTTCTAGAACTTGAGCCTTGTGTCCTCCCTTATCCCTATCAATATGGGTTAGTTGGAGTCGATATCGCTCTTGGTAGGATCTTAGAGCCACCTCACCCACAATTCTCTCAACTATCCCTATCCATTGAGCCCTATATCATACCCATAGTTTAGGGGGAGAACTGAATGGTATTGTTAGGTTGTTGAATTGACTATCTAGTCCCATCCATTGTAGAGCACAAGAAAGCAAGTTGGATCTATCGGGGATGAGGTGTTTGTCTTGTGGAGGAGTTTGCCAAAACCAAGGCAATGCTTGTAAGATTATTCATTCATTTCTAATGCAAAGCTGATTTCCATCCCACATATCTGTTGTACTAATCTTGCATTTATATGTCACTGGATTCCTTAGTCACTAGTATGGATGTGTAGATAATTTTTGGTAGCTGTGATGTTCTTGTTTGTTTGACATGTTTTGTAGGTACACAGGTTCATCATCAAAGCATTATTCTAGGTGTTTACAACATTCATGGAAGATCTTCATCCTTTTTCATTCACTCATTTGTTCTGGATCTGAACCATTCAGACCAGAGGAACAGCTTCTGTCCGTAGAAGGTGCAATATTCCTAGATACCAGGCATTCAATGGCAAGTTGTAAAGCGTGTATGGGAGGGATCATGTCCCTCCATATGTCAGGATATCAAGTAAGGGTTTATTACAGTTTTTACATGTCTAAAAGTTTCATTTCACATTTGTCATTGGTCCGCAACTGGTTGATGCAAAGAGCTCAACCCTTCACTGCTGCATTGCATATTTTTTTCAAACCATTACACAATTGGTTTAATAGTGTTTTTGTGTTTCTTTCTGAGTTATACTTAAGGTTTTTATTAGTGTTAAAGGAATCCATTATTACCTCTTCCTTGTTGGTTCATTGCACTGAAGAAGAGGACAGATCCCTTGTTGGGATTTCCAAGCCTTTAACCAGATAATGCAATTTTTTAGATGATTTCCCTTCATTCAACATTTATTTTTTTATGAAAGGAATGTGCAAATATAACCTAGGGTTGTTACCTTAATTTCGAGGGAGAGGAGGAATAATGGCACCTATGAGGGGCCGACCCCCAGCCCTCTCTAAAATAATTTTTGGTAAGCTTTTAATACTGAAGGTTTTAAAGTCTGTGTAATTCGATTCATAAAGAAACTCTAACATCTTAGTATGGATGGCTAGGTGGATTTTGGGTAGTTATGGAAGATACCAATGAACCTAGTTTACCACCTCTTCATCTCTAGTTAGGTAAGAACATTTTTACTATGTCACGAATTCCTTGGTTGTTGATAGTTTGCATCATAAAAAAATAGTGTGAATAAGTGGAATGTAGGTTGTGAGTTGGAAAGGGAGAGTGGCGACCGGGTCACCTCCTCTCATGCATCTTACTTCAAAAACCTAAGGTGAGGAAAAATATCGTACTTTGTTTAAAGTGTACAGAAGTTGTCTTTACTAGCAGGCACACTAACCTTTCTCAGTTTTTTTGATGATGTGCATGTATTTTCCCATCGTGGTTGTGCTTGGTGTGCATCCCTAGATTCATCTGCAGCCAATGGTAAGGTTTTTATTATGAAAAAGGTTACAATGTTTCTCTAGTGGGTTTCGGAGACTGCGGGAAGTAGGTTTTTCGCCACTACTGTGAAGATAAGTTTGATATTTTTTTTAAGCCCTTGTGGGTCTGTATGTTTGTAGAAATGGCTTCGCATCCTCTCTATTTAAAACATCATTTAAACCATCCAATCTGATGTAGAATCTTCTTAAGTGTTAGAGATGGATGCCATAATTAATTGGATTACAACCACACATTGTTTATCAGACTTGATCTTGTTTGATGGAAATTCGAATGATTGTTACCCTTGGTGATTCGGTTGTGTTAGAAGCTCTTTTGGACAGAAACCATGTGTCACATGATTAGAGACTGTGTGTTTATAATTAATGATTGTATTGTCACATCCCCATCCCTCAGACAGGTGAAGAGGACGTGACGAACACCAATACAACTAGGCAAACAGCCCCATGAACATAGATGAAAGACATCAATGCTGGAATAAAAACTTACAAGCATACATGGATGCAGAATGAATCAACATTCAGCAGAAGCAACACACATATATTCCAGCATTCACATGTTCATTATAACTCATAAAACAATAGATATAATTCACAGAGATAAAATAACCACAGTACTTATCTTTTGAGGAAGAATCCCGCAACCAGCTACGTCGCTGCAATGTTCCACCCAACCATAGGCCAGTGTGCTCATCAATCTCTCAACAACACTGCCACCCCCGAGATGGGCATGATTCCTCAAGGACTAAGGGGACAATGTAGGATTACACATAGCCAAGGGACACAATCAGCCAAACCAACACCGCTGGGTTTATCAGGCCATCCACAGATCGGCCAATCCAGCACAGTCCGAAGACCAACCACTACATACCAGCAGCAAAACGAGCCTTCACAGCCCTGTGAAGAAACAAAGACAACCAGGGACAATCCCAACAAAAAGGTGAGCACTGCTCAAGCCCACAAGGAAACATGGAGTTGTTCTTGGCCCTATCGTGGCCAAAACAACTCAGCAACAACACCCAAACCAGGGTGTGTCAGTAGCCACAAACAGTAGGGAAACTCGGCCAACAGACATGGAAGTCAACAACCGTCCAACATCTAAAACCCCACAACACACTGCTCCTCAATGCAGTTGCAGAAGGAGATGGCACACACATATAGCGGTTCACTACGGATGCACAGTGGCCCCAAAACGTAATTGGACACCACAACCAACAAAACGTGGGGAAGACAGCAGCCCCAAACTAGAGAAGAAGACAACTCCAAACAATCCGATAATGGAGAGAAATAGACTCTCGGCATGGATAGGAGTAGAATACAACCGCAGACCACAATTGACAGCATACACAACCATGATTTCACCCGCTCCCTGCGTGGGGAAAACTAACGCAGAGCTCCTGTGCACGAGGAGAAAGGACACGGCCAGCAAAATGTGGGAACAACCGCCCACTAACAACAAAGAGAGCCCCGACTGGTGCGTGAGGGGAACCCATAGACAATCCCCATCCTGTGCGAGAATGAACAGCTTCCGGCCTAAGCACGCACGGATGAACAGAACATGGAGACAACGCACAGTGGAGCGCTCAACCAGCTGCCTGCGTGAGGAGGGAAGAACAAAACTGACCTCTGCGTGAGGATGAACAGACCAGGCGTGAGAGAAACCGACCATGGAGAGAATGGAGACCGGCGTGAGAGAAACGAAGGTTCTCCACTGGCATGTGTACCGTCCAAACTGACAACAGCCTGCCAAAACCCACGTTTTCCCATGCCCACGTTTCCTCATGCAATAACTGCCCCCAACTAACAAAGTCAAGACATTGAAGATGTTGGAAGAGGTTGGATGAGACAAGAAAGGTGACAAATCAACAAGGTGGTAACACATAGGTTTTTCCCCCATAAACCAAGGTTTGACATCCCCCACCCCTTATCCTTTGGAACCATGCCCTTTTCATTCAACGTTGCACTGCCGTAGCTGGTTGTGGTTTTTGTTTTATTTGATGTGCATATTTACATGATGCCGAATTATAATGTGCCAAATAGCACTACATACCATCGGCAACTATCCCTTTTGCCGAAACATACACAACCAAATCGATGGTGGGGCTTTTGCCTTTAGCTCCTCACCATGATTAATTACATTATATACATCATGAAAACGGGGTCAAAACCGGGGATGTGACATTCCCCTCCCCCTTGGAATAACACCGTCCTCGGTGTTCCATTACATATATACAACACATATATAATTGCACATCAAAATTTCAAAATTGCAGATCTGTCCCATATTCAATCATCTACTTTGAACGTTCAAGACCAAGCCCCTCAGCTTCCATGGACTTCTCCTATTGGTTCTCAGCTTCCAGCTGATCCCGAAGTCTAGGAACTTTGCGGCTATTGCCTTCATCATGTTCCCTCATTGGGCAGTCCCGGCGTAAATGATGTCCTCCGCATGTCTAGCATCTCACTGGCTGCTTCATCTTTACCTACTCAATTTCCTTTGAGTCTTCATGTCTGGACCATTTCCTATCGGGTCGCTTGGAAAATTTCCCCATTACTGATCCACCTTCCTTTCTTTTCCCGATTGCTCCCAGAAGGCTTTCCACTTCACTTTGCAAACCAATAGAGTCTTGCAAAATCTGGTGGTTCATTTCACTCTGCCTCTTTTGTATCCTGAGCATTTCCCCAAGATTCTCTTGGGTCTTGGAAATCACTTGAAGGAGACTTCTAGCTAAGTCCAACAATTTTTGATCTGCTGCCATGATCAATGTGCACCACAGGGTTTCACTTTTCTCACCTGTGAAATGCACCATTGAAATTCTATCAGACCAAGCATAATATAGGCATCAAAATTAGTTAGTTAATTACCCAATTGGCATGATAGTCCAAGTTCCATTAAGGAAACTTTCATATTTTTCATGCCTTCCCCAACAGGCACACGAGCTCATTCATGTCCATTCTTGGGCAGGGAATTAACCATTCCAGCATTCTCAATTTACTTTTAAGCAAATACACACATTTCACTCTCAATCATACATGCATTCAACAATCCTTTGTTTTCACAATGCATAAGCATATATATATATATGTAATCAAAAGGCAAGAGAGAGCAGTAAGAGTTTTTCCCCTCTTTGTGTTGTTCCATCCGGGAACCCACACCATCGCAGTGGCTTTTTTTTTTATGCTCTCAGCCTCTTTCACTTTCACCGTGAATGCTGGACCAATCTCTCTTGGTCATGACACTTAGTGTCTTTGGTCTATTCCAGACCTCTAAACCATGGAGTCTCTCCACATGGTTTGTCTCAGCTGCTAGGACTCCCTCATCTCACTAGCACCTTTTTCATTACCGCTCAACCCGAGCTTTCCAGGATAGTCTCATGTCCACATGCATCTCTAGGATGCTCTCATAGTCCTCGCTTCTAGCGATACCTATATTCAAACATTGAATAGATTCACATGTTTAGTTTATTCTCATTAGTTTTATCTTTAGAACAAAAGCTTAAAACATCATATCCAAATCATACACGGATGTATATTCATAAGCAAAATAATCCAATACTTATCTATATTGTGCGTTTCCTCGTTCGTCCACGGGATCCTGCTTCGCTTTGCAAGACTTTGGATCGCCTATGGACTTAGATGTTAGGTCAACACGCAGGCTGCTCCACAACATCAAATAATTAATGTCCAGCGAGTACATCCTCATGTCAACTGGGCTTGGAACTTTTATCATGACCATTTCCAGGTCTAGGATCTACTATGGATCCTCAAGCATATCACAGCCCATCATACACTTATATCAACACACACTTATACCAACATACACTTATATCAACAATAACCCTTACCCCGCAACCCCTCACGACAACCATTTACCATTTACCTTTACCTTTAGCCTGTCCACACAAGCAACACAAGCAATACAAGCAAACTCATTAGCGTTATTGCTTTAAAAGTCGTAATCATATTTCTCATCATTCACTATCAAGTATTGAGACACCAGGAGTGCGTCCACTCCCTAGGGTGTAATCAATATTGAAAACCCTTTCATGATCCAACATCGGAAAAGTGTGCACCCATTCCCGGTGTATGCCATGCAGCCCCTATGCATACTCAAGCAATCGGTCATCATGGAAATAAACCAAAACATGTTCTGCATATGAATTTTAATAATTAACATGCATATTCATAGCAAGGGTTACATAACACTTATCCATTTGCTGTCGCCGTATGCCTTCATATCTGTTAGACGCTGTCAAGGAGTTAGGAAAGGCTGAATGCTAAGCTGGTGTGCTCACTGCAGAGCTAGGAACACCTACACCAGAACTAGCCTAACTTCTAAGACACCCACACACACCCAACACAAGGAATCATTCCCTTCTCTGCTACTCAGTCCCTCAGGCCCTACATTCCCTTCCAGTGCTATCCCAGGGTTGTGGAGAAGAAAGTCAGCCCTCTAGCTCTGTCTGTGTGGTTTCCACTCACCAGGTTATTAAGCAAACCAAGCCCTCATCCCTGCTTCCTTTTTACATGTCTTACTAACATAATCTATACCATCTCACTCATGTTACTACCGAACATGCAGTGCAGACGAGACATTTCCAAAATGTCCAATGGCGTTTCACCCGAAACCCATTTCCAAGGGAAAACCTTACCATGAAGTTTGGCTTCTGCAGGCCATAACACATGATCTTCCTGTAGTGTGTACCCCTGACACATTCATCAAATAGCCAAACAGTCAATCATTACCTGATACTACAATCCAAATTGATTGTTCCATAACCAAGCAATGACATTAGAAATCAAATTCATTAAGAATTTGCAATTCTATCTACTACAGAAATTGACTTGTTCAATTGTGGGTTTCTTGTAAGCAGCACTACTATGCCCATTACAATTTTATGCTTACTATCATAACATGAATACCCACTTACCATGTGTCCCTCCTGACATAATCTTACACAAGCCAACAATGATTAGTAGTCGTTAGTACTTTCTTAAATCCGAAATCCACAATTCAAATTTAACAACCCATTATGCATATCAACTACTTTCACAACCATGAGACTTCTTCTCATAAATGGTAGATTCTAGCATTGGTCAGGGTATTACCTCTCACTGCCATGCTCAAAACAATCTACCTGAAACATAAGCTTCAAACATCCAAACACAACCTTGTGCAAGCCAAATAGTGACTAGTAGTTGTCAGCAATTTCTTAAATTCGAAATTCACAATTCAAATTTAATAAGCTTTTTCACATGGTAGATTCTGGCATTGGTCAGGATCTTACCTCTCACTGCCATGCTCGAAATAATCCACCTGAAACATAAGCTTCAAACACCCAAACACTTAGTAAGTCTGGATGCATATAACCTTGTCATTGCTACAACCATCACTGAAGCATTTTCAAACTTTATAAAATTCAAATACTTCTAGTTGTTAGTCACATCAGTGTTATCAAAGCTCATTTACTTCATGCAATCATTATCATATTAACATTGTAAGGCATAGTCACATCATTTATGCAATTAAATGAAAGTTTAGATACCCTTACTTCACAAGCGTATCATTCATACTACCTTGCTCTTCCATAGAGCATTTCTGGCAGCCAATTGATCATGACTATCCTGCATTCATAATAGCCTTCAAAACAGTTCCAAAATTATCATTAATTCATCATTTTTGATGTTAGTTATTCACAAGATCACATGCATTCATCTTAATGCATTCATGCAATACATCACAACATTGCACCTACATTTATGCAATCAGTCATTCACACCCTTCATAGGCATACATCCATTGCATAACTACAAGGTTCATAAAATCTTTCCAATGCCTATCCATTCATGCTATCTTGCATTCAATATAGCGTGCATGACCTAACCATGACTAATTCATATAGGATGCATTATTATAATCAATATCATCAACATATATAGGCATGATATCTTTCTACCTTCCAATATCCACATGGTATGAGGTCTCTTACCTGTACCAATCCATGGAATTTGTCCTAAGCAAACTCTTACCTGCATGGGTCATACTTACACCCTTGCCATGACCACTTTGGTTGGTCCTTTGCACGAGATTGTAGAACTTGCTCACCAACTTTTGTTATGTACCTGTTTCCTTATCCCTTTCTCCAGAGGGTTGCTGGACACACTTTGTCAGCATCAGCAACATATTCAGCTAGGTCCATGTCATCGTTGGTTTTTCCACTAATGCCAACATCAAAGCAATGATTATCATTAGTGGTTCATTATAAATATATAATTTCCAGTATTCTTACCAATCATGCAATATCCTATGCATGCCATACATATCCTTATGCATTTTATGCCTAAAACTCAGGAAATGTAGTTATAATCAGCAAGACAGAGTTTTAAGAAAAACTTCCCTTTCTAAGTCTTTCATCCTTTTATGGAACTACTCTTCCATATGGCAGCTGATTGACTTCATAGTCCTTGCTACTCCTGGGCATGCAATTGCCGAGTTTTGTCCATTTGATAGCAGCGGCCATCATTAGCACTTTGCTGCTTCATGCTCAGATTTTGGTGACTTATCCTTGTTCCCCACTGGATAAGCTTTCCAACGCCTATTCACATGCGTCATTCCAAACTCGGGTGTAAAAACCACACCACTTCTGAGAATGGGGGTTTTCACCAAATCTTTGCATTTTACACATAGCTACATTTTGGTTGCCAATTTCAGCCACCTCACTTCCGTTGCACCATTCATCTTTTATGAACTTTGGGTTTTTACTAATTTGCCCAAAACATAGGATTTTCTTTTCACAAAAACGACTGTCTCAAGGGACGACGAGGGTCAAGGGGGCTTGCCCCCTTGTGGCTTCCCTGTAAAACATTAATTTTTGCACAATCCGGTGCATAAGATCGCTGCCACTTCTCATTTTCTAGCCCTAGAAAATTCACTGAAAAACTTCCTGAAAACCTTGCTGGAAGGCAGTCGAAATTTGCTGGAATCCCACTGGAAATTTCAATTCTCCTTGTCCCAATCGGGTCTTATTCCAATTATCCATCCGCAGAATCGGCTCCCAAACCAATTTTGCAGCCACAGAATCGGCTCTCGGAAGCTTTAATCGTTCCATGGATTATAGCTCATCGGCTGTCGGAATCTTTTCTACATCGGAAGCCGAAACGTTTTCTCTTCTGCAACAGTGGAACATGATCTCTTTCCTTCTTCCGATCGGCGGCACAACCGGGTCAGCATCGGTAGCCTTTCTACGTCGGAAACCAAATTGCTTTGGCTTCCGCAATGACAGAGGTTCATTCCCTTTCTTCTTCCGGCGACCAATATGTTTCTATCTTTCTTTTACCGCGTCGGCCGTCGGAACACTTTCCACGTCGGAAGCATTATTGCTTCTTCACCCGCAACGGCGGACGTCAATCCACTTTTTGCTTCGATGATTCAACACTTAGCCAAATTTCTAACCTTCTTGCGGCATCTGCGATCGGATGGATTTCGAGTCGGATGCGGAATCGCTTCATCGTCCGCAACGGCGGAAGTTCACTTCGCCTTCTCTTCCGCAACGTCGAAACCCTTTTCACATCGGACAACTTCATGGTTCGGCGTCCGTAACGGTGGACACTCAATCACTTTCTCTTCCAACTGTCTAACACTTAAACCAAAATTTTTCAAAACTTCCCTTCGTCGGAAATTGGCTCCATTGCTGCATCGGCGGCTAAATCCTTTTCACAGCCGCAACAGCAGACCGGAAATCGCTAAACCTTCCGCCACATCGGAAGTCAGAACCACTAAACCCTCCGATGACCCGACTGTCAACACTTAGAAAAATTCCTGAATTTTGCTGTCATCGAATTTTCCTGATTGTTGCTAGGCAGAAGGCAATTCTGCTTCTGTCATTGCATCTTCTTGGCCCATAGAGGCCCACTGTTGCAACCTTGAGCTCTGATACCATACTGTCACGTCCCCATCCCTCAGACCGACGAAGAGGACGCGACGAACACCAATACAACCAGGAAAACAGCCCCATGAACATAGATGAAAGACATCAATGCTGGAATAAAAACTTACAAGCATACACGGATGCAGAATGAATCAACATTCAGCGGAAGCAACACACATACATTCCATCATTCACATGTTCATTATAACTCATAAAACAATAGATATAATTCACAGAGATAAAATAACCACAGTACTTATCTTTTGAGGAAGAATCCCGCAACCAGCTACGTCGCTGCAACGTTCCACCCAACCATAGGCCAGTGTGCTCATCAATCTCTCAGCAACATTGCCACCCCCGAGCTGGGCATGATTCCTCAAGGACTAAGGGGACAATGCAGGCTTACACATAGCCAAGGGACACAATCAGCCAAACCAACACCGCTGGGTTTATCAGGCCATCCACAGATTGACCAAGCCAGCACAGTCCAAAGACCAACCACTACATACCAGCAGCAAAACGACCCTTCACAGCCCTGTGAAGAAGCAAAGACGACTAGGGACAATCCCAACAAAAAGGTGAGCACCGCTCAAGCCCACAAGGCAACACATAGTTGTTCTTGGCCCTATCGTGGCCAAAACAACTCAACAACAACACCCAAACCAGGCTGTGTCAGCAGCCACAAACAACAGGGAAACTTGGCCAACGGACATGGAAGTCAACAACCGTCCAACATCTAAAATCCCACAACACACTGCTCCTCAATGCAGCTGCAGAAGGAGATGGCACAAACAGATAGCGGTTCACTACGGATGCACAGTGGCCCCAAAACGTAATTGGACACCACAGCCAACAAAACGTGGGGAAGACAGCAGCCCCAAACCAGAGAAGAAGACAACTCCAAACAGTCCGATAATGGAGAGAAACAGACTCTTGGCATGGACAGGAGTAGAATACAACCGCAGACCACAGTTGACAGCATACACAGCCACGATTTCACCTGCTCCCTGCGTGGGGAAAACTAACGTAGAGCTCCTGTGCACGAGGAGAAAGGACACGGCCAGCAAAATGTGGGAACAACCACCCACGAACAACAAAGAGAGCCCCGACTGGTGCGTGAGGGGAACCCATAGACAATCCCCATCCTGCGCGAGAATGAACAGCTTCCGGCCTAAGCACGCGCGGATGAACAGAACATGGAGACAACGCGCAGTGGAGCGCTCAACCAGCTGCCTGCGTGAGGAGGGAAGAACAAAACCGACCTCTGCGTGAGGATGAACATACCAGGCGTGAGAGAAATCGACCATGGAGAGAATGGAGACCGGCGTGAGAGAAACGAAGGTTCTCCACTGGCATGTGTACCGTCCAAACTGACAATAGCCTGCCAAAACCCACGTTTTCCCATGCCCACATTTCCTCATGCAATAACTGCCCCCAACTAACAAAGTCAAGACATTGAAGAGGTTGGAAGAGGTTGGATGAGACAAGAAAGGTGACAAATCAACAAGGTGGTAACACATAGGTTTTCCCTCCATAAACCAAGGTTTGACATCCCCCACCCCTTATCCTTTGGAACCATGCCCTTTTCATTCAACGTTGCACTACCGTAGCTGGTTGTGGTTTCTGTTTTATTTGATGTGCATATTTACATGATGCCAAATTATAATGTGCCAAATAGCACTACATACCATCGGCAACTATCCCTTTTGCCGAAACATACACAACCAAATTGATGGTGGGGCTTTTGCCTTTAGCTCCTCACCACGATTAATTACATTATATACATCATGCAAACACGGTCAAAACCGGGGATGTGACATGTATTCAAAATTATTCTTTAGTTCTTATTAAATCTGATTGTGTATCTGAATGTGCCTTTATTAAATAGATCTATGTTGGATATTATGTTTTTTTTGTATAATAATTTACTATTTCTATCGTTTCAAATCTCAATATGTGTTTTGGATGATTGTTGGCTAGATGATATGAATTTATGTTTTACTCTGTATTACTTAGAGTATTTTATGTGACTTATGGATTTGATTATGGGAAGAAAAATCCTCTCAGCTCTACTTTGTTTATCCTAGAAAATTATAAGCGACAGTATGCAATATTTTTGTTTAATGTTTATATATTGGAATTTTCTTTCTGTAATGAAATTGTTAACCATATAATTTAAGGAACGATTTGTAGCCATAGGAACTCTCGTAACATGGTTTTAATTTGGACTAGGTTTTAAGTTGATACAATTTAGAGGACAGAGATGGCCTATGTAAGAAGACATCGAGTTCTAGAGAAATGGTTAGTTAAATGAATACATTTAAAATACTTTAATAGAACATACACAAGAATAAATTATAACATTTAACCAGATCCATAATAGTTTTTCATTTATATTTCCTAGATACGCTAACATTACAACCATCCTTACTTGCAACTCTTATTCGAGTATGAAATCCCAAACAAATATTCATTAAAGTATACTAATACCATATATCCATGACTTCTCTGCTAATTAATATAAGTTTACATTAAATCATAACATACAATAGGAAATATTATAGGAACATATGCATTTTAAATGTTATTGAGATTACGATTCAAATCTATACTTGAATTATAATTTAAAAATACTTTAAAAATACTTTAAATAGATAAGAATAGAAATCAGGAACCTAACACCATTGTGAGGAAAACATAAATAAAGCTGGCATTCCTCCTAACCAACTCCTACAGCATCCAAGTCTTACTTTCTCAAGAACCGTCGAGCCTATTTGTTGAACCACAAGGACAAAATTTGACCAATGCGCCAACTCTTGTATTAACATATCAATTCGCATTCTGTCACTAGCCTCTTGCCTTCTAAATGGACATACTATCTTAGAAAAATACTCTCCGCGCTACCATGTTTATCCTAGAAAATTATAAGCAACAGTATGCACTCTTTTATTTATTGTTTATATATTTGAATTTTATTTCTGTAATGAATTTTTTAACCATATAATTTAAGGACCCGTTGTACCCATAGGAACTCTGATAACAAGGTTTTAATTTGGAATATGTTTTAAGTTGATACAGTTTAGAGGACAAAGAAGAACTATGTAAGAAGACATTGAATTATAAGGAAATGGTTAGTTAAATGAACATGTTTAAATTAATTTAATAGAACATATGGAAGTATAAATTATAATATTTAATGATATCCATAATATTATTTCTTTTAGATTTCCTAGAAACGCTAACATTATAACGATTCTTACTTGAAACTCTGATTCGGGTATGGAATCCCAAATAGAGATTCATTAAAGTATACTATGACTATATATCCATGAATTCTCTACTAATTAAGATTAGTTTACATTAAATTGTAACATAAAATATGAAAGATGATAAAAACAGATACATAGTATCAATTAGTAAGATTGCGATTCAAATATATACTTGAATTATACTTTAACAATACCTTAAACATATAAGAATAGAAATTTGGAACCTGACACCAGTGTCGAAAAAACAAAAATGAAGTTGTTGTTCCTCCCAGCTAACTCCTATAGAAGCCAAGTATTACTTGCTCTAAAACCCCCGACCCTATTTTTTGAACCACAAGGACAAAATCAGATCAATGCACCATCTCTTGCATTAAGAGATCAATTCCCCATCCATCTCTAGCCTCATTTCTAAATGGACATACTATTATATAGTATTTTTCCTAGGACTTGATCATTTATGAGCCTCCGAGTCCTCTTTACCACTCCACAAGGAGCCTTAACATGATTTTGGGGAGTATGCCTCGTGCATCACTTGAGTTCTCACTCAACAACTTTCACCACTTGTATTTTCCCCTTATGGGTTAGCAAACACTCTTTCAACAACTACTTATGTCTTGATTTTTCTCGATATTTTTAATTATTAAATAAAAATAATTCCTTACATCTATTTTGAATTTTTAGTTAAAATATTTTAAAAAATAAAATATTCAAAGAATAATAGTTTTGATTTATTCAATCTATTACACCTTCTCCACTTGAAGTCGTTTCTCTAAATTATCATAATATCAGTGCAAATCCACCTACTCCAAAACAAAAAAAATGATGAATCCCAAAATGAAAAACTTTCCCATACTCCTAAGATTCAAGTCAGAGAAGCTCATGAGGTCGATCTTGCTCCTATACAAATTTGGAACCCTCCTCTAGTCAATTCTTTTACCTTGGTGCCCAGAATGTCTATGAGGAAAAATCTATGAGATGAAATCTCTCTAGTGGAATATCCCTTTCCTCTTGTAAGAATCAAAAGGATAATGGATCAACATCCTATCAAATCCTTTGACCCTGCACATAATACATCTCATCTAACTTTGATTTTTTCTTTATAAAAATAACCTACACCTACAAAGAAATCAAAGTCCATTAGTAAGAATATGAATACCACTCCATGGTGCATATACTCATTAATTACCACGCCAAAAACTCTATTGTGAGTATTCCCAACATTTGGAATGTATCCTTCCTAAGTCTAGTCACATAACATTCTACCCTCTTCTACAATGTATCCTAAATAAGGAAAAGGTAGAGAGAGATAAGAAAAAACGAGAGAGAGAAAAAGAATATTAAAGTATTGTTGCCATAACTTTTGATCCTGAAATTGGATTGGGGTGCTCTTGGTACCATTGGAAAGGTCTTCTCAAAGATGCTTTAAAATATTTTTTTCAAGATTCCTCATGCCTAGATTTACAAATATGCATGCCCCTGACAAACGGTGAGGAATATCATGAAGCTCAAAATACGAATGTTGTATTCCTTGACGAGACATTTTCAACGTTACCAAGATCACACAAATCCGACTTTGGGATCAAACGTAATCACAAAAATACCGTAATATTCTATTTTTCTCTCTTAGTTTTTCTTATCTGTCTGTAGATTTTTCTTTGTATTCCTTCCAAGCAGGGAATTATGTTTTGATTGGTTTTTGGCATTTGAGCCATACTAATTCTAGTTTTTTATTCTATACTTTTATCCATAAATCAACCTATTTTCCTAAGTTTCCTGCCTCCACCCTCTTATTGTGAAAATACCTTTTCATTTTACTTGATCCTCACAATACTTGCTCTAACAGTTTTGATTTTCGAGGATAACCCACCTGCTCAACCTGACACCTAAAAATGATTTGTTTTATTTTTTTCCATGTATATATGGTCATTGTATCCATGTGTGTGAGCCATGCAAAGGTTAGAGGTTACCGTCTCCATCTGTGTGAGCCATACAAAAGTTTGAAAGGTTATTTAATATGATCGACTCTACCTACTCTCGAATGATTTTGGGCTCGACTGCTTTGAGTCCTCGCATATAGTGAATCGTAACCTAGGAATCAATCATAGGTAAATGTTCTAAAAGTGTACAATTTAGTAAATATCGAATTCGTTGGTGTCTTAGCTAGAACATGGCCTGGACTTCCCAATACGAGCACCTAAATTGACCAGCTGCAGGGATCCATGCGTAATGGAGAATACTCCATGTGGAATTTGACGTCTTCTTTGGTTATCTTCTCGT
The DNA here is from genome assembly GCA_001517045.1 of Pseudotsuga menziesii. NCBI lineage: Eukaryota > Viridiplantae > Streptophyta > Pinopsida > Pinales > Pinaceae > Pseudotsuga > Pseudotsuga menziesii. Next base: position 162,657 of record LPNX010519369.1, read on the forward strand.
TTTTAGGCAATGATTATGGTTTCTACGTTCTGCAACAAGGAGCAACAAAACTATAAATCTAGCAACGAGAGTTAGTTTTTTTTTTACAATTCAACATTTAATGTGTGTTTTCCTCTTAAAAACTGACAGTTGGCAATTGCAGGGTCTGACACCGCTTGTAGAATCACAGTGAACATGAAGCTCTTAGTAGATTTAATACGCTTATACAATGTGGGTTTAAGAAGGTTTGCAGTAGCAGATATGAGGCCTATGGGATGCTTAGATGTTGTTACAGTAGAGAGATTTTATGCAAGTTGTAATGCTACATCAAATAATTATATTTATCTTTATTATATTTTTTTTATTTGATGTTATTGATTCTTGTAGGAAGTGGCGCTACTACTCTTACAGTCTCAATATCTCTTTCTTTGGTGTTAAAACGATTTCTCCATGATCTTCATTGTAATCTTAGGATTTAGTTGCAGTAAATATGCATATTAACCTTGCATGGCTCCTAGTAACTATGATTGTTACAATATCAATGATTATTTTATAATTATATATCTTAATAGTTTAGGGAGGGAATACTGTATAATGTGTTTGTTACAATATCAATTATTTAGCTATTTGTTGGTAATTGTGTTTGTTGAGTGTTATCGAGAGGACGGTGGGTTGTAGGCTTAGTAGTTGTTGTGAAATAGTTCGGTTGAAAATAATTATAAGAAAATTGTTTAGCAAAATCTATTTGTATGCATTTTGAAAGATTTAGATACAAGCTCCATGTTAGAACACTATTTGCTTATTATAAAATGCCAAAGCTGTTTGTTGTTTCTAGTAAAATGAAAATACAATGGATTCAAATTTGTGGAACCTCATAATGTCAACCTGATCTATCTTCAAAAGGCAACATTTCAGTTACTCAATACATTCTAGACTCAATGAAATTCATAGCAATTACATGAAATCGTTTATGAAAGAAGAACAAGTGAAGCTCAGTTTTTATTTAGCCAATTTGGAAGTATGATATCTAATATACAAGACAACTACAACTAATAATCACAACACTTGGTCCACTCGTAATAGATATTCAACGACGATTAGAAGACTTTTCACCTAAATCAGAAAACGAATTGTATGACCTTGTAGTTCTCAACAACTATCAACGATATTCTATGTTCAAAGTCATATTGGAGGGCATAGAATGCGTCCCATCTAGATCGTTATTTCCTCAGTTATGAGTATGCTTTAACAAAATATTATTTTTAACTTAAAAGGTTGAAGAGTAATAATTTTTCCATGTAAGTTAAATTCTTTTTTCTTATGAAATACATGCCTAAATTATGTGATTTCTAAAATGGCAAGTTAATAAATATTGTTATGCTTTCATAATGGAATATTGTTATTCTTTCATAATCAATCGAGGGCATATGATATCCTTTGATATCATTACTTATGATTGACGAATGGAGTATGTGGAAAGGCTAAATTCTTTCTCTCAAATGCTGTCAAGGTAGGCGTTTATTCTAATGACATGTTTGGCAGCTATGCCGTTGTAGTGTTACTGTTGGCTTCTCTTTATTCACAGTGGTATGTTGCATGGTCTTTATTTATTTATTTTAGTATTGTTCGTTTGTTTGTTTCACTCAAAAGAAACAACCTGCATACCCATATAACATGCTTTCTTTTTTAATTATCATAGTTAATGTATGGTTGCCACAAATATTCTTCTTTGTTTTGCGTGCAATAATTTTTTTATGAAACTCTCGCTAAAGTTTAAAGCGATAACATTTTATGGGTGATAAGTCATTTTGTAGACCATGCTAATTCCTACGAAAAGATTTTTAACTTTTCCATTTTGGATTTACACTCTAAAAGATCAATAAAATTTAGAAGGATAACATTTTTATGGATCATAAGACATTTTGTAGACCATGCTAATTCCCAAGGATGGGATTTTTAAATTTTTCATTTTAGATATATACTGGAAAACATTAAAAGAAAACCACTTAACTAGGGCCATTTCAAATAAAATAATACACAGAGATTTATGTCTCACCCATAATTTTTACAAAATAGAATGAATGAAATTAAAAAAAAATGTCTTTTAATTTTCAAAAAGATTAATTTAATTCAATGTTGAAAATTAATTTAATTTATAATATGTTTTGGTTGTTTCAAATACAAATCACAAGACAATTTATTGACTGTAAATTTTAAAATAATATAATTTTTTTCAGCTTTATTTATTTCTATGACTTCTGGAGTTGAAACCTAAATGGGTTGGACATTATAGTTAATCTAAATATGTATTTTTATTTTCAATTCTAAATACATCATGTAAATTTAAACTTACAACCATAAAGGGAATATGCAGCTTGTTTCAATAATTCTAATTGAACTATTTCAAAGAAAAATGATCATTTAAAATACTAGTTTAAGCATCAATATATCTGAAGAATTTTGCTAATAATGGCTATTGGCATTTATTTGTTAATCAACTTATATCACTCATCAGCTCTTGAATTAATATTGATAAGCTCTTGAAGCAAATTATTTACATGTGTACCATATTTATTGATAATCTGGCTTCCAAGAAAATCTGCCAAAACTCGAAGCTCGTTTCTTTCCATCACCCGAAGCCCGGATTTACAAATCGCAGTCATAATATTTAAACCAAGTTCAACGTGAAATGGAGTGAATTCGAAGCCTGCAACGACTAATCCAACCATTTGAACAAGATGTTTCACTATGTCCAATGTTACCAGCTTGTCCTTCTCATACTCATATATCTCATAATCACCATCATACGTAGCAATGTATTGGATCAATTTGAGCCCCCGGAAAAGTGCATTACCGATAGTATCGGAAGTCCTTTGGGCTACAGCTACATTGTCTCGGAAGCGGGAAATACAAAGTATTGCGACGTTGACTAGAACGTCCACGTAATTATCAAAATTTACCAGAGCGTTCCTCTGACACAGCCAGGCAGCTCGGAGTACTGCCGTGCCCTTGTCGAGGTCCTCATTTGTTATATCCCTAGCATCCTCGCGCCCTAACAACTTTAATACGTCGGCGATGACACAAGCATGGAAACTCTCATTGTTTTGAAGAGCATAACTGTAGCCATAATAAAATATCTGAGAATAAATATTTAGAACCAAGCTCTCGATTTTTGAATAACTGGAATCTGCAAGGTTACTAAGAATGTATACAAATGGTGTTAATGAATTTCCAGGTATCGTGTCCAACTGGAATTGTCTTAGTCCGATAATATCCACTATCCTCACAAGTTCCCTGCACACTTCCTTGGCGTCATCACTTGAATGGTAGCAATTCCATAACGAATGAAACAGATGCATATCAATCACCTTGAACAAATATTTGTATCCCTTGATGAACAAAAAAGAATTCTTGTTTTGTTCCCTGTACTGGCAGTAAAGACGGATCAAATTCAGCTTTTGCCACAGGACAGTCCAGTCCTCTTCCTTCTTTTCTGTAATATGAGAAAAGCTGCCATGATAATGAAAAACTAAATCATTCAACAGATATTTCATTTCAGTGACCGTTAATATTTTGGTATAATCGGGAATGACTTTAAGGCCTTGGATTCTGTTTTCAGAGATATATTGGGACATCTCCTGTCTCAACTCAGACTGAGGAATGGCATTATTAATGTCGAATGGTAAGCGGGTATATGGGTTAACGGCCTCACGTGTGCTAACCCAAATTGTTTCTAGTGTCCTACGGTTGTATAGCATCTGAACAGGGTCTTCTGCATGGGAGAGTCGAATTGGATCGTAAGCGAATTCCTGTAATAGCACATCCATATATTCTTCGGGAACATTAGCTGAAGTCATTTTTTTAATTTATAAGCGGAGAAATAGACAATAACGGATAGAAGAGCTTTTCTCATTTGTTATTCAACTGGATTATCTGGTTATATATACATATATATGAGCACAACCACAAGTCGATCGACACCATTTTTCATTTTTTAAATAATAACACTTGCTAATTTGCCTAATAGTATGTTTTGTTTGTCTACAAATTCATTTCAGGACCATTTATTAAGTTTATATTAGTACAATTAACGACAGGATAATTGGTGGAGAATAATATTCTAATCACTGAAGTTTATCATCTTGAATCTCAATAGCTGCGAAAGCCTCTTTATTTGCAAATGGTTATAAATATATATAAATATAAAAGTGAAAAGAAAAAAGTAAATTGGAAATTTTCTTTAATGTTACAAATTTCTGAAAATATGTTACACATTGATAGGATTGGTTTGTAACTTTGCTATCAGCAACTTTACTTTGAAAGGGAGAAAAAGATGCCTCGAGTTTAGTCTCATTTTTACTGATAGCTATTGAATTTATGGCTTATGAAGACTTAACTACCATCCTTCACCAACCCATTTACAACAGTTGTGTGCTAAAAAGCTGTCAAGCTACAAAGATACAATGTGATAGACGGTATTGAAGATAGTTGATCCAAGACTTGCGCATTTACAGCTTTTGTGTGCTAAAAGCGGTCAAGCTACAAATTGATAAAACTCTTTGTCAAAGTACAATTTGTCACAGACGGTATTGAAGATAGTTGATCGAAAGATGAGATTGTTGTTTCTAGCTATGCAGCTGAAATCCAAGCCTGAATGAAAAATTTGGCAGATTAACCATGGGACTCAGATTTACAAATTTGGAAGCTCATAACAGATAATGTTTAATGATTTAAACTTTATAGATGTTATGAAAAATTGAAGCATGCACGGACGATTTTCATAGCACCATTTCTTTTCTCCTAGGATTAATTGATTAATTGCAGACTTATTATCAACCGTATGCCTATGATTTATTGCACGCCTTTCCTTATCTTAACTTGTTTAGGATACATTTTGGGCTTGGTATTTTTTTTTATGTCATCCTGAATCTAATTTTCCTAAATAAAAATTATCTGAATCCTCCAAAGCTTATGATGACAAAATATATAAACCTTAATGGAAAAGAAGATCCCCATCCTCCAAAAAATTTTCATGTTGAATATAATCCTAAATAATTAAACCGTCGGATATCTTATTATGGGCATCTTGATCATGACCTTCAAATTCATAGCAATTACGTACCTCCAATCATTGTTAGCGAACCTATGGTCTCTTCTAGCTCTATTATACCCTCTGTCATTTCCAAATTAAAGGGAAAGAAAAAGAGGATTACTCTGTCATTTCCAAATTAAAGGGAAAGAAAAAGAGGATTAAGAAGATTTATGGAAGATATAAAATAATATGGTATTCTAGATCACCGTATCAAAGAGGAAAATGAATAGTTGAAGGTAGAAGTCCACAAACTTCAGCAGAAGAAAAATTTGATTACCAAGTGCATGAAGATAGTTTTCCAAAACAGGCCGAAGATTGGTAAATTAGTTAGGAAATGGTACACAGAAGCTTCAAAACACCTTATGCATATAAATAAATGATTTAGGGAAAGAAAGGATGGGGCCAAGGAATTTAAACATCTTTACGGACTCATCACAATAGTGTTAATAGAGTTTTGTTCCAATTTTGAATTTTGATCCATTTTTTTCAGAATTGTCAAGATTTTTTTACATGAGGATATGCAAAGGACCAGGACGACATGCAATTAGAATTGTCAAGATTTTTTTACTTGAGGACATGCAAAGGACAAGGTGTGGGGAGATGTTGGCATGCAGAATTGATACTTTGAACATAACCCTTCTACCCAATTTTAACTATTTTTCCTTTTCCTTATTGCCTTGCTAATGCACTTATGACCCTATTTACTCACTAATGTAACAAGAAAGTGTGATAAGATATAATTGTTGTCAAAATAATTTCATTTCCTTTGTTTTGATGGTTTAGAAATGGTTTTGATATGTATCATGTTGATGAAGGTTGATTGCTAGAGAATAGTGTAATAGCAGCTACAAGACTTGATTCTTGTAGCACAACTTGGTTTCGATGTCATAGTTTAATTTTGGCCACGAGCATCATTGTTTCAGATAGTTCCATGCGCTTAAAAAAGAATTTGTCACTTGGGTTGTGATCTTACGCCTTGGGTTGTGATCTTAAAGCCTTCGAAAGAGAGGACGTGTTCGTTCAAGAGTCACCCAACTCATTTGAAGATCTACACAATCATCCTTTTGCATGGGAATGAAGATGAATTATGAGGAAATGATTGAATATGATCTTCATCTCTATGCACTACATGTCTTAGGGATGAAGACTCTCGACCATGTGAGTTTCCTTCATGTCGATCCATTGAAAGGACATCAAATGTGTTGACCTTTCCAAACATCTAGCGGGTCAAAAGATGAATTAATTAATTTACCAAGGAAATTTTGGTTATTAAGAACCATGGAGCATGTATTAGGACAATTTCCAATTCTAATTATTTTATGTAATTATTTAATTAATGTGCAAATAAATATGTGGAAATAATTTTCCGTGTCATGAGGGTGCATTGGGGTAAGACAACTTGCCTATGTTGATAATTAGAATATGTCAAAGGGACTAACAAAAGAAAGTAGTAAGAATAGAGGGAAAGTACCAAAAGGCAAGAAAATCAAAGAGAAATAAAAGCAGGCAACTATGGGCCTAAGGAGGGCACATTTTTCATTTAGAGGATCAGTCACAAAATTAGAAAGAGCAGAAACGTTGTCATAAGAAAAAACATGCAACACTAGGCCTAAGAAGGGCATAGTTCCATTTAGAGGGTTGGTTAAAAAAGCATAAAGTGCAAAAAAGTTGTCATACGCAAAAACATTAAACTTTGGGCATAACGAGTGAGCAATTTCTAATTTGGAGGAAAGGTTATTGACAGAGAAACATCCCACATGACTCACACATACTATTTTCTCAAGGAGGGTGCACCACTTGTCTAGGGTTAGGGTTTAGTAAGTGGAAACTTTCTCAACAAGTGAAGGACTTGCTCAACAAGTGAAAGACTTGCTTAACAAGTTACCCAAGTCACTCAATGTTTATTTAAGGACGATTTCAACTCCATTTTTAAGTTTGGTTGATGCATGATTTTGTGTTGAGTGAAGTTAAGCATCATGTTGAGTGATGTACCTCACTCTCTTGGGTGATGCACCCCAAGTATCTTTCCCCTCTCTTTTATCTCCCTTTCCATTTTCAGTGCAGGTTATGGTGATATAAGAAACAACACCCTCAGCTTCAGATTCAACATCTACAACAATGATTGATTCATTGAATATGATATCGAGTGAAGGGCACTTCACCTATGCTCAGAGTCTCAACTTTGGTGCTAGTTTCATTCCTCTCGTCCACATTTTTGGACCCCCTTTTTAAGAGATTAGTTCTACAAACATTATTATGACATTCTAAGTCCCATTCACTCATTTTGACTTCTTAAATACAGTAAGTTTTATGTTCCATAGGGCCCTCATGTTAATCTTTGATGAATAGATCCTTGTATTGCCTCCTTAATGGGTTTTTTATCAGTTTTATGCAATAAGAATGTATTAATTCCCATGGGAAGAAGTACGAAGTTATATGATGTGTAAATCTCTGTAATACACTAATAACAAGTCTGAAATGAATCTGATTAGAAATTTATCAAATTATATATACCCTTGCTCATTGACTAGGAATTTTTTACTAGTCATACTATTTTTGTCATCTTGCAATTTTTGTGCACTCAAATATCATTTTGAAAGTTCTTGTAGGAATTTAACTCACCCTACTACCCATTCCATCTCTAAGATAGTAAATTCATTGAGCTTTTACCACTTTTAGAGAAGCACCTTTGTGCATGTTCTCTATAACAAATATCAAATAAAATATTAAGTAAATTAGTTAGCTATTATCCGAAAGGGTGTAACCTTTCGTTATACACGCTCAAGCCTATAAAGGTGAGCCTCATTTGCAATATTTATCATCTTCAACACACACACACACACACACACACACAGATATATTAATCAATTATGGATTTCGTGTCCTGAAGCCGATTTCTTCATTTGGTATCAGAGCCAACAAAACACCGCGGCTGTCCATTATCTTTGGCATCCGTTGTTCCACTGCAGTTCATCGCTCCACCTCTGCTTCACACTCCACCTCTTCCTACATCCGTGCCTGTCCACCCTCTCCTGCTCCATCGTCCTTACTCCTCGCTGCTCCCTCGCACCTCCTCCTCACTGCTCCCTCACGCTCCCTCTGCGTTGCATCTCCCTCTCGCACCTCCATCCACTTCCATCAACCTCCCTCCCACCTCCATTCGCCACCCCTCCATCCACTTCCATCCACCTCCCACCTCCATTTTCCACCCCTCCATCCCCTGACTACTCCACACTCCACTACCTCCTCCATTCACCACCTACTCCATACTCCACGTCACTTATCATCCTCCCCCTTAGAGTTAAATAAATATTAACTTTATTCACCTTTCAAAAATATATAAAATAAAAAAATAATGAAATAAAGTTAAATAATATATAAATTATTAACTTTATAAATTACAAATAATAATAATAATTATATTATTATTATTATTACTAGCAATTGATTTTAATCAACCACACAATAAAATATCAGAAAATATTACTCATATTCATAAGCCAAAATTGGGTCTAATTATTCACCACCACACCTAAGAAGCATGACGACGGAGTTAAAATCCCAAAATTGAAAAATTGGAGAAGGATTTCAATGATTGCATTATTAAGAGTCAAGAAGATTTAAAGGAAGAAATAAAAAAATGCAATACAAAGCTGAAAAATGAAATGAGAGAGGGAGTCGTTTCAGTATTAGATAGAAGCATAGTCAACAAATTGGATGGGATGAAGGAAAAACAAGACCAACTAAATGACAAGTTAAATACACTCATGGAAATTATGGAAAAGAAAAAGACAAAAGATCGCCGCAAACAAAAAGACGATTCAGATATGTCATGTGCTTCAGCCAACAATTCAGGATCACCACCATGCAACAAGACAAGAGACAATTAGTATCAGCATTCTGTAGTGCATCCCCCCAAAGCAAAAATAGAAATTTCAAAGTTGAGTGGAAATGACGAACAATGCATTGCGTGGTTAAATAAGGCAGAAGAATACTTCAATATCTATAACATCACAACAGATGTAGAAAAGGTGAAGTAGGCATCTATGCATCTTGAAATCCATGCCTATAACTGATATATGTCGTGGAAAGGTGACAACTTCGCATACACATGGAATTTCTTCAAAAATGATTTCCTCAAAAGGCCTGAAGGGATCAATGAAGATGATTTTTTCTTGAAGCTTACCAGGTTACAGCAAAAACGAAGCGTTGAAGAATTCACACACCAATGGGATTCACTCGCTACCACAATATTTGGGTTAACAAATAGACAACGACTAGAAAATTAATTAGGAGGACTAAAACCTTACCTACAAAAAGAGTTAAAATGCATTACATACCGAATGTTGAGGAAGCAAGACGAAAAGAAAAAGCAACCAAGGCCAAATTTGACAACTTCCAATCAAACAAAGGGAATTCATATTCACAGAGAAATATCAAGATGACTCCAGAGGAAAATAAAAACAAATACATCCCTCCACCTAGAAGGGATGACAGGAAGAACCTCGAAAATCAAGGAATGAGGGAAGTAAAATGTCGACGATGTGGAGACATATGGAATCCTTAACATAGGTGTCTTCCCGAGGATAGCTAAAATAAATTATATACTTGTGAAGCAGTGGAGAATAGTGAATTAGAAGAAGAAGAAGAAGAAGAGTCAGAAGATTAAGAGGAGCCGACCACAATATGGCATCTTGAAATGAAGAGACCCCCAAATTACCCCTAGCAGCCATGACAGGCATTAGTTAACCACAAACTCTCAAGTTAAAAGGGCATATAAAAAATGAAAATGTTACAATGCTAGTAGACACCAGAAGCACTCACAACTTTCTTGATATAAGAGTCGCCAAAAAACTCAAGTTATTTGTACATCCAGTTCCGGACATGAAAGTGATGGTCACAGATGGAAAGAAAATTGAAAAAGTCGAAAAATGTCACAAAGTGAAACTCCAAATTCAAAACTTCAAATTGGAATTAGAACTATACACATTACCATTAGGTGGAGTGGATATCGTTTTGGAACTCCAATGGTTACGAACATTGGGAACCTACTCTGCTAATGACCAAAAAAATTTCATCAAGTTTAAATGGAAAGGGAAAAAATTATAAACTACATGGTTTCCAACCATTAGGCACACAAGTAGTTTCATCTCAACTAATGGAGAAGCTCATTTGAAAAGGAGCATCATCATATGTGATCCATTGCCATCAAATGGAATGACAAGAATGTGAACAAAACAAGCTCAAAGAAGAAATCCAAAAATTACTCCAGAAATATAAACAAATATTTGAAGGCTTACCGATGCAGCTACCACCTAAAAGAAGTATAGAACACATAATAGAGGTTAAATGAGGGTCAAACCCTATCAAGGTTAAACCTTATTGGTATCCCCACCATCACAAAACAGAAATAGAAAGGTTAGTTCAAGACTTATTGAAGTGTGGTGTTATCACCAAGAGCAGAAGCCCATATGCAGCTCCAGTCGTGTTATTACGAAAGAAGGACGGATCATTCAGGCTATGCATTAATTATCGAGGATTAAACAAAATAATGATTAAAAAAAAATTTCCAATTCCCTTCATTGATGATACGCTGGATGAACTTCATGCCGCAAATTATTTTTCAAAACTTGATTTAAGGTTAGGGCACTATCAAATTAGAGTCCGATCAAAAGATATTGCAAAGACTGCTTTCCAAACTCATGAAGGAAATTATGAATTCAAAGTAATTCCTTTTGGGTTAACTAATGCCCCTGCCACATTCCAAGCAACTATGAATGAACTATTTCATCCCTACTTAAGGAAATTTGTGTTAGTATTCTTCGATGACATCCTTATATATAGCAAGATGTGGAAATAACATTTGAAGCGACTAGAAAAGGTTCTATCTCTTTTAAAGGTAAACCAATTCTATGCAAAGAAGTAAAAATGCAAGTTTGGGAAGCAAGAAGTAGAGTATCTCGGTCATATAATATAAAAGGAAGGAGTTAAGGTGGACCCAAGGAAGATCCAAGCGATGAAGGAGTGGCCCCTACCCAAGAACATTTCAAAATTACAAGGATTTTTGGGATTAACATGTTAATATCGAAGATTCATCAAGAACTATGCACATGTCACTGCGCCGCTAACAAATATCCTAAAAATGAATTCCTTTCTATGGGATGATGAAGTAAGAAAATGCTTTGAAATGTTGAAACAAATTATGTCTTCAACTGTCGTTCTGGCAACACCTGATTTTTCAAAACCATTTGTAATTGAATGTGATGATTCAAGGTTTGGGATAAGAGCAGTGCTAATGCAAGAAGATCATCCAATTGCTTTTGAAAGCAGGAAGCTGAACAAAAGAGAATTCCTACAATTTACCTACAACAAGGAAATGCTCGCCATCATGCATGCATTAAATAAATGGTTACAATATATGTTGGGAAGCAAGTTCCTCATTCGAACAAACCATAATAGTATACAACACTTATTACAGCAAAAGACGTTAACGACTGAACAACAAAAGTGGATCAAAAATATCTCTACCTTCGATATGGACATTTTACATAAAGAGGAGAAGGACAATGTAGTAGCTGATGCCCTATCAAGGAAAGATGAAGAGGTACAAGTATATGTTGTATCAATGGTAATCCCATAATTTTTGGATTAAATTCGAACCGAATATGCTAAGAATGCAAAGGTTTGCTCCATAATTAACAACATAAATCAGTATCCAAAGTTTGAATGGAAGAACGACCTCTTATGGTACGAAGGACGAATCTACTTAAGTGCAAACTCTAAGTTTAAGACCAAGGTATGTAAAGAATCACATGACTTCCCAGCCGCGGGACATGTAGGATTTTATAAAACCTACTATAATGCAAGGCAATCATTCTTCTGGAAGGGTATGAATGTGAATATTCACAAGTATGTTGCAGAGTCTGACACTTGTCAGAGAAATAAAGAAGAGAATATCTCAAGTCCCAGGTTACTCCATCCATTGCATATTCCAAACCATAAGTGGGAGGAAATTTCTATAGATTTCATTGAAGGTCTACCCATATCAGATGGGAAAGACAAAATACTACTAGTAGTAGACAGGTTAACAAAATATGTAAATTTTACAGGAGTAAAAAGAATTAATTCTGCAAAGGAAACTGCAGAATCCTTCTGTAAAAATATCTACAAGTTACATGGTTTCCCCAAGATTATCGTGAGTGATAGGGATGCCAAATTTAAAGATAATTTTTGGAGAGAAATTTGCAAGCAAATTGGAACGACACTTAACATGAGCTCATATTATCATCCTCAGACAGATGGCTAGACAGAAGTAGGCAACGAATGCTTAGAGACCTACCTTCGATGTTTCGTAGCTGATAAACAAAATAAATGGGTTTAATGGTTGCATCTTGCAGAATGGTGGTATAATTCTACTTACCACACATCAACAAAAATGGCACCATTTCAAGCCCTCTATGGATATGCACTCCCAAAATGGAAGGATATCATTACAAACCAAGGGTTCCCTCAGTAAAAGACCATTTAGAAGAAAAACAAAAGTTTGTACAAATACATAAAGAGAATTTAAACACCACAAGGAAAAGAATGAAGCAACAAGCAGATCGACATTGAACAGAACGGGAATTCGAAGTTGGATATTGGGTATTTGTTGTTAGGGTACACAGGGTACTCCCAAAGGACCGAACACCAAGAATAACCGCTTCACACAAACAGATCAAAGATAAATACACCAATGTTTGTCACGTGGTTAAAACCCTGAAGAGGGAAACAGTCCACGACCCCAGCCAAATAGCTACTTGGAGCAATTTATTATGCAAAAGAAAGAAAGTTACATGAGCTTCTCATAATCGATCAACTAGCCAAGGACCTTCTATTGTCTTTAAATAGAGATCATAGACCAATCGGGTGTTAAGCCACGGATCAATGGTAGGTATGATCTAAGAGAAGTTGAACTGTCGGATCACTCTATGTCTAGAACATATTGTGAACGTCGGATTAGAATATTTTCAAATGCATACTAATGAATACCAAAGAAACACACTTTTACCTAACGGATATATTACACAAGTTGATCTTAACTAACTCCTAAGTGTCTAAATATCCTAACATCCCCCCTTAAGAACAACTTGGGATAGGATTGAAGGATTTACAAAAGTTACACTATTAGGAGAAGGAAGGAGGCATTAGAGCCTATTCCCCCCTTAAGGACACATTCCTGAACTCTTAACATAGACCGCAGTTTAGAAAACTTCGCTTCTGTAAGAGACTTGGTGAAGATGTTTGCAACTTGATCATCTATAGGGCAATAGAGCACTTCAATAACACGATCATGAACAAGATTTTTGATGAAGTGCATGTGTAGCTCAATGTGTTTGTTGCGCTGAAGTAGAATTGGATTTTTGGCAAGCTTGATGGCACTTTGATTGTTGCACCAAAGTGGAGTAGGATGCTACTGCTCGAATCCAAACTCTGAAAGGATATGTCGAAGCCATAAAGATTCCTGACTGGCATTAACAACGGCTCGATATTCTGCTTCTGCTGAAGAAAGAGCAAGAGCTTGTTGTTTCTTACAAGCCCAAGTGACAGGTCCATATCCCAGACTGAAAACATAACCTGCAGTAGACTTTCGATCATCAGGATTACCGGCCCAATCTGAATCAGTGAAACCAACCAACAAAGGTTTCCCCCTGTACTGTATTGAATCCCAAACTGAATTGTACATCGAATATATCAAAGTATTCTTTTTGCTTCTTTCCAGTGACTTTCATGAGGAGTTTGTATATAATGGGCAACATGACCAACGACAAAGGAAAGTTCAGGACGAGAATGAGTCAAGTATAAAAGACTACCAACAAGCTGACGATACAAGGTGGCATCTACTTCAGGGGAAGTACA